>CM055967.1:27360000-27960000 GCA_029531755.1 Holothuria leucospilota | reverse complement strand
ATACTCCACACCTTCTCTGTAGCTTGAATTATAGACCAAAAAGCATGGAAAGTAATTATGTCTCTTCAATCTACCCTGCTGTATTCAACTGCTCCATTTCTTAGTTTACTTTTGTTCCTATATTTTAAGTAGTCTAGACATATACAGTTACCATAAACATAACTTGTCCTGCATATTATCTTTCAGCCTATACAATTAAATTGGGTGTTTCCTAAAATAAATTATTGGGTCATCATAAGACCTCACTCCAGGGCTGGTCATGAGAATTTTTCAGGAGGGCAAGCAACTGCCCGCCTTGCTTAAGCTGTTACACTTCAAGGCGGGCAATTAGTTGCCCACCCAAGATTTTAGGCGGGCAGTTGTGTAAATATAAAATTTAAATTTAAAATTTATTTTAAGAATGAGGATGAACAATTTCATGTTTAATTACAAGAACTGCGCAAAACTCAGGCTTGACTCAACCACCCCATGTAACCAATGGGGAGGTTTTGACATGAGCAAAGGGCAGTATGTACCACAAATCACCTGGAGCACAAATCATGGGGGTCATGGGGCCATAACCCTCTCTGAAAATAAATGTTAGGGGGAAGCACCCCCCACCCCAGCCAGATCCAAACTCAGATATGCAACACTCATAACAAAAACAGTGGTGCCATGTTTTCTAAAATCATATTATAAATCAGTCAAAAAATAAAATTGATTTTATCTCACAGTGCCACAAATACCCAAACTAGCAACATCATGGCACCCTTCAGGGTAGAGTTGGTGCTCTATTCCCTTCTACCTTATGCACCACTGTGGACACTGGGTGGACCAAGTCCAGGGTAACATATGGCGGAGCCACTCCATGAATGGTGCCAGTAAGGGTCCAAAGATCATCTGACATCCACACAGTTGGGCCTATATTCCTTCTTCAATGGTACGTAATGTAGTCCAGGCGCAGATCCAGAAATTTCGAAAAGGGGGGGGGGGGAGGGGCTAACAGCCCTCTTCAGTATTCTCCTACATTAACATGCTAATTTTTGTGCATTCGTTATTGTTGATGAGGCGAAAAAGGGGGGGGCGGGGCTGGGAAAGGCCCCCTTCCCTTGGATTCGCACCTACTGTAGTCGGGCCCAGGCCTGCAGTCCGGAAAATGGCAGTGACAAGATAGATCTAATCTCAAAGCTTTGTGTCTTTCTTGTGAGTAATTAAGTGAAGTATGCACAAAAATCACACTTGTTCCCCTTTAATATAATGGGTATATACTTTGACCATTATCTTCCGACAGGAGTGGGGGCGCTAGGTTGGGGCCATGGCCGGGCCACAATGTTTTCGTCTGGTGGTAACTGATGAATCCTCCACCCCCACACAGCAACAAAATGAGGATTTAGAGTGTTATGTTCATATCACTTTAAGGACTTCAAGAAACTAAAACTATTTGCTTCTCGTAACAGTAATATGTATGGCAACAGGCTTAGAAAATATTCAAGTTGGTTTGACAAGCAAAGACCTATTCTGGCCATAAATATGTCTGAACTCTCATACCAACATCTCAGACAACATTTGATAACACTTTCAAACAAAAATGATTGGTAAATTTTAGACCCTGTAGCTCTCCGAGTAAGCAGACACTACTTCTGCATATCGCAGCATCCTAGTAGGCCTATCCATCTATTTTACACGTTAGGCAACAGCAAAATTGCAAAGCCCCCCTAGAGAAATTTGCCTTGTGGTGAAAACCTTCCAATCAAAAATTGTCAGTATTATGTAGATACTTGTTTGAGAGTCTTTTGAACATGTCAGGACAATGGTTTTGTCATTTCTGACAAATTTAGTAATGTTTGACAGTGAATTGACACTCAAAAACGATGTATTTTGAAATTGTACTCTCTGCAGTACAAGATGCATGCAGCATGCTGTAACTTACTTGTGCAACTGAACCATGTAAAATCAAGCTGTGCGGCATGCTAGTTTGTGCGGTGTTGTCAGATTGTACGGCTGACCGTTTTCGCTAGGGAAGTTGCCGAATATTTTGGCGTGGAAAGTCATTAAATTTGGGTCTTTAAATGTACTAATTTGCATGTATTTTGATGGTTTTAGCATTGTATTTTCACACGGGCGATCATATTTTCTCAAGGTGGGCTGTTTGTTGCCCGGCACACAATTTAAGGAGGGCATTTTGTTGCACACCTTGGCAAGTGTTTTTGCTTCCAAGGCGGGCGTTTAGGCGGGCACGGGCGATTGCCCGGGTCATATGACCAGCCCTGCCTCACTCCAACACCCTAAAATACAGACTTAAAAGAGTGTAGTGCCAGTCCAATGATATTTCTCTTGGATACACAATTATGCATGAACCAATAGGCGCATACCATCCCTCCTGAATAATAAATACCACAAACACAGTTGAAAGCTCCCATCTTGAAAGGGAACTCTTTCTTTGAGATAGTTTAAGGCAAACAATGCAACTAAAAATCAAAAGTAAGTTTCAAAGACTATAACTTTTGAAATAAATATACATACCTGTTGATTCTTGGTTTGCTTCATAACTTGGGTAGGAGGTGTTCATCTCTTCAAAGAACCGATATCTTTTCTGTCATCATGCAGGTACTAAAAAAATAAAAAGTTTTTAATGCTGACTTTGTTTTACTTAGAAAAGTTATCCACAATCAATTTCACTGCAAGAACTTATGTCTCCAATGTGAAATTTAGACTGTACTTTGGTAACATATTATAAAACTGGTGTACAGTAATACAGGTATACACAATATATTTGGTAAGACTAATGGGAAGGAGAGTGGAGACAGTGAACAGACACAAATTGCATTTACCAACATTTATTGCTCTCATCATTTTAACTCGGTTACAAATCTTTAGCAAAAGCAATGTTTTGATTGCTGTTTGCTGCAACTCCTTTTCTGGTTTTTTTTTTGCACTAAACCCACCTATTTGTTTTTAACAAACTAGTTTCCCTTTAATTACCATTTTATTTTCCTCAGTGCTATATTACATTGAGTGTCTTTTGTATTTCTTGCCCATGTGTATCACATTGAGCATTCCTTTTTGGATTCTCCACTACACAAGATACTATCATATAAGGGAGGAAATGAAGAACAGTACATAGAAACCTGATACACAGGCAACCTTAACTTCTGAGCAGGGTACTTAATGCCTTAATAAAAAAGTGACCATTTGGCTTGAAACATTGATAATTACAAATATATTTAATTTAACAATTCTTCTTTGTTTACACCCTAATGAAATTACATGTTGTTGAACCTGAAAAGTAATGCCAAATTTATCTGCCCTCAAAAAGTAACAATTGTCACATTCATGGTAACCTCTCCATCCTCAAATTGACCAAATTGACCACACGGTCTTGTTGTGACACTAACAAAACCTTGTAAAATGAAAACATGTATTCTTGTACTTGTATAAGGAATTGTTTATATGTGAGGACACTGGTAAATGTATACATTATGAGAAGTCATAAAAAAGAGAGGACAATCTGTGAACTAAATTTCCAGGTATGAATCTATGTGCAGAAAGGAGGGGACAGTTAAAAGAACAAAGGTGATTAAAAAATGTGATAATAAGGAGAGGATAACAATAAATTTCAAGCTATGTAACAATTTGTAGGATGAACAGGTCAAATTGACTTGTAAATTTTACTTCTGGATGTTAAAAGAACGAAAATGATCATTTGGCCTGTTAGGTGTATACTTGCAAAATGTTTATACCTGTTCACAGTTATTGAGGTTAATGATATTTTTATCTCAGCACATGAAACTACAATTGTATACCACAGGGATCAGTCACTGAGTATCATTTTAGTATCAAGTATATGCAGGTATATCACAGAAACATACCTGTCTATGTGGCAAACTGGACGTTTGTTAGGCCACTGGTAAAGTTACATTTTAAATCATGAATAACAGAAGACCATGCATGTCAATAAAGAGTATCATTCAAATAGGTTTTATCGTTCTGTTATCAAATTTAGGATCTGTACAGAAGTGACTTATAACTTTATATGTTTATGTAAGTGTCACCTATAAGTAAAACAATTTACCATGACACAAAAGTTTACATGCTGTCAAGTGGACCCAGGAGAAAAGGGACTAAATTGAGATCACAATTCTCAATAAAAAACAGGAGAAAAATGGGATTTTTAGACCAAACATACAGTAGGACAAACGTAAAACTTTTACAGACTGTCAAGAGCAGCTTTAACCCATACTCACTAATTCGGCAGTGTCATGACACTTTTACACACTATATATTTTTCTTCATAAGCCCTGTATATCTGACCTTTGTTTATTATAAAGGGTAACATCCAATTTTAATTTTGAGCTAAAGTGAGTAAAAAATAGCCTAAGGCTGTAAAATATTTACTGTAGGTAGGATAAGAAGGAGTCACTTGAGAAAACCTGCAATTAAAACATTTTATTTACCCTTATAAACCTGTCTGACATGCCCAGTAGCAAAACATAAAAGAAAGGAAAACTAATTCTTCTATGTCTACACCCTACTGAAATTAAATCTGAATGAACCTGAATGACATTGAACACTGAAGTTTTCAGTCCTCAGAAAGCGAAACCATTTATGTTAACCTTACCATTGTCAAATTGACCACATAGTCTTGTTAAGTCATCAGAAAAAAAACTTACAAAATATAAACAAGTATTGTTGTACTTGTATGAGGAATTGTATATTTGTGAGGACACTGGTAAATGTATACATTATGCAAAGTCATAACAGACAGAGGACAATCTGTACTAAATTTCCAGCTATGAATGTATGTGCAGAAAGGATAGGTCAGTTAAAAGAACAAATGTCATTATTAAATATGATGATAAGGAGAAGATACATGTAACATATACTGTATTAAATTTCCAAGCCATTTATCAAATTCTAGGGATAGACAGGTCAGGTTGATGCAACTTTTTATTCTGGAAGTTTAAAGAACAAAGTGATCATTTGGATTGGTAGGTTGCATACTTGCAAAACTTCTATAGCTGTTCACAGTTATTGAGGGAAATAACAGTACTTAAAAGACTGATACTTTTTCGTTATGAGTGACTATCCAAACAAAGAACTTTGTATCTCACAGAGCAATTTTGATATTTCAATCTCAGCTGATTTATAGGATGCCATTTTATATCCTATAAATCTAAGAATTATCATTGCATGTAAATATGAAGTTTATAAGAGTATAGTATACAACTGCACTTGACCATGTATATGTATGGATAATTGCACATTTGTGAGGACATAGGTACAGGTATACTTCATGTAAAGCCATGAATAACAGAGGACAATGTATGCTAATATGGTGTTATTCAAAAAGGTGCCCTTGTTATACTGTCAAATTTAAGATCTATACATAAGTTACCTTCTTCAGATATTTACAGTTTAAAGTGTTACTTGTGAATACAACTGTTCCCACATCACAATTTTAAAAAGTCTTCCTTTACCCAACTAAACCTGTCTGACATGTCCAGTAGCGAAAACATAACTTCCTAAAACCAACAATTCTTCCATGTCTTCACCCTACCTAAATTAAATCTGATTGAACCCAAAACGATAACGCCAAAGCTGCTTTAAAAAGAGTAAAAATATCAATGGTAACCCTTATCATTGTCAAACTGGCCACATAGTTTGCTTGAGCCATGAAAAACAACTTCTAAAATAAAAACAAGTATTGTTTCTAGTTTGTATGGGTAATTGTTCTTTTGTGAGGACACCGGCCAATGTATACATTATGAAAAGCCATAAAAGAGAGAGGACAATCTGTACTCAGTTTGTAACTATGAATCCATGTGCAGAAAGGACAGGTCAGTTAAAGAACAAAAGTAATTATAAAATAGGAGAGGATATTAAGTTTTCAAGCTATGTGTCAATTTGCAGAATGGACAGGTCAGGTTGACTTGCAACTTTTTCTTCTGGAAGGTGAAAGAACAAAAGTCATCATTTGGTCTGGTAGGGTGTATACTTGCAAAATTTTTATACCTGATCACAATTATTGAGGATAATGACTATGCTTTAAAAACTGTTACCTTGTTTTTATCAGTAACCTTTCAGTCAAATAACGTTGCATCAAATAGCAATATTGATGTTTTTATCTAAGCTGGTGGATGTGGTCTTTTATGCCCTGCAATGTGAATATGAATATGAAGTTTATACATGTATAATATAAAAACTGCATATATGGAAATTTGTACATATGTGAGGACATAGCTAAACATACACTCCATGTTAAATCATGAATAACAGAATATGCATGTCAATATAGAGTATAGTATTGATCAGTCAAACAGGTGCAAAATGTTATCCTATCAGATTTAAGAAGTGCACAGAAGTGACTTAGTTTATATTTGTGTATGTGTCGCTTATGAGTAATGACACAATTACAGGCTATCAAGTAGACTCAGTTTAAAAGTAGGACTAAGTTTTGGTCACAATTTTCAATATAAGCAGAAAAAATTAATTTTTGTAGACTAAAAGTAGGATAAAACTAGGAATTTTGCAGACTTTCAAGAGCAGCTTTAATCCATTCTAACCAATTTGGCAGTGTCATGATACTATAAGACACTTTTCTATATTAGCGTTCATAGGCCTTGAATGTTAGATCTGACCTTTATTTATCATACAGGGTAAATTACATGTAACTTTATTTTAGAGCCGAAGTGAGTAGACAAGTAGGATTAAGTAGGATTAATTTGAAACCCTGCAATCAAAATCTTTTATTCATTCATATAAAGCTGTCTGACATGTCTAGAAGCAAAAGCATAGCTTACTTCAACTACCAATTCTTCCATGCCTACACCCTACTGAAATGAAATCAACGTTACCATTGTCAAATGGATCATATAATCTTGTTGAGCCAACAAAAAAGCTTATTAAACATGTATTCTTGAACTTGTATGGGGTATTGTATATTTGTGAGGACACTGGTAAATGTATACATTATGAATAAGCATAAAAGAGAGAGGATAATCTGTACTAAATTTGCAGCTATGAATCTATGTGCAGAAAGGACAGGTCATTTAAAAGAAAGAACAAGTGACTCTGATATAGATGCAATGATGATCACTCAGAAATATTGATAAATAGAATGGAAATATATCTACATCATATCCACTGGTATTACCTGCACTTCGTTATTGCAATTTAAGTTTTGTCTATGAATAATATGAAATTAATTCAAAATACAAAATTAAAGTCCTAACAAATTAATTGAAATCAATACTTGTCAAATGTAAGGGCAACAGAAACAACAATGACAACAACAACAGTGATATTATTCTATTCAATGAAAGCAGAAACTGGACAAGCTGCATGTAGTTCTGGCTCATGATCAGTATGAAGCAAATATTTTATTGTATTTATTAGCACTGATGTAAAGGATGCATATGGCTTAGATTTAAAAAATCAAATGCACTTCAGATCATATCCAATTCAACATCTCTGGTTTTAAACTACAAGTATTGAACGCTGATGCATAATTATAAAAACAAGATGCTTCTTTCACATAAAATTGCACACCTCTTGATCACATGCCCTTAAAAGGTCCCAATCTAAAGTCAGCGATGAAAATAGGATCGCCCCACCTTTTGGCAGTGACTTTTGGCATTGACTGAGTATCACTTGCATCGGAAAGATGAGACCCCCAGCAGGCAACTCCAGGCTTCAAAGTGATCCTATATTTCCTATAATTTCCTATAAATTTCAAAAAATCCTATATTTCCTATATTTGTATGATTTTGGGCTTGTTTTCTTATATTCTCCTATATTTTTCTGATCTTGTTAAAAGAACATTTTTCTTTTATATGGTGTTTTGGGGTGAAAATTTCAGATGGATTCTTTTTCCAAGACAGTTTTGTAGACTCAGAGTGTCTTAGACTCAGAGTGGCTTATTCAGACAGGTAGCAGTGTATAGATGCCAAGTATTTTAATTAGATGCAACTACACAATGGTCAATTATAAGATTCAGAAATATTCTCATATGAAACAGCATTGGGCACTAATGAACACTTTTTTCCCATCACCCATAAATGTTCCACTCCACACCTGTGAATCTATTTCGCTCCTACTTACCTCCCCTATCACTACTATTGGACAGCCCATATACCGCGGAACGATCACTGGCAATGAATTTCCTACCCTCTCTAGATGGCGCTATACTCATATCTTCGCTGCTATCCCAAGACTCGCCCTTGTTTCATTGCCAGCGGAATGGTCACATCACGTTTCTCTAAGCTCTTCTTTTTTCTCGGATTTTTTATCCTGATTTCCTGCCTTTGGGATCGTTTGACGAACCAGATTGGAAAGGATTCCTTTCCTCCAGCTTCTTATGGAAGTTTGATGAGTATATTTCGTTTTTCTCGGGGGCTTTAGACCTTTAGTTATTTTCTAGGTTTCTAGGCTGGCGTGGTTAGGCCTTCCGCCTAACACAGTTTTCCTTAGGCCTTGTTGGTTGCCTTGTCTCCTGTTGAGGGACTCCTCTCTGGGTTCGGGCTGTGTCCCTCCCTTTTGGGAGCTGTTGGGAGTTGTTGCTGTCTCCTCGTGCTTCCTCGGGTTCCCCTTCCCCCCTTGGGACTAGGGTTCTCTCCCCGAGGTCTCCCCGTTTTCCTTTTAGGCATTTTCTCGTGGTTTTCGGGTCTTAGGCTTTGTCACGGTTGGTTGCCCCCGTGTGTTCTAGCCTGTTTTGTCCAGCCCGGCTTGCGAGTCGGCCTGGTATGTCCATTGTTGCCATTATTCGCCTTCTTGATTGTAATTCGGGGCTTGTTCCCTAAATAAATTTTGGAAGCTAGCCTTTGTCTCTCTCCTTTCTTGAGTTGGGTTTTCTTTTCCAGGTGTTCGCGTTAGCGCTATCAGCTTGCTCTCCTGCGTTCTCGGGGTTGTTGTTCGCGACCTCCTTCGGGTTGGCTTCCCGGGCTTGTTGTTTCCCACAGCTCCCGGTCTCGGTCCGGTGACTTCGCTTCGGCTGACCGATTCCTCATTCAACCCCGGTTCTCTCCGTTGTTTGTTGCCTGTCTCAGTCTCCTGTCACTCCGTTGGGTGACACTTGTTGCTCGTTTATCTTGGGTGTCACTTCCTCTGTGTGTCTCAGTTCTCTGTCACTCCGTTGGGTGACACTTGTCGCTCGGTTGCCTTGTGTGTGTTACTCCTCCGTGTCTCACCTCCGCGTCTCACGGATGCTTCCTGTCGCAACCTCTGTTCGATGTCTCACTCGGAGGTTCCGTCTCATTTAGGGCGTTCTCCTTGACTCTCTTAGGTTCGTGTCACTTTAAGGTGCGCTACTTCAGTCACTCCTCCGTCTCACCTTAGTCGGGTGTCTCTCTTTAGGTATGGCTGTCGCATTCTCTTCGATGTCTCACACGGAGGCTCCGTCTCAAGTAGGCCGGTTCACCTTGTGTCCCTTAGGACGCGTGTCTCTCCTGCCGCTTCCTGTCTCTTCCGAGTTGGGTTGCCTTCCCCGCTGTACCTTGTTGTCTCTGACTCCGGTCGTGTCACGGGCAACCTCTGTCGGTTTGCGGTGTTTTCTCTCTTGCAGGTTACCTCAAGGGGTCCGGCCTGTCTGGCCGGCCCCCTTCCTTAATTGACGATTCTTTTACTTTTATCTTTGCAGAGATGGACCCTTTGTGCGGGACGTGCAGGAAGTTTAAACCTAACCGAGCTTGGGACCGGCACTCTCAATGTCCCTTATGCCGTTCTTGTTCCAAAGACGCCCCATGCGACATCTGTTCTCTCTGGGATGAGACACATTGGGACCCAGTGAACAAGTTTTTGGCCGGAAGGAGGAAGAAACTGAGTCAAGCCCCTTCTGATTCTGCATCAGCTTCGCCTGTTGCAGGGGGCTCGGGCCCAGGAGAGAGTGTGTCGACTCTCTCGGCCCAGGATCCGTCAGGCCAAGGAGAGTGCGAGACGAGCACCTCGGCCCAATCTATTCTGAAGACGTCCAAGAATTCTTCTGGAACTAGGATCCCTGATCCATCCCGTGGCAAGTTCCGTTCCAAGAAGCAGTCCAAGCCTACTCCGTCCTCGTCTTCACGATCCAAGGGGAAAACCCCCAAGAAAGGGGGATCGAAGGTCAAGTCCTCAACTCCTCAGACTAACTCTGTACCTCGGCCCTGTGCAGGCTCCTCTATCGCCGGTTCTCGCCCACGAGACAGCACTACGGGCTCCCGTTTGCCGGATAGCGCGCCTGATACACAGCCTCAGGCCTCTTCACAGCCTTGCCCTCAACCGGCTACTCACTCCGTGGACCCCCTAAACCCCTTCGAGGAAGGTTCGTTATCGAGTGGGGCCCAAGACTTTGAAGGCTTCACGCAGGAGGAACTTCTCGATATTCCAGCCTCCCAACCCGCTCCTTGTTCTACATTGCGCACGGGGGAATCTTCACCACGAGTCTCCAAGAGACCCCTCCTCCACCCGTCAGAAGAACTTCTGAACCGTCTACTCTCCCGTCTTTCTCAAGTCCTGGAGGGACCGCTCGCCCGTTCTCAAGCTCCTCCTTCTTCTCAGATGTCTCAGGAAGGGAGTTCTTTGCATCTTCCAGAGGAACCTCAGACTTCTTCAGCTCAATCTCGTCAAGCTCCAGGTCAGCTGTCACAGGAGGTGTCTTCTCCTCAGGAGTTCTCCCTCTCGGACTCGGAATCCAGCGGTCTAGGGGAAGCGTTAGTTCCAGTTGAAGTGACGGATTTCAACTCCCCTACTCAGCTCCGAGACCCACCTGCGTCTCTTCCGTATCGTCAAGCTCACTCGGGCGCCGCCGAGGCCAGTGACTCGGATGACGAGGAACCACTTTTGGGGACTGCTATTACATCTGAAGCCTTTCAGAACGCAGTCGACGTGGTTAGGAAAGTCTTGGGCTTTGACCCTCCCGAAGAAGACCCGACTCCGCCGGCCAAGAGATCCAAGCTCACTCTCAACAAACCTAAAACTCCTCCAACGGCTAACTTACCAGTGGACATAGAATGTTCCGAAAGATTCCAAGCCTTAGCTAGGAGAAGGAAATGGTCAGCCTACCCAGTCAAGAAGGCTTCCACCTTCAAGGTAGACGAATCCGACTGGAAGGAGCTTTTTTGTCCACCTAAGATTCCGGCTGCGGCCAGGGATAAATTAACCTCCTGTGGAGCCATGGACTCGAAAGGAAAGTTCACATCTAAAGACCTACGTACTCTAGAGTCTGAACTCCTCAAGCTGGACACAGCAGCCCGCATGGGCCTGAAGTTCTCCTCAGCCCTCTTACTACTAGCCGAGGTCATCATGCTAGCCTTTCAGCAAAGCGAAGAAAGAATGATTTCTAGAAGGGATACAGGTACCCTCATCAATCTCTTGGGCCCCACTTCCAGACTAGTGTTCGATCAGCTGGCCCGTATCTCAGTCAGAGCGACGTCCCAAAGGAGAGATATCGTCCTCGATTCCCTGACTTGGCCATCGGAGGCGGTGAAGAAGAAATTCAAGGACATCCCCCTGTCAGGCCAGGATCTCTTTAATGAGGAGTTTGAGTCTCTACTGCAGACCGAAGTCAAGAAGCATAAAGACATGAGAGACATGGACTTTCGTCCTAGAAGACAAACTCGTCCGCCTCCTTCATCTTCGAGGCGCCCCAGGTCCAATGCATCTAGCTCGTCGACTCAACCGGACCGCCGTGATCGCAACCGCCAGTCTAGACCTTCACAGGCCTTCCCCCCCAGATTTCAGCCGAGACGTAATGTGAGGCAACCACAGGACCGCCCCGCTCGCCGCCAGAACTGGAACCGCAACACCAGAGGTCCGCAGTCGGCGAGACAGAGGTTCAACAAACCCTAAAGGTGCCCACCCCATCCACCTTCTCCCGGCGGTGGGGGGGGAGACTTCTCCGCTTTGCAGAAAATTGGGAGATACTAGACCCCGACTCCTGGGTTCTCCAGACCATCTCGGAAGGCTACAAGATAGAGTTCTCTTCAACCCCTCCAGTTACAGGGCTCCGGAAAGTCACTCCAATTCCCCAAGACCTCTCACAGAAAGCTGCTCTAGAGGGGAAATTCAAGATCTCTTGTTAAAGCGAGCAATTCGGAGAGCCTCCCCAGGAGAAACCCGAAACCTGTACAGATCCTCCTTCTTCTTGACCCCAAAGAAGCCGGACACTTGGAGGCCCATACTCAACCTAAAACCCATCAACAAGCAATTCATCCGACCTCGTCGTTTCAGAATGGAGACTCTCGCAGCAATTATACCCTCCTTAAAGGGAAATCTTTGGGCCACATCAATCGACTTAAAGGAGGCATACCTCCACGTCCCCATACATCCCGAACACCAGAGGTTTCTCGCTTTCACATACAGGGACACCGACTACGTTTTCCAGGCCATGCCTTTCGGACTTTCCACGGCCCCGCACGTCTTCACGAGAATAACGAGGTTGATAACCGCCTTCCTCAGACGCAGAGGCATCTTGGTCTTTGCCTATTTGGACGACTGGCTCATTGTCTCCCGCTCTCCTCAAGAATCCGTAAGAGACACCCAGTTCACTACCTCACTACTTCGGCGATTCGGTTGGGTTATCAACGAGGAAAAGTCATCGCTGTCTCCGACCCAACATCTAACCTACTTAGGAGCAAACCTAGATCTCTCAGTGGGCATGACTTTTCCGTCCGAAGAAAGACTATCTGCTATCCTGGACCTAGCCGGAGCCATTCTGTCAGGAAAAGTGGAAACGGCGTTTCATTGGATGAGACTCCTCGGCCTTCTAGCAAGTTTAGTGGACGTCCTCCCACTCTGCCGTCTCAGGATGAGACCTCTTCAGCTATGTCTTCTCCAACAATTTCACCTGTCGTCCGACTCCCAGCAGAAGGTAGTCGTCGTGACGCCTGTTGTCAGACCTCATATCCAATGGCTCACATCCCGGGACAATCTGGCGAAAGGGAGACTGTGCGTAGACCACAGACAGGAAGAATTGATCACAACAGACACATCCCTAGCAGGTTGGGGAGCAACCTGGAGATCATCAACAATATCGGGAACGTGGTCCCTAGAGGAGAAGTCACTTCACATAAACGTCCTCGAATTGGAAGCGGTCACGAGAGCGATCTCCCACTGGCGAACCCCCTTCAGCGGCAAGCTTCTCACGGTGCTCTCGGACAACTCAACGGTGGTGGCCTACGTCAACAGACAGGGAGGCACGAGATCCCCGATTCTGGGCTGGCGAACCCTCGACCTATTTTCTCTAGCGGAGTCCAACGACATCTCCCTGAGAGCCTCACACCTAGCGGGCAAGGAGAACATAGTGGCGGACGCTCTGTCGAGGGGCTGGAATCTAGACCACAAGGAATGGACTCTGGCCCAGCCTTGGGCGGATCACATCTTTCAGATGTACGGGCACCCTCATGTGGACCTATTCGCAACGGCCAAGAACGCCCGTCTACCAGTATTTTGCACAAGATTCTTCCATCCCCAGGCTTGGGCAGTGGACGCGCTGGCTCTGGACTGGACAGGAATCCTAGGTTATGCATTCCCCCCGTGGAACCTAATCCATCGCGTCCTCATCAAATTAAGGGACTCACGGGCCGCCGTTCTTCTGATAGCTCCATGTTGGCCAAGACAACCGTGGTTTCCTCTGCTGTTACAGCTCCTAGTCGATTACCCCTTCCAGTTCCCACCGAAGCACAACCTGCTGACTCAGCTTCAAGGCAGAATATCTCACCCGAATGTCTCTTCCCTCCATCTTACTGCGTGGCCACTATCAGGCATAATCTCAGAGCAGAGGGCCTTTCGGAAGAAGCTATCGATATCGCCACCCTCTCCAGGAGACCATCAACTCTTCATGTTTACGACTCGAGGACAAGAAGATTCAGAGACTGCGCCCTGGAACATAACTTCGATCCCCTGGAAGCTTCGGTAACCCAGGTCGCAGATTTCCTCGTTCAGCTTTTCAAGGAAGGTAAACACGTCCGCACTATTAGGAACTACAGATCTGCAATAGCTGCAATTCATAAGGGCTTCCAGGATGGATCTTCCTTAGGTACGAATCCAGCGATTTCACACCTTCTAAGAGGGATGTTTCATTCCCGTCCAATTACAAAACCTCTCCCGCCTTCATGGTCGATTAATGCGGTTCTCTCACAACTCAGCAAGCACCCCTTCGAACCTTTATCAGATTGCTCACTGGAAACCCTGACCAAGAAGACGGCCTTTGTTCTAGCAGCAGCCTCCGCCAGGAGACGTAGTTTCCTTCATGCTCTGACAACAAGGATGGCTTCATTAGATTCGAACCCGGTGGAGTACGGTTGCTACCAGATCCGTCCTTTTTGGCCAAAAATCAGACAGTCTCCTTCACCCCAGAAGAGGTCTTTCTCCCATCAATGGACAGTATCTCCTCCATCCGAGAAGACCGTTTAGTATGCCCGGTTAGAGCGTTGAAATACTACATTTCCAGGACCAAGGCCCTTCGTCGTTCGGATCGGCTTTTCATCGCCTGCAACCCCCCACATGCTCCGGTCTCGAAGGATACTATATCCAGATGGATCAGATCGCTAATCATTCCTCACGCCCGTTCCTCAGAGTCAGTTAGAGCACACGACGTACGGGCCCACGCCACATCTAAAGCCTGGTTTGCTGGAGTTCCCTTGGAGGAGATCATTAAAGCTGCGGCATGGAAGACTCCTTCCTCCTTTGTCTCCCACTATCTCACGGACACAGTGTCTGCAGAGGGGGCTTTCACGAGAGCAGTCCTGACCAGGAGACGTCCGACCTTCGTTCCTCGACACTCTCATTCTGATGCAACTAATTCTCGTCAACACTCCACAACACTTTCTACGTTACCAAGCCATCAACTGCCTACAAGGAGGGGGTCAACTTCGGTTCCGGCCATCCCCCCTTCTTCCCGGTGCTAGACTGTCCAATAGTAGTGATAGGGGAGGTAAGTAGGAGCAAAATAGATTCTCCAAAACTTACCTGTTTTACGAATCTATGAGCCCTACTTACCTCACCTATATCCCACCGCCCAACCCCACATCGGAAACCGAAGAGGGCATTACGTGCGAGCTGGTGTTGTTGTGATGCACGTACTAATTCACTCACACTTAACCGAGTTCCTGTGCTCCAGTATCGACCTTGGCGGAACACCTCAATACCTTCGGATTTCATAGGTGAGTCAATCTTTTATCATCTGTGACGAAGTTCCTCCTAATGTGTTCTGTCTGGGATGTTGGGGCTATTGTTTTAACCAGTAGCACAGTTTGATGTTAGCTCCTCCGTGCTCTCTCGGTATCCAGGAAGGTGGGGTCAATGAAACAAGGGCGAGTCTTGGGATAGCAGCGAAGATATGAGTATAGCGCCATCTAGCGAGGGTAGGAAATTCATTGCCAGTGATCGTTCCGCGGTATATGGGCTGTCCAATAGTAGTGATAGGTGAGGTTACAGGGCTCATAGATTCGTAAAACAGGTAAGTTTTGGAGATTTTAAGTACTGTATGATTTCATCTCTTTGAGGGAATTTTAGTGGTATTGCAAGGGGGTGGATTAGAGCCCTTTGCCTGGCATCACCTGTAGTCATGCAGTCTTCCACATTTTAAAACCCTTACCAATGCTTTGTATGCACAGATAGCTGGTCTGCAATATAACTGATTCTTCATTCAAAATATTGTAGTACAATGGTTTGAAACACCAATATTTTCCCTGTCATCTGCCATCTTTCCTCAAACTTTGTGAACCATTAGATCAGTTGATTGTCCAAAGTGTTGTACAATTAAAATTTTCCCCTAAAGAATAAGAACTTAGTGCTTTGAGAAAGTTAAGAATCTCACTGTAATGTTTACAAGTTTACAATGTGCAGATCTCTAAGAAGGTTTTCCCTGAACTCCACTAGAAGCTCTGTGGTAGGTCTCTGGATGCCACATCAATTTGTCCAACAGACCAAAGTGGAAAATCTAATCCATGTATGGGTCTGGTGCTGCAGTGCCCATCATTGGTGACAAGTAGGGGCACTTGCCAAGTTGCCCTTTCCCTAATTTTGTCATGTAATTTCCTCATTTGAGATTTTAGATGTTAAGTATGTTAATGCACAGAAAGTTTTGCACACTGTAGGCATCTGCCAAGTTGTACAGATTCAAAGTGAGCAGTGGTATTTTTAGGTTGAGGGACCATTGGGCGTTTCTTCCCTAATGCTGATTTTTTTTTTCTTTTAATTTAGTAACCTAAAGTCTGATTTTTGAAAATAAATTTTACTTCAGAAAGATAACATATTTAGCACCAGGTTGCATGTAAGTACACCCAATCATTCAAAAAATTTTCAAAGGGGAGGGGGATACCCCTCCCCTTAGACCCCTCCCCATGTTGGTAATCACAGAATAAACTGCATGGCCCCCATGAGAAAGTTCTGGCTATGCCACAGGGGAAGTGAGTTGGAAAGTATTCATAGCAACCATACAGTTGTCATAGGCCTGTGATCTTGGTCTGACTATCATCACCCATATGTCACACTCTATATCAAGATTGACTAGCAGTACAGTGTATAGTTAATAGCGAAATGTTGTATTGAGAGACCAATTCCTGTTGTTTAAGCAGCAAAAAATTCAAAAATTTCCTCACCATAACTCCATTATTGTTGGAGCTGAGGTGAATCCTGTCTGTGTACTTTAGGACATAAGCAACAGTTTATTGTCCACATTAACTACCCATCCATTCAAAGCACCATCATGGTCACATTCTGTGTTCTCACCTTCTGATATTGCAAATTTTGGTGCCTTTTTGGTATGCAAAGATAATAAGATTTATGGATACTTTATCCTGGGGTCAAAATATGCAAATAAACCACCTTCAGGGGATTTACTCTTTCCCTTCCACCAAAATATTTAGGTTGTTTTCTTAATTCCATGTTGATGGTAGAACCACACTTTTCTGCCGCATAGCCCACACTTGTGATACTGTTAATCACATTTGTATCATTTTAACAGTTCATTAGTTTCTTAAGGTACAATGTTTTCCTCATCCACAACTTTGAGGAACTTTGAAGATAATTAGAACCGCTTGTGTATGACATTCCTATATTTGCTCTATATTTTCCTGGAAAAATCCTATAAAACCCTATATATTCATCAGTATCCTTCCTATAAAACCCCCTATATTTCTGTGATGGACCACTTTGAAGCCTGCAACTCTCATAAGCTGATTTTTAACATATTGTACTTTTTCCCAATGGTTTCAATAGTAATTACATCAGGTAGTATTTCTTTGAATTTATGGCTATATTCATTTACACAATATTTACTTCCTTTTAAATTTTCGTTGTATTTTATGGCATCATACGCAGGGAAATTTCTCCCTTATTTATTTCTGGCTTATTTATTTATTTCTGGCTGGTTTTTCTTTTCTTGTGTTTTAACCCGTACTTATTTCCATTGTTTGCATTTTAATTTAAATGTACTCAGATTAACGATTGAAGTAAAGTCCGCCATTTTAAATTTTGAATTTTTTGACTAAAAATGCAAACATCTATAATACCTGATATCAAATAAATACTTTTTTGAGTTTTGATCATAGTAGTTAAGAGTAAGGCAAGTAATCATTCACATTTTGTCCTGATTAAATACTTCATTAGAAATCTCTTTACACTTTTTTCACTGATGCTAAGTAAGCCAAGCAAAGATCTTGACATTACCTAGCCTACTTTTAGGTCGCCGAAGGGAGCGGACGTGCTTGGTGCTGGTGCCTCACCGGGCTCGTTCGATCTCTTCGGGACTTTGGTTTGGTTTTTGTTTGGTTGGGTGTAAATAGTGTACATATACTGTAAATAGTTTGTAACTAATGTGGTCCATTAGTTTTTCCCTTCGGGGTTGTGGCCCTTCTGGGCAGTTTCTGGTAGTTTGGTCTGGTTGTTGTCTTTTCGTTTCAGGTGTCTGTGGCTGTTCGGGAGCGGTGCTGGTGTTTTTTTGTTTGTGGGGGTGTTGTTAGTCTTTGGTTGTTTGGTTATTGGCCATATGTAATCCTTTCGTTTCCGTTTTTCAGCATGTAAAAAGCCCCCCCCCCCCGCCCCCCCCCCCCCCCCCCCCCACTTTTCAAACTAAGGATCAGTTCACTTCAACATCATGTTAACTAGGCCGGTAGTCAAACAATAGGAAGTATTGATGATTACACGTTGACTCTTACATCAAATATTGCACTTACTGAAAGAGTGTAGGCTAGCATATTCCGATAGGACAGGGCCATATGTCAAACTTCTGAGTACTTCTTTAAGAGCCATAAAACTAGTTAATGGTCCTCATACAAAATAAGTCATAAAAATAGTCCGATACAACAGCAAGTCCAAACATTCTTCAGCGTAGACCTTAATTACCTTAGCATCATCCAACTTAGGCTGCAGTAGCCTAACCTTAAATTCCTCAGTACAACATCTATGCTAATGATAAGCAACCCTAGTGTTATATAAAACCTATACATTTGATCTTAGGTAAGTTGTAGACTTTAGGCTATGCCTGTGAAGTGCAGGTTCAGCATAGCCATTTGTGCATTTTCTAACAGGAAAATGGTTTGAACTTTTGAAAAATTTCAAATTGTTTATGGAATGATACTAACCTAGGCTGGTCCACTAAGTATCCCTGCATGTGGGCACTGAGTGATGGGCCATCCATGTTGGTTTCTGCATACTGCCAAGTCTTTAACAGGCTACAGTGCAGTGGAGCACGTTGCAAGCATGCTGTCCTCGCTTTCGTATAGTTTCCTATCCGATATGTATAACGTATAAGTAGAGGGCGCTGTTTTCATTTCTCTTCAGACAGTTTATACACTGGTGTATGAAAAGTACTTGAAATCTATAATATCTGAGGCAAATTGAGTTAACCCCATAGGGCGAGTGATCAACCCCAGTTAAAACACAGTTGCAGGCAAAAGAATGTGAGGACGCAAAATTTGTCCTCACATTTTTTGAATGACCTCACATGTATAGGCGTGTATAGAAAATTGTCCTCATTTCAGTAGGTTTGTAAGTACATACATACATACGTACGTACGTACGTACGTATGTACGTACGTACGTACATACATACATACATACATACATAATGCTAATTCCCACCTTAAGGGGAAATTGTTATATCTGCTTGTACATAGGGCGAAAAAAACATATTAAAATACATAAGAAATAAATTCGCCCCAACGTCTAAACATATAATTAACGTTATTTCAATGGCCAGCCATCCGTTCGTGTTAACAGCTAGGTGTCCGTAAATTTGACAACTTTGAAGTAATGGCATCTAGTTTGTAAATCTAAGAGGGTGCCCTTGTAAGATTACGTATTCCTATAGAAAAAGTGTGTGGAAACGTTAAGGCGAAACTTATATTTCACCCGAAAATTTTTTTCCCCTTAAGGTCGACTTTTCAACAACAACTTTCCCCCTAAGTGCCGAATTAGAGAAATATATATATATATATATGTATATATATATATATGTATATAAATATAGGAATCCACAGTCCGGAATGATTCAGACTCTTGCAACCTTTGCCATGTAAATGTAAAAGAAAACTGGAAATTACTAGGGCTGTGACCGTTTAGCGATTAATCGCTAAACGATCGCATGTGTAATAAACGTTTAGTACAAAGCTACCAGCGATTAATCGCAAAACCCGTTTTTCCGTAGGAAATAAAAAAAATCTGCAGTCATTACAGAAAATTACATGTTCACTTTAACTCTTTTTGAAAAAGTGAAATAAGGCATCAGTGTTGAGCTTCTATGAGGATCCGTGTTTGAGGTTCATGGAAACTATGTCCCCTGGACATCATTGACGTATTTGACATATTCATCATGTTCAAGAGCACGTTTAAAGTCTCTATGTTGATCATAGGTACTTGCGATTAATCGCTAAACGATCGCAAAATTTTGTGATTAAATGTTTAGTAATTTTGCTAAATGTTCACAGCCCTAGAAATTACTGCACTAGGTAGTAGTGCCCACTCTCACACCCTATTAAAGAGGAGAGTACATAGTGGTAGAAGCCATGTTTTAGAGTGAAGTTTTGAAAGTGGCCCTTGTGAAACAAAGTGTGTAATGTTTTTTATTTGAAACTTGGTAACATAAAGTGAGTGATGGTACTATGCTTGAATGTACAGTACGAGTACATTGTTATGTGACCACATTACTGATTCATGACATGGCAGGAAAATGCATTAACTGAAACATAACTTCCTTTTTTCCTGGTGTATGTTTGTGCCACCTTTAGTTAAACTAAAAAGCAGGTAAGTTTATGTTTCACAGTGCAAAGTTCAGTTTAATTCTTTATGCAAATCTGGACTGTACTGTATATCATTCATTTTAAAGTAATAAAGTTGATGGCTTTCTTTATGTTATTAAAGTGTGAAGCACTCTTGGAGACCAGGGCTCTATTTCATAACAGTTGGGAATATTCCTATCTTGGACTTAGGAAGAATTTAATTTTGAGAATATTCCTAACTTTTATGAAATAGAGCCCAGGTTCTCATTCAATGTGTTTACCATAGACTAGCCTGCATTAATTTAGTTTTTAGTAGGCTTTTAAAAGAAGATATTTATGTTAAACTTTTTGTTTGCTCCATCATTTACTGAAATGGGAATTAATGAGAATGTTAACTAGGATTTAAAATTTGAGGAACAAAATGGAAAATATAGAAACTGGATCCATCCTAGAATATTCTAGTCCACAGTCTGCTGACACAGTATACATGGTCACGTAGGCATTCCCATACTACAGTAGGTCAGTAACAACTGCTACTATAAAGTAGGGTTACCCTGTCTTACAAGTTAACTGGTTTAAATCTTAGCCACACTTTCATTATTTGTTAGCCTGTATGGCTCTTTTAATGTTAAAGACATTTTTACTTTAAGAATACTTACATTTAATGTCCTTAACATATGTTAAAAAATTCATGATTTCAACAAGTACATCCTGCTTTGCTTATCAACATTGTATCCGGCATAATCTTGTTGCCAGGATAATTGCACAATTACTGTACATTAAAACATTTAAAAGTTTGGGTGAAAAATTGTAATGAGCTACAAAGCAGGAAATAAGTCCATTTTGCATAGCAGTTTTGAGGATTTTTTTAGTTCTTAAGTATATCTCACTGAAAACCCAATGGTGATACATAAAAAGTGCTACACATTTTTGCATTTGTGTAGCAATTTGACCAACTTGTATAGCAAATTGTGGCCGGTGCAATACAGGATGAATTATTCCCTGGCTACAAAGTAGTTAATTACTTATCTGTGAGAACTATTCCTTGAAAATTACAGTTACACAGCTATTTTCCTATCATTCTTCATAATACATCATGGTTTAAAGTGTATAAATATTCTTGTAACATAGACACAATGTTTCCCCTTAAAAAGGGGAATTTTAGTAAATTGAAAAAAACCCTTTCTTTTTACAGATCTGACCTACCTTTTAACACATTTAACGTAGTTACTGAATTTCAGAACCATAGCACTGGATATGCCCCCAAAAGGGCAAATCATGAAAGGGATATGGTAAATACATCCTGTCAAAAGCCCCTGTAATGATCAGAATACTTTGATATGCCAAATGCAGAGTTCCAGAAGCCTGGAAAAGTTATGGAATTTTGTAAAAATGGTAGAAGTCATGAGAAAGTCATGAAATTTAGAACAGACTGCTAATTTTTTACAAGTTTAAAAAATTACACTTTTTATCATGATTGTCAAGCCAATTAATGACGATCAAATCTAGTATATGTTTGCTTTTGAGACTATACAATTCCACGTACATTTACATGCAATATAGTCCTTGAACAGGGCTTTAGGCTTCATAAGTGCTTATATGTTTCACTATGACTTCATCTCTGCACGTGCAGCACTAGATGTCATCCTCATAGTCATACTGTAGGTACAGACATACTGGTTAACAGTTTTAAGTGGTTTACATTAAGGTGTACTGTTGCACGATTCCCGCTAAAATGATAAGAATCAATCCCTCCAACAAAAAGTTTCAATGAGGGACAATCCCTACCAAATATAGACAGCTCACCATGACTGGTCTTAAAATAAACTTTTTAAAAGCACACTTTGCTATTAAAAGGCAATTTAATGGCAGCAAATCTCTCCCAACAAAGTACATAGCATTTTTTTGCTCTTTTCTTATTGTTTCTTTCCGGGGGGGGGGGGGGGGGGGGGTTGTTTCCTTGCTTTGATGGCAAATTTTGAAAGGGATACGTTTTGTAGTGCACTCTGCAGTCAAAGACACGACAATCATGTTAATATTAAGGAATGCATGCAGGTATTCAGCCATGCATACAGTATGTGCCCACAAATTTACACAGGTGAATCAATGCAGTATTATGTAGTCACATGATTATGCATACAGTACGTTGCCTGAAATTAACTTCCTTTGGCTGAATGACATTTCCAGTATCTTGATCAAAACATTATCGATATCAAGTTGAAATGGCTTGGAATATTAACCATTTAGAATGAATATTCTAGCAGTGAGAGTTTTGGTAATCTGTGAATGCATATGCAAAATGTTGACCCTCAAAAGGAATGCAGTCCCAGAATTCATTTCATTGCCTCAAGCAGGCTACAGTTCTCTTCTGGTAGGCCTAACTAAATTGTAACTTAGTGCACACCGCAGACAATGTCTCAACTACACAAGCAAGTTTTATCATCGTATCAAATATAAATTACCAGATTGGTTAAAAACTCCCTAAACATGATCCTGGCAAGTGCAAACAACCTGAAATGTATTTGCAAGTTTCAGTTTGAAATCAGGACAATTTTCTCCAGAGAAGCATGGCACTTTTTGCATTGCCTATTTGCCTAACATGTAATGCGTATTTGCACCATGAACCTAAGATACGCATGTGTCTCCAGGCTGCAGCCTGGCTATATTTCAATTCTAGAACTGCAGGGCATAGAATCTTTCACATAATTTTTGCAGGTGTTCAGTGTGACATATTATTTAATTTTGCATGGAATGTCTTACTTTTATTGAAAGGATGATATGGTTACTTTTGTAAACATAATCTTTTAAACACACTTTAGCTACAGTACATTGTCCATATATCACTGTTACAAGAGTGTTAAAAAAAAAAATGTAAACTCACATAATAAGCAAATGCTTGGACAAATTTTCATGAAACTTGGACACAGTGATACAAGAAATTCGGGGCTATCAGTGATGGTCATGCGGAGTTGGACTCCAAGGTCATCTAAGGGTACTTTTGGTATTTACATAAATAAGGAAAAGTTCCTTTGTGTCATAAAGATTTTTTTTTTTTTTTTTTTTTTTGTTTATACTTTTTTTTCCCTTTTTTTTGTCATAAAGATTTAGTGACAGTCGTAGGTGTTGATCATGGTGACATAACTTTTGTATAATTGCTCCATTACTGTTGTTTAGAATTTTAAGGCCAGTGGTCATCTAACTGTGGTCATTTCCATGCATGGTGCCACTGCCAGTGAGGCCATGACCATGTACGTACTTGTATTTCCAGGACTGCATTGAGTTCTTTTAGCTTTGTGCATATTTCAACAGTATATGGCTCTCATTTCAACTTTCACTGACCCACCTGTCCTATGTACCCTTCAAGCTTTGTCCAGTATTTAATTTTACAGTGCATCACAGCCTAGCAATGATTTGTAATTAAAATGTGGGGCCCTCTCTGCTCCAGGCTGACAAATTCCTCCCAAAGTTATTCTCAGGGAGGGACATTCCTTCCCAAGTTTGAAAAGCTAGCTAGCTAGTGCAAACCCTGGTTGTAATATCGTTCGTGTAGGACTAATGTAGTACACAACGGTGCAGTGGGAATGGTCCAGCTAACTTCTAGGACTAAGTTAAGGGACAAATGAGTGATAATTGCATTCATGGACTCCGTCCAGCTTTGGTTTGGATCACAGGTGTTTGCAACATTATTTACACATATACAGGGAAGGATACTCCAATGCAAGGTTTCTTGGCAATCGCGATCCATAGCACTTAAATGGGTTGTGATTGGCAAGTGATGAAGCCTATATCTTCAAAGTGGACTTGTCATTGCATTGTTTGCTTTTCTCTGTCCCTGCTACAGACCCTGCATGCATGGACCATCAGTTTTGTGTTTTCTTCCATATTAACTAGACAAAAGGTGTTTTTGCAGTTTGGTCATGAAATGTTCATGTGAATTAAGGTCATGAAATAGTCATGGAAAAGTCAAGGAATTTTATTTTTCTTAAGGTGCAGCAACCCTGCAAATGTTTTCATTTTTGTTTAAATTTTATTATTAAGTTTGTACATTGCTTCATGAGCAACTAGATGCACCAGAGCTTGTACCCCTTGAGGCCCTCTTTGCCCCAGAGGAGCTGTTTTTATTTTGCTGACAGTTATCTTGGAGAGGGTCAGGGAGGACTATTTTCATGAAATTGGGTGTTTTTTTTATTAACATTCATCAAGGTCTCTCTGGTTGGGGGAGGGTGATGTAAGCTTCTGCAGGGGCAAACCCCCTATTTCGATCCATGCATTTCATACCTCGTGTAAATGGGTAACAGTGGAGAGGTACAAACTTGACATGTCCATTTGAAATTTAAAAGTTTTTCCTTTTGTTGTAAAGAGTGTATTCATATTATTGAACCCATATCAGCTTGACAAGGTAAACTTTGTCTCGTAGAACCACAGATGACTTTGAAAACAGAAATATACATTTAAATAGAAGGACAAAGGCAGTTCATTGTGCCAAATTCTGTGTTCTACAGCTTTAGTGTAAAAGAGTATTTGGAAAAGTCCTGTGCTATAATCAAGTATATCAGTTAGGACTGATAGGTTAAAAACAGCATGTGCAGTGTATATCTACTGTACGATGGTTGCAGGGATGTCACCACGCTGGGCAGCCCCACCCGGGACTGGTGAATTGCGCCCGCCACTCATGTTAAAATAAAAACATTCCGCCCAGCACTTTTTCCTCAATAATGGTACTATAATTTTATGATTTTTGAAAGAAATTTGGATGTAACATTAATCTCAGAATGAGACGGCCAATTGGAGCATTAATTTAGAGTGTAGAAAAATATCCACACCTTCCTTCTCTAAACCCCAGGATGGTGATCACTAAAAGGGTCAGTCAAGATTTACCCGGCACTAAGTTTGGCCTGGTGACAACCCGGGATGGTTGTAACATAGATGGACATATCTATCCAAGTTTTCTGCACATTCATGACATTCTACCATTTGAGCATTTGTCCTTTAATACTATTCTATTTCCATCTGAACTCTTACTGCTTGTGGCAATTTAACACTCTCTTGAAGAAGGTAGCAGGAAATCTGACCCTGGGAAGTACCAACTTTAGTCATAATACTTTTTGGAGAAGCAACATTATACAAAAGCTATATATATTTCATACAAATGACCTTCAGATGTGATCTCAACAGCATTGGCATCAAAGTCAAGGTAGTCTGTTGTAAAGGGAATAAGCAGTCGCCCCAAGTTTATTTTCACGCAATCAGCTAAATCTTACAAATCTTATCTTCCTTTCCTGTAAAGTATCTTCATTTATGAATGTTTCAGAAGAAGAGTATTGAATAATAAAAGTAAATCTAGTTCTGCTTGAATTTACCAGATATATAGGCCTAAGTAACAAAAATATTGTCACGTTTTAAAGGAGCCATTTCTGAATTTGGAAACCCGGTATACTAATTCAAACTGGGGTGACTGCATTTTCCCTTTCAGGGCAGCTTCTCAAGTGCAAAGGCAATCCTGCATTTTTCTAACATAGGTTAGTTGTTTACATGTTCTACCATCAGGAGTGTGGGAAGCTCCTTGCAGGGGAATTTTGGTATTTGGAGGGAAATATGGGCAATTGTTCTAGAAAGTGAGCATTAGGCATGATTTAAAGTGTACCTAAAGTATGAAAATTCAAAAATATATATTACAGAGCATGAAAACTGAATTCCAATGGTCCAATTCCCATCTTCACAGGACTTTCTTAAGCTGAGATATAAAATGTTGAAGTTTATTCACTCGATTTAAAAAGGTAGATTGCGCAATAATTTGTGATGTCATTGTTGTACTACTCAAATTACAATCTTTGTATTTCTTTGTTTTTCTGAAAGCCACCGCACCTTGTGCCAAAATGTGATCGCGTTCTTACTGCTTTGGGGTGACTTGACTATATAAGCCCTCTATGTACAGCATGTCATGCAAGAAAACAGGAAGCGGTCAAGGTCATTTAAACATTTTTAATTTTAAAAGAAAACAAAGCGTTTAATGTGAGTTGTACAACAAGAATGTCAAAAATTATTGCGCAATGAACTGTTTGGATTTAAGTGAATAAATTTTAACATTTAATATCTCAGCAATGGAATAAGTTATGACAATGAGAGTTGGACCAATAAGATTAATGTTGTAACCTCTAAAATATATATTTTTGAATTTTTAGACTTTAGGTCCACTTTAATGCTTTATAATGAGGACCGTTTTAGAAAGAGGCCTTCAAAAATTTGCCGCTGTTGTGCTGTTTAGGTTGCGTCCTGAGACTATCACCACCAGTTTGAGCTTTCAAATTGTATTCTTCATCTCTCTTTAGCACTCGTGGCATTTTGAAGAATAAAGAAAGAAATAAAAAGAAGCAAAATCGTATGGTTTTCATTTTTGCAAACTCACGGCATCACTTAAACTTTAATTTTCTGTTTTCTTTTTCTATCCTTTTTTCTATTATCTCGTAACTGCATACTATCAAGTGTATTTTTATGATTGTCTTTCAAGGGATGAGATTCTTCAAGCTGAAATGACAGATTCTGCAAGATATTTCATTGTTACAAAGCAAAATTCACCTCTGCATACTACATTGTACCACTACTTGTCCAAGGGGATCAAGACATACACCTCAGTTAACGAAGTCTTGTGGTCTAAATTACCGAAGGTAGATGTTTGTACTGTTTTACTTTTTATCGTGGCTTTTAACAACAAATGCAGTCACCCCAATTAAACTGGTATCCCCTTCAACCTTATTCATTAATGGCTGTATTTGATGATGTGACAATATGTTTGTTTTTTAGAAAGTGGTTAATTCAAATAGTTTGGTTTGCTGTGTTTGCCATTAATATGCAATAGTCTTGGGCAGGTTACCCGACTCTACTGCAGAGTAATGGCTCCTGTGTGGAGTCACGTAACGACTCCATATTCCCTGGAATTGTGACTTCCAGAAAATTTCAACATTGCTTAAAATAGGAACCAAAGCAATTTGCTTGAAATTTGCATGTGTGCTGTTTTGCAGGTTTTTACAAAGGTTTGTTTCAAAACTGGTTGGTTTGGTTTGTTCTGTATGCAAATTGCAAGATTCCATTTCAGTTGACCACCTTTGACTCTCTGACTGGCAGATGGGCACCTCATCTGTTGAGAAGCCTGTACCGTACTGAAAACCATGTAATGTATTAATACTCATCTGAAGGCTAGTTATGAATAATTAATGGCTGCTAAGGTACATATTCCTACATCAGTTATGACGTCATCTTAGAAGTTGTAACTCCATTCAGGATTGCGTCTGAAAAATCCACCGGTACCTGACTCCAAAATTATTGGAGTAGCTCAAGCCTATTATGCAACATGCTCACATCTTAAAACATTGTGAAAGATAATGGTAAAGGAAATTATGATGAAATTTGTAAAATTTAGCTTATGTCTCAGAATGAAGTTGGGGGTTGCCTTTAAAGGTCATAGATATGTACGTTGCCTTACGAAGATGCAGCAGATGTCTCTTCTTTTTCCAAGAGAATTAGCCTTAGGTACAGACAGTGGAGCCCATTTTGAAGTGGGGGGGGGGGGATAGATAATCATCGAAAAGGCCTAGTATTTATCTTCAAAAAAATAAAAGCCTATCATCCCAGTTTAAGGCAGCCCAATATGCCCATGGTAGGAAAAGTATGGAGGTTAAAGCCTCCATACCCCCCCCCCCCATTTCTGTGGTCCCTGAGGTGTGGTCATTTGATCAGATGTATCCAGTTCTGCAAGGGAGGTGACACTTGATCACAGCTCAACAAGGCCAATAATAAGCTATGAATGCAGCTGATGGGCATTGTCCCGTAAGGTATTTTTCGATTGGCTGATGGTATTGTATTGTATCGATTGTATCCTTTGTTAAGGTTAGGGATCAGTTAGGGATTAGGGTTAGCGTTAGTTAGCCAGTCATGAAAATTCTTCTTAGACAGTGCACATCGGCCCTATGGATGCCCAGGAGAAAATTCCCATATATTCCCATTGAATCCCGTTGAATGGGTCCTTATGGGATCCCATAAATTCCCATTAAACTCCTATTAACTTCCAATAAATTCCCATTGAATTCAATGAGGCTTAAAATGAAATTTGGACAATCACAACATAAATCCAATTAAGTCAGTGAGAAAATCCATCATTCCATTGATTCAATGTGAAAATTGGGACATTGCATAAAATAATCTTATGGGACTCCTGAGTAATTCAGGCCTGTAGCCTGTGAGAGACAGGGTGTACTGAGTGGAATGAGATATGTTCTGAAGGGGAGGGGGGAAATGTTTTTGTGGTTAAACTATTCTGAAATGCTTAAAGGTACAAATGATAACATTATATTTTCAAGGGGGGCCAAAAATTTTTCTTGGAGTCTCTTCCCCACACCACCCTAAGGTATGAACTTACCTAAATGGTAAAACTTAGAGACTGTCGTGGTTTGTAACAGGCTAACACAGGATGCTGGAAAATAAATTTTGGATGGCTAGGATAAGGATAGTATACATGTACACTTTGCGGCCAGCTCCTGACTGAAATTGGTCCTTTGAGCAATTATGGGAGTCAAGCTTAGCAGTCTTAACCCCCTCTTGTCCCTTACATAACTAGAATCTACATCTGCTGTAAAGCGGGTAAAGACAACTGGTGATCTGGGATGTTACAGTATATACCTTTACAGTATGTTTTAAGAAAAACTGAAAATGAATGTTTTACTGCAGGTTACCTCTTACTGTTCGATATCCAAGAAATATCTGTTCCATGGAAAGTTACAAAAAATACGGCTGCGTTTGTTCATAGGCAAATACTCACTAAACCAAAACAAATATACAGCATGCATTGGATTTTTGGCTTATCATTTGAGCACGTACAAATAAATACACACATACACTTTAGACTATAGCCCATTGCATCTGTATCATGCTGCAAATATGTGTGGTTTGGGGATAGGCTGTTTAGGAAAATATTGTTAACACATGGCATATAAAAGGTGCAAACTCTGCTTTTTGGTTTCGATGATAAGAGAAACCTATGCATTCATGATGGCGTGTGTGTGTATGTATGTGTGTATGTACGTGTGTGTGTGTGTATGTGTGTGTGTATGTGTGTGTGTGTGTATGTATGTGTGTGTATGTGTGTGTGTTTGTGACACTTTGCTCGTTAACACGATATCTCAAGAAGGGAAACTCTGACAGTTCTCAAACTTGGTACATAGATGCCCCATATTAAGAGGAAGAACCCTATTGTTTTTGGTGGGGGTCAAAGGTCACCTGGGGTCCCCGGGGGTCAAACTCTGAAAACCTTGTTAACACAATATCTTGAGGTAGGAAGCTTGGATGAATTTCATACTTTGTATGTAGATGCGTTATGGTATGAGGAAGAACCCTATCATTTTTTGTGGAGGTGAAAGGTCATCTGGGGTCACCAGGGGTCAAACCTTGAAAACTTCGTTAACACGATATCTCAAGAAGGGAAACTCTGACAGTTCTCAAACTTGGTTCATAGATGCCCCATATTGAGAGGAAGAACCCTATTGTTTTTGGTGGGGGTCAAAGGTCACCTGGGGTCACCGGGGGTCAAACTCTGAAAACCTTGTTAACACAATATCTTGAGGTAGGAAGCTTGGATGAATTTCATACTTTGTATGTAGATGCGTTATGGTATGAGGAAGAACCCTATCATTTTTGGTGGAGGTGAAAGGTCATCTGGGGTCACCGGGGGTCAAACCTTGAAAACTTCGTTAACACGATATCTCAAGAAGGGAAACTCTGACAGTTCTCAAACTTGGTACATAGATGCCCCATATTGAGAGGAAGAACCCTATTATTTTTGGTGGGGGTCAAAGGTAACCTGGGGTCACCGGGGGTCAAACTCTGAAACCTTGTTAACACAATATCTTGAGGTAGGAAGCTTTGATTAATTTCATACTTTGTATGTAGATGCGTTATGGTATGAGGAAGAACCCTATCATTTTTGGTGGAGGTGAAAGGTCATCTGGGGTCACCGGGGGTCAAACCTTGAAAACTTCGTTAACACGATATCTCAAGAAGGGAAACTCTGACAGTTCTCAAACTTGGTACATAGATGCCCCATATTGAGAGGAAGAACCCTATTTTGTTTTTGGTGGGGGTCAAAGGTCACCTGGGGTCACCGGGGGTCAAACTCTGAAAACCTTGTTAACACAATATCTTGAGGTAGGAAGCTTGGATGAATTTCATACTTTATATGTAGATGCGTTATGGTATGAGGAAGAACCCTATCATTTTTGGTGGAGGTGAAAGATCATCTGGGGTCACCGGGGGTCATACACTGAAAACTTTGTTAACACGATATCTCAAGAAGGGAAGCTCTGACAGTAGTCAAACTTGGTACATGGATGCCCTATATTAAGAGGAAGAACCCTTTCGTTTTTGGCGGGGGTCAAAGGTCACCTGGGGTCACAGGGGGTCAAACTTTGAAAACCTTGTTAACACAATATCTCGAGGTAGGAAGCCTGGATGAATTTCATACTTTATATGTAGATGCGTTATGGTATGAGGAAGAACCCTATCATTTTTGGTGGAGGTGAAAGGTCATCTGGGGTCACCGGGGGTCATACCCTGAAAACTTTGTTAACACGATATCTCAAGAAGGGAAGCTCTGACAGTACTCAAACTTGGTACATAGATGCCCTATATTAAGAGGAAGAACCCTTTTGTTTTTGGCGGGGGTCAATGGTCACCTGGGGTCACAGGGGGTCAAACTTTGAAAACCTTGTTAACACAATATCTCGAGGTAGGAAGCCTGGATGAATTTCATACTTTGTACGTAGATGCGTTATGGTAAGAGGAAGAACCCTATTATTTTTGGTGGAGGTGAAAGGTCATCTGGGGTCACCGGGGATCAAACCCTGAAAATCTTGTTAACACAATATCTTGAGTTACAAAGCTTGGATGAGTTTCATACTTTATATGTAAATGGGTTATGGTAAGAGGAAGAGCCGTATTTCTTTTGGTGGAGGTCAAAGGTCATTTGGGGTCACCAGGGGTCAGACCCTGAAAACCTTGTTAACCTGCTATCTCCAGGTAGGAAGCTTAGATAAATTTCATACTTTGTTTGTAGATGCCTTATAGGTAGAGAAAGAACCCTATTATTTTTGGTGGGGTTCAAAGGCTATCTGGGGTCACCGGGGGTGAAACCCTGAAAACCTGGTTAACACAATATCTCAAGGTAGGAAGCTTGAATAAGTTTCATACTTTGTATGTAGATGTGTTATAGTAAGAGGAAGAATCCTATCATTTTTGGTGGAGGTCAAAGTTCATTTGGGGTCACCGGGGTTAAACTCTGAAAAACTTGTTAACACGATATCTCCAGGTAGGAAGCTTAGATAGATTTCATACGTAGTATGTAGATGCATTATAGTGAGAAGATGAATCCTATTGTTTTTAGTGGAGTTCAAAGGTCAACTGGGGTCACCAGAGGTCAATGTCTGAAAACCTTGTCAAGACGATATCTCCAGGTAGGAAGCTTGAATAGATTTCATACTTGGTAAATTGATGTGTTATAGTGAGAAGATGTACCCCATTGTTTTTGGTGGAGTTGAAAGGTCATCTAGGATCACCAGGGGTCAAACACTGAAAACCTTGTTAACACAGTTTCTCAAGGGAGAAAGCTTGGATAGATTTTATACTTAGTATGTGGATGTGTTATGGTGAAAAGATGGACCCTATTGTTTTTGGTGGAGGTCAAAGGTCATCTAGGGTCACCAGAAGTAAAAAAAGCAAAATTTCCCAAGAATTCCCAAGACTAAATAGGAATACAAAACTGTATTTTTCCAACATGTTAAGATAGCATTTGACCATTGACTGAAAGATATGGGACATCATATGGCTTTATATGGAATAGAACATATATCATCGAAACCTCAATGCATTTTTGCATTCTGGTTAAATTTTCTCAGTTAGTCATAAACTCTTGTAATTGAATTACAGTCAAAGAAAACAATCGATCAAGCTAATTACAGAAAAATGATGAAGCTACATTTTTGATTCCTTGCCGAAGGCAGGCAAGGAATCTATGCGATGGTGATGTCGTGTGTGTGTGTGTGTGCGCGTATGTGACGGCTTTGCTTGTTTACACGATATCTCAAGAAGGGAAAGTTGGATAGTTCTGAAACTTGGTACATAGATGGCCCATATTGAGAGGAAGAACCCTATTGTTTTTGGTGGAGGTCAAAGGTCATCTGGGGTCACCAGGGGTCAGAATCTGAAAACCTTGTTTACACGATATCTCAAGTTAGAAAGCTTGGATAGATTTCATGCATGGTATGTAGATGCGTTGTGGTGAGAGGAAGAACCCTGTCGTTTTTTGTGGAGGTCAAAGGTCATCTGGGATCACCGGGGTCAAAATCTGAAAACCTTGTTTACACGATATCTCAAGTTAGAAAGCTTGGATAGATTTCATGCGTGGTATGTTAAGATGCATTGTGGTGAGAGGAAGAACCTTGTTGTTTTTGGTGGAGGTCAAAGGTCATCTGGGGTCACCGGGGGTCAAAATCTGAAAACCTTGTTTACACGATATCTCAAGTTAGAAAGCTTGGATATATTTCATGCTTGGTATGTAGATGCGTTTTGGTCAGAGGAAGAACCCTATTGTTTTTGGTGGAGGTCAAAGGTCATCTGGGGTCACCAGGGGTCAAAATCTGAAAACCTTGTTTACACGATATCTCAAGTTAGAAAGCTTGGATAGATTTCATGCTTGGTATGTAGATGCGTTGTGGTGAGAGGAAGGACCCTATTGTTTTTGGTGGACCGGGGTCATCTGGGGTCACCGGGGGTCAAAATCTGAAAATCTTGTTTACACGATATCTCAAGTTACAAAGCTTGGATAGATGTCATGCGTGGTATGTAGATGTGTTGTGGTGAGAGGAAGAACCCTATTGTTTTTGGTAGAGGTCAAAGGTCATCTGGGGTCACCGGGGGTCAAAATCTGAAAATCTTGTTTACACGATATCTCAAGTTAGAAAGCTTGGATAGATTTCATGCTTGGTATGTAGATGTGTTTTGGTGAGAGGAAGAACCCTATCATTTTTGGTGGAGTCAAAGGTCATCTGGGGTCACCAGGGGTCAAAATCTGAAAACCTTGTTTACACGATATCTCAAGTTTCTAAGCTTGGATAGTTTTCATGCTTGGTATGTAAATGCATTTTAGTCAGAGGAAGAACCCTATTATTTTTGGTGGAGGTCAAAGGTCATCTGGGGTCACCAGGGGTCAAAATCTGAAAACCTTGTTTACACGATATCTCAAGTTAGAAAGCTTGGATAGATTTCATGCTTGGTATGTAGATGCAATGTGGTGAGAGGAAGAACCCTATTGTTTTTCATGGAGGTCACAAGCCATTTGAGGTCATCAGAGGTCAAAACTGAAACTTTGTAAACATGTCATTACAAGGGAGGAAGCACAGACAAATCCCTTCTTTTTTTTTTTCATTTTTTTGTTTATACAAGTTTTAGTTCAAAGGTGATGTGACATGAGCTGACATGAGAAGAGGTCAAATTGTGACCACATCATAAAAAATGATGTAGTAGAGAAGTATAAATTTGATGGATGAACCTCAGTGTAGCAAAACACCCTCCTTTCAGCAAGGAATCACTAAGCCTTTTGGCTTTCTGGTTAGTAATTAGTATTAAAAGATGGATTTCTTTCTAATGTTTCTGTAAGGGGCACATATGAAACTATCTTCATAATTGTGTGAGGTGTGGAGGGGGGTGCGAGACACCAACAACCCCCTCATTTAAGCAAAAAATTGCTATTTTGGGCAAATGAAAATTTCAGGCAAATGTGGTCACTCCCCCCTCCCCCTATCCCCATATGCAAGTGGTCCCGGATGCTAATTTGTAATTGCTATATTAATCATCATCCTACAAAACAGTTGTTTGACTGCTTGAAATGGTGTTATGGGTAATAGTAGGCTGTAGTCTGTGAATATGTGGGGAGTTGTAGCTCCATCCTCAACTTTGCACACCTCTTTTTGGACCTGTTAAATTGCAACAACCTGATTGCTGACTTCTCTCATATTTTCTCCAGAAATCTCCATTGGCAGATAAACATTTTAAAAGATGTAGCCTGGTTGGTAATGGCGGAATACTACTAGAAAGCGGCTGTGGCAAAGAAATTGATAAAGCTGATTTCGTTTTCAGGTAAATAATTTAACGTCATTTAATTGTAGGTAACACTCATGATAAACTAAAGGTGCAAGTACTGAACAAACAGTTTAACTTCAAATCCCCATGTACACAAAAGGTTATGCAGGAATGCATGTAGTGAATAATCAAAACAAGTACTTTATCAGAGGTGTCCTGTTTCTGCTCCTGTAAAGTTTAGCTTATTGTAAACTCAGAAACCCCATGTAAAACCCCCATCCCCTACACATTGGTGCAGGAGATAGATGCCTTCAAGTAATTTTGAAATTTGTTCCTTATGGGACAAGTTTCAAGGTTATTTGAAGCTGCCAAGTGGTAGATTTCCACTAATTCTTTAAAATATTTAATCTAGGACATGTACATGATGTATAGACCAAAGTTGTTGATAGCTGTTGTAAAGAATGTGTGTGGTCAGGATGCTAAATGGTACTTTCCTGCACTAGACTCATATGGGGCTCATACTAGCAACCCATCGACCCATATACCATATGCCTAAGTGGCTGAGTCCGGAAATATAAGAACAAATCTGACCAATTTTTCACCTTGCCTGGCTTACCTAACTTAATCTGTATTCTTTAAATTCACAATATTAAGGTTGGGCTGAGGTATTTCTGTTGTTAAGTGTATAAGTAACACATGTCCACTGACTGCAGTGCACTTGCTATGGTGATGCATAATACAAGCTAGGCCTTTAGAGGTCACTTTAATAAATAAGTTCCACAAGCTTTACAAATTATTTTACTTTTCACTGATTCTACACAATAGGTTAAGCACTTTTAGCTGCAGAATTAAAAGAGTGGATAGTATACAGAAGAAATCACAGATTGGACTGTAGCAGTCAGCCCTCTAAAGTGGGAGATACCAGGGGTATTGTAATTTTACCTATAAGTTTTGCCTCTAATTTCTGGTGGTCCTTAGTTAACAATGGTAACAGAACCTCTGCAAAATGAAGAGGTCAGAGGTCATCTGAAGTAGCCAAAAGTTACATGACATACTTTTGCTGTCCCCACCCCTGCTACCCATCCAAACCTCCCTGATAAAATGGCATCAAAAGTTCAGCAACTTTTGAATTGCCTTTTTATGTTTTTTCCTTTTTCTTCCTTACTGTCACCATATTGGCAGTGCAACTGTGTTGGTAGGCCTAGATCATAGATCATTTCTGCTCTAACCCATCCCTTCAGGAATTTGCATGGATCCATGGCATGTTACAGAAACCATCTGTTTGAAAATAATTGCAGGGGGAATAACTTGCTTTCCTTTTGGCATCTTGATGGAAAGGCAAAAATGCATTTTGTTTCAAAGGAGGAGTCTGTTTTGTTTTCAGTTTTATGTAGTGATGGACATCTTCACAATTGAAGGTTCTTCAACCAGTGAATTATTTCTTAGTTTTAAACATAGAAATAAAAGTAAGGGAGAATGCTAACACAATGCGTCCATGCATGTTCAACCGGTGAAGCAACGAAAATTGTGAGGGCGCTTTCGTTGTACCGCAAAAGACCGGTTGATTGATGTGTCTCCGTACATATACAGTGTGCATTCTGCTGCAGAAGTTATATAGCTTATTTTATCCATTTTTCGAAAGATTAGGAGTAATTTTCACAACAGAAATAAGTCATGGTGCCTTAAGTATTTTGTTTTATACTCCTAACTTGAAAACTTGTAGTTTCTTTGCCAATACTTGGGGCAAAAGCAATGACGTGATATTTGCAATATGCGCAGATGCTCTGTTGCCGTACAACCAAGCCAAATCAATGGCTTCAGTCCAGATCGGCTGACATCATTCTCCCTTACTTTTATTTCTATGGTTTTAAATTGTAGAAAATAAAATGTATACCATTGTCATACCAGTTTTGATAACTTAAAGGCAGCAGGCAGTCACCCCAATCAGAGTGAGTGTGCCCGGTCACTCTGGTTCATGATTGGCCTATTTTGATCATGTGACAATATTTTTGTTGGTGAATTGTGAAATTCAAGGAGAATATCTCCTTACTTTACCTATTGTTTCTTATAGTTACGTTCAAAACATCTTCAGAGGTGTTATAAGAGGAGATTTGCAAGAGTTTGCTGATTTTTCAAAGAAAATTTTGGGACGACTGCCTATTGCCTTTAAACAAATCCTGCATATGTCATTGAATTCGTCACTATATGCCAAAGTGACCATAATATCAGATATGTCTCCATGCCTGCAGTTTCAAGATTTTGTTTAGTATTCCTAAATATGTCAAAGGAGGAGGGGGGGGGGGAGGGGGGGAGAACTGACACTTGGGCAGCATTACCTGATAAAACTTACCTCTGATTTCAGGCCTGCCCTTTGTTCATTTTTCTCTAATTTACATCCCCATGTTAAGCTAATTTTAACAAATGATTGCTTCTCAGCCACACTTTGATAAGACACCTCAAATAAATCTTCCCCTGGGGCAAGGAAAGAGCTCTACCAAACTTATTGGGTGTGATTGAGTGTCAAAGGGAACAAAACTTCCACACTGCAATGATAAAGGTAACTGGTCATTTGACATTTTACCAGCTGTGAAATACAAATGCTTCAGAGCAGTTTGCAGGAACTTTACCAGGCTTAGATTATAAACACTTTTAAATGATTCTCTCAAAACCTTAAATGTTTGACAAAATTTTGTGACAGGCAACTGTCCATAACAATCAGCATCTCATTCTTCCTTTACAAGCTTGTGAATGTTATCATACGTGTAGGTAGCTGTTCTCTGGGGAGGGGGGGGCTAAATGTTTGAACCTGCTGCTTGGGGGTTAACATGGAGGGTCCCCCCCCCCAATTTTCTTTAATATTTGAGGGTTGTTAGATGCAGTTTGATGATGCCATAGTGTGTTCGTAACCCTTACCGCATTTACGGCAAACAGCAGACCCAAGTAATGTATGGGGATTCAGTATAAGTGTTCAAGGCACACTCTTTTGCTTGAGCTGGTCAACTTTGAGTTTGCAAGTTACATAAACTCTAGTAGGACCTGTGAGTTAACAAAGAGGCCATTCACACTTCTTAGCCTCACCAGGAGGTTGTCCTCCCTGACCCTACAAAACTGTGATAAGATTTCATCTCATTGGTGGAACAGGAAGCTTTTGCTTGATTGACTGGACAGGAATTGAAGTTCCTGGGCTATTTCTCTCAGAAGAGTGAAACCAAACTTGTACTGTATCAGCAGTAGAAGAATGTACACACTATGCATTTTGCCAAGTTTTTGAAATTTATGCATTTATTGAAAAAGTTTGTTAATTTTCACATAGTGGACAACTATTGGGTTTTGGTCCTTGAAAAGTACGGGGAAGGGGGGGGGGGGAAGAAAGCATACTTGAGCTCCAAAAACCCACCCCTTCCCTCCCCCCATCCTCACTTCCTATGCATAATGCTGCAAAATAAAGTGGACCTGATGTGACCTAAAGCTTGTGTGCATCTATGCCAAAGTCCTATTGAAACTTAGTACTTTAGTGGATTCATTGTAATAGAAACATGGGACAGTACAATTGAGTACACTACGGTACTGAAGAGATTTGCCATACTGTCCCCATATATGTGTGAGAGTGTGTGTTTTGCAGTGCAACTTTCTCCACTTCCATTCATAACATCAAAATACCTGAATATTTTAGGTGCTTATTTTGTACCATCCAGAATGGGTTAAAAGTTACTCAAATGGTAATGGCATCACCCCAAATTTGATTATGCTTACTTAAGAAATGGTGTGGCTTTTGTCCCATGTGACAATTATTTGCAGTAAGTAAATTAGATTTATACCTGATCATATGTTGGCTTTTGAATGGTACCCTATAACAGATGCTGCATGTAAGGGACATTTCTAAAATATTTGACCTTACAAGTGGGGTATCTACATAGAGTCAGGCTGGTTTAAACAGGGGTGGGGGGGGGGGGCTCCTGGAGTCCCAGTCCCAGGGTTTGAACAACTTAAATTTATAATGTATGTGTATGGTAGGAAATTTTGTGAATTTGAAATTACTGATAAGATATACCAAGGCAGGTATTATAGAGGCATGTCACGTGGCACATGATGCATGGTAAAATTGTAGGCTGTACTAGTGTATTAATACTGTTACATGCATGGTAATATGAGTGTCGTAAAGGCCTTTAGCTGTGTGGTGTGTGCTTTTACAATTTTTACACATTCACTATATTAGTTACATCATTTCAGTTAGATTGATTTGTGTTACTTTGCAGCCTAATGCATAAATTACAAAGGCCAAGGGTGACAATTTGTTCTCAATATTGGGGGGACATGACCCCACTTTCAAATAATTTACTGTGTGAAAAATCAAAGTCAATGGACGATTTCTCAGATTTTGGGGGGCATGTCCAACGGATCACCACCCATGACAAAGGGGGTCATTATTTGTACTGTATTGTAGTGGGAAGGTTCATTTCCAATGATATGTAGGGGCTTCTTTTAGCTAAAATTTTTGAAGCGCTTTGTGCTTACCTACAGTGGCAATTCACTTAGATCAGTGCTTCGGAGTAGGTCCCAAAAACCTTGGGGTAAATTGAGTGTAAAGGAGTAATTGTGTAAGGAATACTAGATTCCGATGGATGAGAACCCCCGTCTTTTTTGTGTTGTTCATTTGGACATGCATTTCTTGTTATGAGGGGTGGGGGGCGTCAATGACTAAGTCACCCAAAAACTTAAAAATTTCTAATTCTGGTCAAAAGATAGGTCTAATGCAATTGAAAGGCCTGGAAATGACATTTCCAGCAATCTGCCTGCAGAGAGGGATTTTTGTCAAGTTGTAGGCTACACACCAACTGATGATGGCCTTGCCTTAGATATTGTCGCATTTTACTCCCACCATACCAATAATGTTGCCACAACTGACACTGAAAAGACCCCCCTCATATAAAAGGTTTCACCCCCACCCCCACAGCCCTGCCTGGATCCAAGGCTGAAGGGTCCAAACAAAGGAGATCAGCTGATACTGATATTAAATACTAGGCTTGGGTGGATTACCTGACTCCACTTCAGAATTGTGACTCCTGGTCAGGAGTTGAGTAGAGCACTTTCCTTGGAACTGCATAATTACCAGGAGAATATTCAGTACTGTCAAAAATATACACAAACGCCATATTTTGGAGCTAAAGTCTGTGCAGTTCTCATTGTCCCAGGGTTTAACGAGGTACTGGAATGCAACTGGCTTTTGGTCTTTTTCTTTTATACTTGATCACAAATTATCTCTTTTGTTAACCACTATGAATAGCTGACATTGTCAGTTGAGCACCTCAGTGGTTGAAGTGCTTTTAGTGTAGGCCAGCAGGCAGGGTTGGAATCAACACCTTATAGTTGACAATGTGGAATGTGTTACTACATCAGTTTAATATGACATCATTGGAGGAGTAAAGTTCAGTCACTCCATTCAGAGTGGGGACCAATAGACCTTATGGATATATATGATGTCACAGAGCAGAAAGTGCTCCCTCGTTTGGAGGAAAAGCACGTATCATTGCAATTAACACCAACAAATGCACTCTAAATAGGGTCGCTTCAAATTTGAACCGACCGGGTCGGAGGGGCAACTAACCAGAATCTGTTCAAACATTTGACTAGATTTGGTTCAAAGTTAAACCAACTTGGTTCAGTTTTGAACCGAATCTAGTCAAATATTTGAACAGATTCCGGTTAGTTGCCCCTCCGACCACAGTTGGTTCAAATTTCAACCGAACATTTTTAGAGTGTGCATACAGCTGATTTGCCAACCAGTCGTTTATACACGTAAGTCTACTACGTATGCGTGCAAAATCCACACCATGCATGCATGTGTGCTTCACTGTTTTCCTCCAACCTGACGCCATGTGACATCAGTGTATAACGTCTATAGGGCTGCTGGTGCCTGACTCCAAAAATGTTGGAGCTGCCCAAGCCTATTAAATAGCTACAACTGCCCCAGTACTAATGGAGTCATTGAAAATGAAGGTCACTGTATCAACCTATGCAACTTTTACATTGTGAGAAACAAAGTTGATATTCACAGTGGGTCTAAACCCCCTCTTTCTGTCCTGTTCATAGGTGTAATTTAGCACCTGTTAAGAATTTTGAAGAAGATGCAGGCTCCAAGACAAATTTTACTACCATGAACCCAACTCTTATTTCTGAAAGGTAAAGTAAAACATCCCTGCAGACAAATGGTGTATCTACTTCTATTTTAATTTAATTCAGTTTAATAGCTTTGTACTGTAAGGAAACAGTGGCACAGCCAGAAAATTCTTGATAGGGGTGGGGTGGGGGAGGACTTTTGGGGGCTCCAACATTTCAATAGGGGATTCAGTTCAAATACAGAATTGGTATATTCCCCTCCCCACAGCCCCTCCTTAGCTTAGCCAGTGGGAGAGAAGATATATAAATATAACACTCTTCATGCCATTAAAGGCCATGCAGTTCCAAATTTTCATGCATTTAAAGGAATAAGAACCATATTTGATCATCCCTTGCTCTTCCAGGCCAACCACAGACATAGCTTAGAGTTGCACAGTGTTTGGCTTCCATAGCTTTATAGCACCATACCAAGATATAATGGTCTGTTCATGCTTCAATTTAGCGCTACTATAAAGCTATGAAAATTGAACATTGTTCAACTCCGACCTATGTCTGGAATTGGCCCAGAAAGCAAGCAATGCCCATATATGGTTCTTATAGTTTATGGAACATGTAAATTTGGAAGAATTAACCAGCCTTAAAATTGGCCTTTAGTCTTCTAGTGGAATGTCAGCTGCAACAAACAGCAGGGATTTGGACAAAATTGCAAATTGATATCCTTCTACATATGCATCAGTTTTTTACAAATTGCTTGACCTACAGCTAATAAATTATAACTATACTGGTGGCTTAACATTTCTGATGTGATTTCTTGCTAAGGATCAAACATTTATCATTTTCATGAGCATGCAATATGTACATGGGTAAGAGGAGTTGGAAAAAAATCCATGTCTTGAGACTTTTTCAAAAGATGACCAATGATGACCATTCTTTGCTCAGAATAAACATTTTTCAAAAACATGTTTGGAAGGTGGGAAGGGGCCAGAGAAAAAGTACATTTTGTGTCATACACCCTCGAAAATGAAAAATGTATGACCCCCTATGCAGTGTCTTGCATTTTTGCTTCTTAACTATCAAAAACTTTTAAGTCTTTTATCATTGAGTTATTAAAAGCTGGAGTGATTTGCAAGCAGTGTTAAATCTGTTGTATACACTCATTAGTACATATATTGCATCTGGATCTAACTGCTTGACTTTGTACTAACACTCAGAGAATATTGCGAAAGCTGTAATACACTGTTGTCCTTTTCATTTTATTTCATAGTGCTGAAAAATGTTGAAAGATGTTGTTCCTGCATTATTGCATTATTACAACATTATAGTGTTTTTCACTAATTTTTAGTGAAAAACACTTTTTTCTAATGTAAATACCTCATTGTATACGTTTCTTAATGGTGACTTCCTTGTTTTTTCACTGCTGTCTCTCTGTTTTTTTTTTTCCTGCATTATTGAGAAGGTTGGAGATCCCTATACATCATGGAGCAATTGTTTGACTTGGCACTCATGTCAAGAGAAAAACAAGTTCAACAATGTTGTAATTCACTGTTGTCCATTTCATTTTATTTTGTAGTGCTGAAAAATGTTGAAAGATGTTGTTCCTGCCGGAGGGTAACTACAGTTCGTAGAAAGCGTTAGGAAAACATGCACGCTTATAATACTAAGTCTAAGGCTATTGAAATATCATCCCCCATGGCTTCCCCTTACCAACTTGGTGGGGCTTTCGGCAACGGAGAACAAGACTGGGCGGTTCCTGCAGTGTCGACGCCCATGTGACTGCACCAGGCTCTTAGCCTGGCAAGGTACTGAATGGGGCAAAATGGCTTCCAGGGGCTAACAAATTTTTAAGGGGGCCAAATGTATACAAATGCCATTAAGCCAATGGCAACTCGAAAACTTGCTAGGGGGCGAGCAAATTTCAAAGAGGGATTCGCCCCCTTGGCCCACTTGACTAGAAGCCTGAGCTGCACAATTCCTGCACCGAGACTGACATATGGCACATGCTTCAAAAAGCATGTTTTCCTTTTCAAACCGAAAATTGTTTTTGGAATGTTAGCACACCGTCAAGCTTAAACCATATGAAGCATTGTATTTTCAATCAACGTGCTATGTTCTTTGTTTAAAAGAAAGGGGTGGGTTCCTCTTCCCCTTACGACATTTCCTAGACAACATTCACCATAACTTGAAGTAGTGTACCCTGCGCCTGCATCCCAGTTCACGAGTAGCTTCTTTCCTTCACGTGACAAATTAAACAAATTTGCTGTTAAGGAAGGATAAGTCATTTGTTTACCTTTCATACTAAATTTTTTTGTGTCCAGAAATGTTAAGAAAAATGTTTGTAAAGGAGATACAAGAAGATTTGAAAGATTAAGGTAATGTTTACAAATAACTTGAAACTTGAGGCGACTGCATATATTCTCTTTAAACTTTATGCCAAACTCCTAAAACCATTCAGAAATCAGGCTTAGTTGCATACTTGCCTCTGCCTCAACACAAAAATGTGTAGGCCTAGCTTATACCACTGTTTCTCACAAGGCCACATATTCGCAAGAACTTGCACATCTTTCAAACGTCTGGTATTTCTTTTTCGAGTAGGCCTAACCATCCAACCAATTTAGCTAGTCTATTATTAAAACGCCTGAATGAGATCAGCGCCACATGTTCACGTAATGCCTCCATAGTAGGCTGTATGGTATATTCCTTATTCATGTCATATCCCTGGTTTGGAAAGCAAAGAGGTGAGCAAACATAGTCTGACATAGTGGGGTAGCCCACGTACGGTATTCAAAAATCGATACACCGCACTTTGCGTAAACACTTCCACACGATTAAGCACGAGACGTCCTGTACATTTATACATGTTCAGTATACTTTTGTACCTCGTTTCGTTGTACACAGTCTCTCAAATGATAACAACTGGGATTCTTGATGTATTCCTGAATATGAGGACTTCACCAGAATTTGTTTCAAAAAGTGCTGTTTTCATGCCTTTAATGATTGCAGAAATGAAAAAAAAAAGATTAACTTTTGTTCAGCACAAATTGAACTATCTATATGAAACATATTATCAAGATTGGTGCAAAACTGAAAGACAAGTAGGGAATTTATGTTTTAATTCAAACGAAGCCCCCTCCCGAGGTCAAATAGCGGTCAAATTAATCGAAAAGAGTCGCAGCATACAGATATCACCTTTGCTAACATCTCTACTAAATTTCAGCCAAATCTAATGAAAAACAGCGAAATGTCAGGCACTTAAATGCAAATGGTATGGTGACAGACGTTTGCCGTGCACGACAGCAGTAGCTCAGCTGAAAGCTTTCAGCTGAGCTAATGATAAATTTATTGTAAATACTGATGTTTGTCCCATCAGTAATACAAACGGTTATCAGCTTTTACCCGCTGGCAGATACACCGTGTAGGCTAATATCAAAGCAGACAATACATATATGTAGCATTTTCATTACTACAGTGGCATTTATTATGTTTGGCCATATGAGCTGCACTGTGGTATTCAGTGGCATGAACCGCTTGCCTAAGACCCCCCCCCCCCCCCCAAAAAAAAATGCAAACCACGGTCTCCTTTTCTCAAAAAACATATCATAAGAGATTATTGTGGTATAGTAGAAGATAGTATTCTTTCCATCTCACCAATGTCATGTATTATTTGGCAATTGATCACTCCATCTTGTGGATCATATCATATAATCATATGGCAATCCAGTCGTATGGATCGAGATTGTGTGAGGTGTGGTGACTTCAAGGTAGTTTAATTGTCCCCCTTCTTAATGCCACTATTGCAGTTCAGTGGTGTGCAAAACACTCTCTTATTATAACAGATACAGGTCCATCTTGTTTGAAAGTCATGTGATCATGTTTATAGGGAATAGTTAGTCATTCCAACCCAATGTTGAATCATCTTACAGCTGTCTTCATATTTTCCTTACAAGTATTTTTCACAACATTTCATAACATTGAATAGCAAAATATGTCTATGAATGTTATAATTCAATAAAGAATAAAACCTTAAATTCAGAACTTTCTTACTTTTGAGGGGCTGGGGCATCACATCTTATCCGAGATGCACAGTAACAAAAAAATTAATCGGAAGTTTAGCTCAAGCTTGACCTCTGGTGATGGCGCTAATCTGTCATAGGTCAGTGAGCAGGAGGCACTAGAAAATCAGTCAGTCTGATGATGCGTTTTGGTTATTAATGTGATACCCTGGTCACTCAAAAACAGGTAGATCCAAAGAGGAGGGGAGGAGGGCAGACTCCATGGGGAGCAGCAACATAAAGCCTTGACAAAAATGATGGGGTTGCCAAAAGGATGGCGAACGCAATGTTTGGCACGTGAAAAGAGCCGAATTTGGGATTTCTAATGAAGTAAATATGGGTTTTTATTGAAAAGCCTGCCCTCTTTAACAGCAAAACCAAGAAATTTGTTGAGGATGGAAATTGTCGAGGGTTTACAGTACATACTCTGTTGTACCCACTAAAGCTCCTCAATGAATATGAAGTTTCCTGAGGCCTGCTTCCCACCTAGCCAGCACCGTCCCGATCCACAGTTCTTTGGCTAGTATGCTTGAGTCACCAGTACAATCATTTTTAATTTTATGGGAAGGTTTTTAGTATAGGAGAAATATTTAGCATCCCAAACAAAGTATTTTCAGAACAAAGCTTTGTTACGAATACTGCATATACACGGTATTCGCAATGCACCACTGCATAACTATACATGACAGTGTACAAAACATAATTGTCAACAACAAAGCACACAAAATAAAATTCTTAATGTTAGCTAGATAATGAAAAAGGAACTCGTCACACAGCCTGCTGCATAGGCACCCTAGCACCACTTCAGGAGAGCAAAATTTGAAGGAGTCAAGAAGTGACTTCAAAATACACAGTTTTAAACAAATGTAAGCGTGAATTATTTGCCCCTCTTCCAGCTCTTTTGCTTTTCTTCTCATCGAATATGATTTTCTCAAAACATTAAATCAATTCAGGGACCACACCGACAGGGTCAGGGGACTGCAGTGACATGTTTGAGCTTTCGTACCTAAACTTTCCATACTTAAAACAGAGCAAAGGCTCAACTCTTTACTGTCATTTGTCAATGTATTTGATTAAATTAAGGTTTCTAATGATGGAAGGTATTTTACTTTATTTATCTGTCCAATACTCTGGCACAAGTAACCCTCAAACTTCATTTCATTACTGCTTGAAAAGTCATGTCTGTGGCACATAGCCTAAAATTTCAACAAACTTTAACTTCTGTATTTCAATGACAATACTACTGTAAACTGTTTGGTTGCTAATATTTCTAATCCTTTGGCACATTTAGTTGTTGTTTGCCAAAAAGAGGGGGTTAGGGGGTGGGGGATTTACATTCTTTACAGTAAACCGAACTTAGTAAAATTACCCATTGCCTGTATGGTGGGTTGCAATTGAATACCTGTGCTGTGATATAGCCAAGGGGGCTTAGGGGCCGTTACCCCATCCACAAGTCCCCCTAGATGCCCCTGACTGGAAGGTCCAAGACTGAAAAAATATAAAAAAATACAAAATATATATAAAAAAATAAATATAAATGGTGATTCCACATTTGAAGCTCCCATGAATTGGTGGAGCACCCCCACCCCACACCATTTTATCTGGTTACGCTATTGTACCTGTGACATTGTCTCAGAGATGAACTATAGAAGTACTACAACCTTGTAGTTTTTCCATGGATGAACTTCAAAATGGAAAAACAATGGAATCAGTTCTAAACAATCTTTTCCTGTGAGCATTCTACTTACAATTTTTTCTTTTTACTTTTTTCTTTACAGTTACAATTACTTGGAAACTGAAAATGATGTTAAAAATTTGTTGAAGGACCTACGAGAGCATCATGGTCTGTTATGGTTGCCGTGTTTTTCTTATTTTAAAGCAGCTTATTCGTGTCAAGCATTATTACCCAAGTACACCATTGCAGACCCTCAATTGGTGATCGGCCACCCGGATCATTACCAGAGTATTTCTTCTTTCTGGAGGAGTAGAGGCCAGAGTCAAAGACTATCCACAGGTCAGAATAATAATGATGAGATATCATGAGAGAGAAGATGAGAATGACAAAGACAGTAATGATAGTACCAGTAGCTGTAATCACTTCTAGTTGTTGTCGGTTGTTGTCATTATAATAGAAATAATAATAATAACAAAAATAATAGTTTGGGGTGGTTGGGGTGGGAGGGGTTTCTCAGTAATTCATCGACTCTCTGGCCTACACTACTGAATTGAACATGCTAACTAAGGATGGGAATCTTACAATTACCTCACTTTTCTGTTGTCTAAGTGTGGTATATCTTATTACCAATCCCATTAGCTTTAATTTCCCAGAACAACCCCTCCCCCCCCTACCCGATAACTCAATTCTGGTCATAGTGCTCAAATAAGCATTCTCTTTGAAATGTACAAACTCCTTTGTTCCAGGTTGATGTTAGAGTTCTTCAGTCACACCTACCATGTCACTTCATTCGATGATGGGGGGGGGGTAATCCCCAGGGATGTTTCTACCAGGGGTTAGGGGCCTACAGGGTAGTTACTTTGTATTGTCGCTATAGTGTGACAGAGACTGTAGATTTTGTGGCAGAGAATGCAGACTTTCGAGTGTGACATAAATCTGCCAGTCACTCCTACATGCAAGTTGCCCATATCAACAGTCCGGGAGATTCTCTGTTTTTGGAGATAGTCAATTGTCTCCGAAAACGGAGACAATTTTACCGCCATATTTAAATTTACCCACAATGCTATATGGTTTGGATAATAAAAAACAAAAGGCTTTACATTTGAAACCCTCCTGGAAAATTCGTACGTGCGTAGGACAGTCAAAAACTTGATAATTCGTGGTCCTTCGTATCTTATCTACAATTTATCTGTGCACTTATTGGGAGTCCACCGTGAGAATTTGAGAAAATACCGAATAAAGCATTGACATCTCTCAATGACCCTCATTAATAGACGTAGTACAGCCGCCTCACACACCGTAATTGTGTGTGATCGGTAATTGGTGTTCGCACTGAAAGCGAGTGTAAACGGCAAGTCCTAGTTTGAAGGCTCTGTATACTGCATTAAAAAAGCTACCACGGCCGGCTTCAACCATTATAATTACTCACAATTTCAAATGCAGATACTCCCAGAAAAAGACACGAATATAAATCCTGCCCGCGAGAAGCTCAACCCTATACAAAGCTGATATGTGTGTAACAGTGCTAACGTTAAACACTACACAGACTATACATATTCCACGTAACTCTAAACTGAAGCAGTGTGGCTGAATTGTTATGAAAAGAGAACACAAATTAACTTACGGCAATCAAAATCACACAGAGGGTAAGTTCTTACCAGTGTAAGTAATCTATTCGCACCTCAGTGTGTAGTGAGACGGTGTTCTACGAAACAACTGTTTATTCGCTTTGTTAACCACACTGTTACAAGACACTTGTGTGTGCGGCAACAACGACTGTTAGGAGAATAAGGCTTTGAATATTTATCAAACACTTTGCGTACATTGTCTCCATTTTCGGAGAAAATTAGTATCTCCGAAAATGGAGATTCTCCCGGACTGATCAAGTGTTAAGGCAGTGTCCTTAAGCATTTGTGTTGAGGTCCAAGATGCAACCAAGCAAGATATACTACTGCTGAAAAACAATTTTAATGCAATCATATCATTATGCTATGAGGAATAGGCAAGACATATCACTGCTTTGTGGCGTAGTGGTAAATGTACTATTGAAAAACAATACAATATATATATATATCGCTAGATCAACCTGTTAGGTGAAATCGCCAATACAACCGGTGAAGGAAAAAACAATAAAATACTTAAGATTATATTTCCCCTTTTGGTTGTGAGATATATATGCATGTAAGTTGGTGTGCAGCTAAGTAATTGCATAAACATTATGTGGTAAATGGGACTCGCGTATAGAGTTACGCATTCCTATATAAAACAGTGTGTAAAACGTTAAGGCGAAACGATTTTTTCGCCTAAGGGTTGAGTTCTCCCAACAGTCGCATTTTTACATACGGTATTTTGCCTAAATCCCAAATTAGAGAAATATATATATATATATACATATATATATGAAATATATACCAGAGAAGAAGTCCAAAATGTTTTTTTCTCAAATTTTCGGACGTCAAAGCATCCTTCAGGCGACATACTAGAAAACTGCACAAGCATTTAAAAACGGAGAAAATAAACCCAGAGAAGAACGAAAGCCCTAGTACACGATAAGTCAAAAGCTAATCCTAAAAGACACAAAACCAGACAAAGCAAACCAAGAAAATTGAAAAGAACACCTGAGAACTTAAGAAGACCTGGATAAAAAGCCTAGAATACCAAAACACAGGAGACAAGGATAAAATCTACGAAGGCGCCTGGGAACCCAGCAATGGATAAAACCCTAAGGGAAGCCAAAAGAAAAATGGGGGAAAAGGGAGAGAAACAGAATTAATTCTCAGCCTGTGGTTTGGTGACAGAAGGTTTGTCCCAAATTGTTGTTCTACTTTGAGGCTATACATAATTCATATACTGTTACTGTTCATTTCACATGTGCATGAGGCGGGGCCGGTGCACTGTTCCTCTTTCCCCAATTTTTGGACAAACCCAAACTTTGGGCAAAATCTGTAGAAACTTGGGAAAAATTTTTCACAAAAGGCTCAGAGATTCAGGCAAAAACTCCTCCCCCCCCCCGGTTATGGTTCATCTGTGAAAGCATGTGGCAGAATCTTCCATGTTTTTTCTTGTAGAAAATATGCTGCAGTGACTGCACTAAAAAGTTGTTTTTCAAAGCTGCTCATCTTTTTATTATTATTCTGAGGTAACCAATCCTTTTGCCTATGACTTACACCATTTTACACTACTACACTGTGATCCTTTTCATGCTGTCTTTCTCCCGAAACTGAATCCACTTCAAATACCGCTGATAGGCAATGTTTCTGCATTTCAAAACCCGCAATATTAGATAATTGACTTCATTACTTCCATACTCTACACATGTTGTGTAAACAAACACCCTTGTAAACAAACACAGTCAAGCATCTATTGACTTCTTTGTAGAAATACAATGGCTAAGCAAATATCTGCTGCAGGGCCTGATCATGACAAATTGAGCAGTTTGATGACCAGATAGGATTACCTGACAGAAATTTTATTCTTGATTTAGGTGAAGTGTGGAGACAAACAACAGATGCAAACTCAGTCCTCTTCAGCAGAAACACCTCTGTTTCAATCAGCTTGCAAATCATTAAATGAGACAGGAATTTCAACAGTGTCCAATGCTACTCCTTAACAGTTTACTTTCTTGCATTTAAGTTTAGTGGTTATATATTGTTCAGTGGAAAGAGCAAAATAAAATGCGGGTTGCAAGGGCAACTTTCTGTTTTGCTTCTGTGTTTAATACCAAGATACAGGGAGCCTAGTGTAATTCTTTTGACACAGTTCATATCAATACAGTTGACCCCTATCACAGTATCAGATTGCATATCATGCTTGAATTTAACTGCCTCCCTTAAGGCAATACTTTGTTGTGGAGAAGGTGTTCAAAATAGGAGTTGATAATTGACCTCCCTTCACCACTGTAAGCTTTTTATGTTCATCCATCCCATGATATGATTGCTTAAATCTACATCGCCCCTCTCTTACCTCCTATTTACCTATGTAATCCCCACTTACCTGCAACTAAACCCTGGTAAACTAATTTGCTTTAATAAAGTTATGGTGACATACCACCAAAAAGCTGTTTTCAGTTGGGAGTTAAAAGAATAAAAGATATGTTGAAATTATTTCAATACCTTTTACCTTTCTCAAGATAAACCTCTTCGAACTTTGTTGGTCTCTGAAGTAACTCATTGTCCATGCAAAAATGATGATGTGGAGTATTGCACAGTGTTAAGATTTCTTTTGTTAACCATATATAAGTATCTCTTAATTACTGATCAGACAGTTTACAGTTTGGTGAGTGATATCAAAATTTCTCCAGGCACATCTTAACTTCCATAATAAATCCCTCAGGGGGATAACAACTCTACAAGTGTCCTTGAAATGAAGGTTGAAAAAACAAAGGCTAACATTAGCCATATTTGGTATGTCCATCATTTAACAACACAAATTTGCACATTTAGCCCATATTTATACATGATACATGTGTGAAATAGAAATTACCTTGTAAAATGGTCATTATTTAATGGCTTTTAATGGAAATTGCTGCTACTATCTAGATTTTTATTGCGTTTTACTTCAGATTTCCAACTATGTGATTTTCATGTCACCATACCTTTATATGAAATGAAACGGTTACCCTCTCTTTGTTAATTGCAGGTTTTTATCTTCTCAGCACTGCTCTTCAGATGTGCGACCAGATTCATCTGTTTGGATTCTGGCCATTTGACTTCGTCATTGACCATCATGGGTCCAAGTTCACACCCTACCATTACTATAACAATATCACTAAGTCAAGCTATCATGTTTTCACCAAGGAATTCCATTCTCTTCTTTCTCTCCACCTTCAAGGAGTGTTACGCCTGCATCCACACAAGTGCGCTGACACACCTACTTGAAAAGCAGGCACTGGGGCTAGCCAGCCTGCTATCTTACGAAGATGCTACAATGAAACCGCTGTCATCAACTTCATTAGCAGGAACAAGTACATAGGAGAGAAAGTGTGTGTGAAAGGGGCAGATTTGAACATTGTTTCTAAAAGGGTAAAATTTCCCCCTGTCCTACCCAACTTATCCTATTTTTGTTTAACAGACAGGAATATCACTAAAGTTATTTCACCTTTGTGTCTAGCCTGTGTGTACAAAGATGATAATGTGCTGGGCTGCATTTCTAGAGGGAAATTTGTCTTGCAATATTTCAAGCAAATTCTATTTTTTTAATCATTCTTTAGTTCTGCCAGGAACTTTAAAACTGCTCTGGTTCTTATACTGAAATATTAAAATAATGTTTTAAACATAAAAGTCACATTGGTCAAAACCTTGCCAAGAAAGGGTTGTGTATTTTACCCCTAGCCTTTTTGTTCATAGTGGACAAGGGGTAAAACACACAACCCTTTAGAAAGGAGCTGCATAAGCTTCATTATGTAGGTAAGAAGTCAGTTTTGGCTTGTGCAGTTGATTCTGTGCAGCCAACTTTATTATTTTTGAAGTTAAAGTGCCTACTTGTCACTTTTTATAACTTGAGGGTGCAGGACTTTCATAATTTTTTCCTGATAATGTACCAAAGGAAACTGCCTTTTTGTCAGTGCTGTAGTGAGACCGGGCTCGAGACCGGAAATTGTCGATTTCATCTCCAAGACCAGTCTCGAGTCCCTATGCAAACAGTGTGTAAAGCCTGTTGAGAAATTGGTCTTGGTCTCGACTACAGCACTGCTTTCTATTAGCATTAAGGTGCTATTCCATAAAGTCATGCACTTGGATCCATTTTCTAAACATTTAATATCAAGTACACTGATAGAAGTGCGATTTATATATTTCTGAAATCAAGAAAACTTTTTTCCGTATTGATGTAAATCACATTTTAGCAGCATGTTGCATTTTGAAGTCTGTGATACAGATCAATTTAGTTGGACAGAGCTTTTATAGCTCAACAAGTTGAGCTATTTTCATGGCAATGCTTGTGTCTGTCTGTCTGTCTGTCTGTCTGTCTGTCTGTCTGTCTGTCTCTGTCCATCAACATTCTTTGAAAGGCTGCTGTCTGTAGGTTGTTTGACCGTTCCTTATCAAAGTTGATAAGGTTATGATACATATGAAGAGCTTGATAATTATGGTAAAAGGAAGTAGGTCAAAGGTCATTTGGGTCATGAAATGTCAAAGAGTGAGATCACACAAAAGCCGTCAACTCCTAGGGGTTACATTTAAATCTTATCAAAGTTGCCTTAAGTGTTAAGTAGGTGATTGGTCATGAAAGTTGTAGTTTTGAAGTAGGTCAAAGGTCATTTGGAGTCAAAGAGAGGTCAAACAGAAATCACACAAAAACCTTCAACCCCTAGGTGTTATATCCGAATTTTATCACATTTGGCCAGAGTTTTCAGTAGATGATGGGTTATCAAAGTTGTACTTTTGAAGTACTGTAGGTCAAGGGTAGTTTTGGGTCAAAGAAAGGTCAAACAGTGAAATCATGCAAAAGTCTTCAGCTGCTTGGAGTTGTGTCTAAGTTGGCCAGAGTGATCAGCAGATGATGGGCCATGATAGATGTACATTGTGTTGATATGTTAAATATCATTTGGGGACACAAAGGGTCAAATGGTGAAATTCATGCCAATGCTTTCCCTTAAGGGAAGTTTTGGTTTTTTGTGCAATAATGTTTTACCGTAGGAATCATTTATTAATGGGCCTGATAAATTGGTGGTATAAATAGTACTTAATTTTTGTCAGCTGAGTTTACCTACAGTATTGTGCACACATACATGAAAACATTGTCTCCAGCTGTGTGATACAAAATGACAAGGCAATTCTGATCTGCCACTGCTGTGACCATTGACATCCATGGCAAAGGTGCTAGATCATGACTATGTAGCATGTCATAGTGAATCCTATTCAACTGTGGATGTTCACCTCATGAGGGGCTTAAGATGCTTGCTTCACTTTGGATCCCTAGTGAAACTAAGTAACTAACTGTGTGGAAGGGAAATTGTAGTTGAGCTTCTGCATCATTGATGCTCTTGTATCTCTTTGTAATGTAAATGATATTAAGATATTTAGATGCCTCTCAAATGTAACCTTTATTGTCACAAAATTTTTGGGCAGTCAATCTACAAGGGAGGCTAGTCAATGCTTTCAACCGTGCAATCTGCTTGTATTTATGCCCCATCTTGTAAACTTGAGCAATTGGAAGTACTACTTGACAAGAAAGACATATCTTCAAGGAGAGATATCTTGAACCATGAACCGTACATTGGTATGGGCCTTAGAACCCTAAGCATGGAAAATTCATGATTTCTTTTCATGTAGTGTTGACCACATTGTCTTGGGGATATTCCTTCAATACGGTCTGTGAAGTTTGTGCAGGTGTTTATTGTAAAAAGTCCTTTGCACTTTGTTCCCCTTTGGAAATATTTATTATCATGTTTACCATAGCATGGAAGTATAACTGTAATTTATGAGTTAACTACATTCTATTTATTTGCACTAGAACGAAGGGCTAACACAATGGCAGAAAGTCCAGTCTTCAAAAATCACTGTTGCAAATTGTTTTATTATTAAAGCTGATATGATCATGTCAATCAGTAGATTGTGCGCAGATAACTCTTTTTGTGACATACATAAAGTCTGGGCCAACTTGAATATTAAAATATTAATTATGTTTACTTTGAATCATTTGTGGCTGTCCATTGGAACCTAGGTTCTGGCTGTCCATTAGAACCTAAGTTCTCAAGTGGTGGCCTGTGGGCCATTTGCTGCCCGTGACATACACAAAAATGGCCCACATGGTACTGGAGGAGGCCAAAATGTTTGTAAGGACCAAAGCTTTATTGAACAATGCCCTGGCTATTACAATAAATTTAAAGCAAAAAATCATGAAAAAAAGACCTGTGGCCCGCATATTGCGTACATATCCATTAGGGAAATGTTTCATACCTCCACCTTGCTTCCTTTCAAGCGTGCTAATTGATTTGCTTGCTCAGCCGGCCACTTGGCTGCTCAAGTTTCTATGCTTAATGCTATTAATATCATGCAATGCCAATTTAACAATGACTGCAGTCAGATCTGGTGCTATAGTGGTCGTCGTGTCGTTCTCCACTGAAGAAGTCAAGCGAATAATCGGCTAATTAGCCATGCCCAAGATTGTTGATCACAGAGATTATGTTCGGTGATTGACATGGAGAGGTTGGTCTTCAGACTTTAACCGAGATGTTCATCTTATGGAAACACTTGAAAACCTCTGCATTAATTAGATTAATGTAAGACTATAAGATCTGGAAGGGTTGTGTCTAAAGACAAGCATTTTCCACTTTGTAATTGCCAAAATTCTGTAATCCATTTTCTAAATTGCATAGATTTCCATTTTGTTACAATCAATTACTGTAAAGTTTGGAATCCATAGTGTAATAACAGTTGTACATTGTTATTTAAGGAATAAATCACATTTGTCAGACAAGTATAAATAAGCTGCCGAGACTCCAAATTTGACAAAATAATGGACGAAGCGAAGCAGAGTCCATTATTTTGCAACTCTGAAGTCAAGACGGCTTATGAGACAATAATAGTCCGACTAATGTGATTTATTCCTATTCTACCACCAAAATGTGTGAAAAACTTCATTTCTATCAGTGTTTATGTTTACTGACCGTATGTTATGGAATAACAGGTCAGTGTTTAACCAATCAGAATGCAGGGTTCTCAATAACAAATGGCTAGAGGTAGTAGAATTTTAATTGCAACTTAAAGATGGCATTGAGTGTTTACAATCTGGGTGAGTCATAGTCTTGGATCACGATTGAGTTGACTTAAAGGGAAATGCAGTCACCCCAAATTAAATTAATATACATGGGTATCCTTATTCATGGATGGATGTTGTTTTAAAGGGCATAAGCAGTCACCCCAAACTTACTTTGAAAAAAAACAGCTAAATCTAACAAGTATCCTCTTACCTCCCTTCCCAAATCTTTCATGATATTACAAAACATAAACATTGCATATTTAAAGTAAACCAAGGAGTTACTCTGAGTGAATTTCACAAACCAGTGAGAAAAATATGGTCACATGATTCTCCAGAGCCATTCATCAAATAGTGTACCCAGGAACACTAATCCAAATTAAGGTGACTCCATTTTCCCTTTCAATCATGTGACAACAGTTTTGTAACTGAATTTTTTAAATGTATGGTAGGTGAACCCTTTGTTTATCTTGAGAATGCCACATCTATGTTCTGAAACAACATGAAAGATACTTGCAATAGAACCAAGAGATGAATTTGTTACAATTAGTTCATTTGTCAAAGTAAGTTTGGGCAACTGCCTATTTCTTATCAATAACATGATATTTGTTTGAAAATGATAAGAAATTACTGAAGTTACTGTGATATTTGATTTTTTTAATTCTTTCTTTTGGATTTCAGGATTTATTTCAGTTTTTAGTGTTTTCTGAATGTTGAACTCAGATTTTGTGTGAATTTTTGTCCACTTTGGGCAAATGATAAACTCCTGTCTTAAGCATTGTCAAAAGGATTTTGTCTGTTTGCATTTTTATTTTGAAAATGGTGTTATTCACTTGGTGCTATTCAAATTGCCTTGTAACCACTTTTTCAAGGGTAATGAAAATTATCAAAAACCCCAAGAAAAAAAATTTTTAGATGTAACTTACAGTACTTGGGAATACTATACCTTAATGGAGGGTAGCTGAAACGATCAAGAGGTAGAAATTGTGGTAACCAACCAAAAGACTTTGAATACTATATTGTTAAAGTAATTTGATAGTCAAAGTACATCTTTTCTTTTTGATTTTTATGCGGTATCATGTGATGATCTAAAATTCTGTATTTATGTGCAATTCAGCATTTGTTTCACATTTTGTATTTTATAAATCGAAATTTATGTATGCGCTGTAAAACTTGGTATGGAGATATAGTGCAGGATATGGTCATGTACTTATTAGTGGTATTCACCTAGATGTTTTGATGTGCCTATGATATAGAGCTCAGTTGATACATGGATTGAGTCACAGACTACCCCTTGTTGTGCAATATTATTGTATCCACTGAATGCTTTCCTGTCAATATCACACATCATTTTTGGAAGAAAAACCTCAAACTTTTAAACTGTGGGGTAGAAGCTATGCCACCCCAGTTCTGACAGCTTTGAGCTGGCTATGATGTGGATTGTTTGCTACAGGGTGGGGAATTTTACAGTTATGTCCTTCCATAATCAACATAGCTTGTATGATTATTTGTGGTAGGTCATGGTACATTGTTAATCGCAAAGCCATACTTTTCCTCTGTGTTAAGATGCAAATTCCATTGCCAATAAAGTTTGTTTCTTTATTTTTCCATTTTCTTCTAAACACCATAGAATTTTTCTTTTTGCAAAATAAATTGATGTTTTTACTGTTCATTTTTACTAATTATGTTTTCAGTATTCCCATTTTCCATAAAAATCAGTACATTTTCTGTTTAATCCAGACAATCCATACTCTCACTGCATGTCGCTATGGCCTTATGCTTTCTGAAAAAAGCCCCATATTAAATTGAACTCAAAGTTCATGATGAACTTGTTTTCTCTCGCATTTTCATAGCTTATAAAATCTGTACTCAATTCACCATTTCCTTGTTTTTTCTTCATTCTTCAAATCTCAGAAAAGTTTATGGCTTAGCTAATGGTTCTCAAGGTGGATTGAGGAGGGCCTTCACAACAGTCATTTTTTAGAGATAACACAAACATAAATGTCATCACCAGTGGTGATTTGGGAAGGTTCAGGGATAATAGGCAAAAAAAAATTATTTATCAGTGAAAATTTGTTTTGCTTCCAAAGGTCATCTTGCCATCATGGAGTAGCTATAGAGCGGTTGTTCTTCAAGCTTTGGTAACATGTTTTTCAGTGCCTTACAAAGTCTTTCTAAATTGCAGAGATATATCAACATTTTCCAGACACTCGGTACTTTTCTACATTGCGGTAAATTGTATATCATTTGATGTTGCCTTGGAGAATTTCATTTTAGGTATTCAGCTTGGATGAAACTCATTTTTCTCAGTATCTAATGCACTTGACGGTACCAAAATGTGACAAAAAGGTGGGGCTAGGTGTGGGGCCTGGAAATGCCTTTGTCTGCTACATAAGTCAACCAGAGACCAGTAACAGAGGGCCATTCCCCTCCCTTTCCCCCTCACCCCACCCCCCACAGAAAAAAAAGGAATCTGGCTACCTTCCTGATCCAGAGAGGGAGAATAAGTGTGTTGGTAGTTTCATGATAGACATTTTTAATTGTAATAAATTCCAAGAAAGAAGTTGTGATATGATGTACTCATGCCAACATGAAGTTATCAGAAACAGCACTAGAAGCACATTCCTAGTTAGTAAGTTGCAGGCAAAAATGAAATAAACTTCAACCATTCCCTAAAAGAAATAAGTTTTCATCGACATGTAAAAGAGTATAACTTTGGTTCAGTTGTGTATGGTGTGTTAAATGGTACATGGCTTTTTTCTAACCATGGTGACAAATTTTTTTATTCATATGTACTGATAAATTTATACAAGACAGCTGATATGGAAATAGCAAATTATGAAAGATATCTGTGTAAGTTGTATAAATAATGAAGTTAAAATAACTGAAATAAAAAAAATAATTGAAATGAAATAAAATCGCAATCTAAAAAATGAAGTAAAATCAGCATTTCATGTATTGTATGTAGATATGTGTAAGAATAGAATGCAAGCCAAATAATTGGAATATTAGTATCATATCTTGGTAAGTGTAATAGATAGTTCTCACATGACTTCATAGGAGCTTTTCACGTGTAGTATGTCAGCCATCTCATAGGGCAACCCTGACATGTACGTACAAGCTTGCCCTATGACATGGCGGTTGCCAACCCCCAGTTGTGACGTCACTGAGAACTATCTATACATATAAGACTGTACCTTTCTTGTGCCAACATGTGCTATACATACTGAACATTTGAAAATGGAATGTGGGTGTCACAAAGAATAGAACCCTACTTACTTTATTGGCAAGATGTGAATGGTGTAAGGTCCATGCCTGATGGCACCAGGGCTCTATTTCATAAAAGTTAGGAATATTCTCAAAATTAAAGTTCCTAAATCGCTTAGGAATGATTCGTCCGTAATCATTCCTTTCTTCAAATGTTAAGGGATTAATTGAAAGTGACATTGTTTTTATCTGTGAATTTCCTGCCAAATCAATTAAGAACATTTCTAAATCTACCAAAGATCATTCCTAAACCTAGGAACAACTTCAGCATGGAGATAGGAATGAATTCTTCCGAAGTCCAAGACAGGAATATTCCTAACTTTTATAAAATAGAGCCCAGGTCTGTTTGTGAGTGGTGCTTGCTTAAAGGTAAAATGCAGTCCCCCCTCCCTCCTCCCCCCAATTTGAATTAGTATACCCCAGTATCCTAATTTCTGAATGGCTCCTTTCAATCATGTCACAATACTTTTGTTACATATTTGTTAAGGTCAAGCAGAATAACTCTGTGGTTTACCTTTAGTTTATTCAATATTTTTATTCAGAAATGTATAGTGAAAAATTTCTTGTTAGGGAAATAACTGAAGATCTGTAAGATTTAGCTGATGTTAGAAAGTAAACTTGGGGTGACTGCTTCCTCCCTTTAAAGAGAAAAAAGGTTTAACTTGCATTCCTTTTAGGCTGGGATATTGCATATTACCAGTTCAGGAGATTCCCCCATTTGGGAGAATCTACTTTTCTCCCGATCACTTGGTCATGGGTGCCACCATTTGGTCTGTTTTACACACATTCCCACGAGTTCTTTGTGTACATTGTCAGTGGCGAATGGGTTTTGGAACCCCTTGCAAAAATTGTTGGTTTAATGTAATGGAATTAAATGTATATTTGGAAGGATTATTTTCATAGCTACAGAAAAGCTACTTCCTAATCGGTGGTTCACCACTCCATTTTTGAGTTTTCGAATGACTCTCATTCTTGCTTAACCTTGTCCTTTTTAGGCTGACAAGCCTATACAATGTGTTGCATAACTTTTCCACCGTCGGGAGAATTTTGGTTTTCCCCCAAACGAGGGAATCTCCCGCACTGATTAGTTTGTTGTTGAACATTGTAAATGAAGTATCAGAACTGTGTTGTAGGAAAGTGTTGTATTTACATTGTATCAAATTACACAGACAGGACATATCTTTTGTAATTAAATACTATTCTGTCATCAAATGATACAAACAGGACATATTTTGTAATTAAATACTGTTCTATACTGTTAAATACTGTTGGGGGGTGGGGGTGGGGGAGTTGAAGCTCCCATGTTTGGGTGGAAAGTTTGCTATTGTGAGGCAAAATACACCGTTTTGGGGCAACATGTGTTATAGCTTCTAGCCAAAGCACTGCAATCCCCCAGTTGAAAGTTGCATGCTTATGAACATTCCATTTACATACACTTCTGTAAGGAGCTTTCTGCTTAAGGCCAAACATAGTGCTAAATGAAGCAATGGAAAACCCTAACTCACATGGGTATACAACATTTTTAAGTCTGGAAGTCAATAAAGTTGAACTTGGAACTTTGCCTTTCTATACCTGTAAACATTATAGGTAGACACAAGTTAGGAGATTGATTCTTTTTGGAAATTTCAGTAAATACTTAACAGCTGTATGAGGCCTTATAAAGAGAGTTGAAATGATTTCGAAGCCATCATACCATGTACTTTGTACTATTAGCTCATGATAAGGTTGGTTAAATTAGGGAGTTAGAGTAGGAGCTCCTTGGTTAAATATTTTTCCCAGAATTTATGGTAGCTGTGAATTATTGCTGGACAAAGTTTACATTTGTAAGCTCTTGTAGACACAACTGCATCTGAGGGAGGGGTTGACCAAAGTCTTTCGACACAAGTGGATTTATTTAAAAGGATAAGTGCAGTCACTGCAGTTGGAATGTACGTAGTTACTAGAAAGAATAGACACTAGCATGGGGGGGGGGGGTTGAACAGGTGGGTCAAGGTCACATTTTGAGGGGAGGGAGTATAATAAGAACTTAACAATTACACTATATTTTTTCATCTCATGGGTGAGGGAGGCCTCTGACATGAGGTAAGGTATGGGGAGATGGGGGGGGGGGGGTAAGGAAATTCCCCCTGGCTAAGCCCTTGGATGTATGTATCCAAAATATGCTCCATCTAGAAGACAGGTAAATTATTGGGATGTAACTATCAAGTCAATCAACTGATTAATGTACTTGAATGGATAACTCCTTGTTTTACCTGTTATATGCAATATTTGTGTTGTGAAAATATCATGGAAGATATGTATGAGAGCAGGCGCAGATCCAGGTGGGGAGCACCCAGCGCACACCCCAGGCGCATGTCCAAAGGGGGGTTCTGGGGGCCCAGACCCCCCTGCTTGTGCTGACCTTAAGATTTTTTAGAGTTTTTAGAGTTTTCGACCCAAAATACTCGCCTCATTTGAAAAATCATATCTCAGACCCCCCGTGCTGAAAATCCTGGACAGGCGCCTGCACCCCCCTTTTTCCGATGACCAACGAATTTTTTCTTTTTGTGCCTCATGGCTATGGAAAATATGCTTCCCAGATGCTGGGAAATCACTTCTAAGTGCATCTAGAATTCAGATTTTCAAACCACCCACCGTGGCTTCGCTCGCTCGTCGGCCTTCGGCCGACAGTGTGTGCGCCCCCCCCCCTTTCTCAAAATCCTGGATCTGTGCCTTGAGAGCTATGGGGTCCGTTGGAGACACGTCACTTTCCCATGACAACAATGTGTTGGAGTGAAAATAATGTATTGTGCGTATTCAGCACGTAGTGTAGTCCAGGGATTCTTTACGTTCCAGCAGAGTAGCGCCTAAAGTGTTCCCATCAGTTGTTGTTTTCACTCCAAAGTCGTTGGGTAACGGAAAGACCCGGATGAACGACCAACCCCATGAGAGCATATTTGAGTGATCCATGTGGTGTTTCATAAAAATAGTGGGGCAACTATTGTGCATCACACTTTATATTTTTGGAAGGGGCTCTTCTCATATCTTTTGTAAACAAGGCCACCTGCTTCCTGTAGGTCCTTAGGGGTTGGTTTTATTGTTTTTGTAACTAAGTAGGGGAGTAGGGCCATTACTGTAACATTTGATACCTTGGCCCTCCCAGTGTACCGTATTTTTCCTGGTAATTTTTGCTGCAGAGTGGCAGTGTGCCATTACTCCATTTTTGTGTGCTGGCAACCATACTCATATGCTCTTTTAGTTGGAAAGACTTCCCTGCCACACAGATATTACTGCTTAAAAAATAATTGCTTTGAGATGCAAATGGTCACTTCACAGATTCCCTTATAATAAAAGCCTTTTTTCAGGGTTTGTTGGTGATACATTATTTGCCAACTTAATAGTGGATAAACTGTGGTGCTACTTTACTTGGCATCAAGTTACAGGGAAATGCTAGGTCTACTTTGTCAGAGTAGAATTGTTGTCCTAGCCATAAACTTGTAAACTTTAAGGAAAATGCAGTCACCCCAGTTTAAATTAGTGTACACTGGTATCCTAATTCATGAATGGCTCTGTTTAAGTCATGTGACAACATTTTTGTTATTGAATTGTTTGATTCACGCAAAGTAAGTGCTATAGTTTACCTCTTATATGAAAAATATATGTTTGGATGATCATGAAGGATGTTTGTAAAAGAAATAAGAGAAAATTTGTAAGAATCTTTAATGATTTCAAATAAATTTGGGGGAGGGGGGAGGGGTGGGCAAAGCAAAAGCAAAGTCAGCTAGTTAACTGGTCTTCCTGAGGGCGCTTCAGTCCAGCACGCAACCAACTTGGTCAGCTGGGCAACCGATTTTGATGGCAAGCCAAATGCCAAAGTGGGAGGAAAGCCTGAGTACCTGGACAAAAACATAAATCGAGTGGATTTGAACCCACACACATGTGAAACACATTGGTGCACAGCAGCTGAAATAGACCACTCTGCTACTGGATGCCCCGGGGGGTTGAGGGGGACTGCTCGTAGGCGGAGGGACTGCTCTTTTCCTTTAAGTATAATTGTCATGGATAATGTAAAAAATAAGGTGTTTATGTCTTTCATATGTCATTCATGTTCTGCTCAGTTGTGTACTTGCAGGAGAGCTTCTTGATCTTTGTAGTTTGGGATATATATGTTTTATAATTCTACTCTTTAGCTTTGAATGGGGAAGAGATGGGGCTCTTCTCATTTTGACAAATACCCACCAGCACTACATGCTGTATCTTTGAATTTTTTATGCTTGTGGTATGAAAGAGCTTCAGTTATTGGTGTATACATGAAAAGGTTTGATGTTTTCAAATCATTCTGATGGTGTATTTTATTTTGATATCCATATAATACTCTTAAATGTATATTCCCTCTCCACTCCCCTTCCCAAGTTGGAAGCAAGTTGCTCAGGTCTGTAGGAAAGGTTTTTGGAATGCGGTACCAGTGGTTTGTGCTTAGGAGGGGTTCTTGGATGGATCAATCATGACAATCTGTAATTGAAGATATATGTATCTGTTAAAATTTGGGGTGTGGAGAAGGGGCTATTTGTGATATTGGTTGTATTGAGCTTTCATGTGCACTAAGTACTTTTTACTCTGAAATACTGGTTTTCACATTTTCATTACTGTATTAGTGTATTTTTATTAAAAATATATTTGGTATCAGCAGTGACTGTCTTTGAAGTAAATTGATTTTTTTTTTGTACTGAACAAGACAGATTGAACACTTAGTTCAACTTTTGATTGTCATTTTTTCTGGAAAAGGACCACTATGTGGTCACTTGCCAATGACATAAGATTGTACCACATGGAACTTTTGGATTCCTTGCTGAAGGTCTGATTAACCGCATGCATGTATAGGTGTGTGTGTGTCTGTTAGTGAGTGCTTGTGTGTGTAAGTGACACCTGCTTGGTAACAGATCTAAAGTACTTTCACCTTGGAGGGTCTCATGTTCATCATGTGGATGCCCAGATTAAGTGCAAAATAATTTTTTTGGGTGGAGCTCAAAGGTCACCAGATGTATAAAAGTGAAAACCCTGCAAGCATGATATCTCAAACATGGATTTGCAATGAATGTCAATTTGGCACTGTAATTGCTTAATAAAAAGTTGGAGAAAACTTTCATTCTTTGTATATGTCAAAGGTCATTTGAGGTCCTCGAAGTTAAAGCAGTGCAAAGCTTGTTAACTGCTTTGTAAACAAGGTATGTCAAGAAGAGAAATCTCTAACACAGCACATTAATGCCCTTTTTGAGTAGATGTTGATTTTTTTTAAAGGAGGTTAAAGGTCATTTCATTTGAGGTCAAACATGACATTTCAAGATGTGAAACTTCATTTAGGATTTCATAGTTGGCATGTTGTATATGGAGCAGTGGAACCCTCTGTTTTGGTTGAGATCAGTGGCCATTTGGGTTCACCAGAGGTCAAAATGTATAAAAAGTGTAACTTACGGAAATTTCAGCAACAAATGTTCAGGGAATGTCAGACTTGAAACTTGCTTTGTGTTTGTGCCATATTGCACAGAAGAAACCTTTTCGTTTTGGTGGGGGTGAAAGGTCATTTGATTTCACCAGATATCAAATTAAAAAACTTTGTAAAAAAAAACACAATGTAATACTGCTTTGTTAAAACATCAGTGGCGGATCCAGGATTTGGCAGAAGGGGGGGGCCCAGGTCATAGTGGTTTGTATAAAAGTCCGATCTGGGGGAGGGATCTAAGAGGGAGGCGGTGCACCAGGGGTGGTGGCAGGGTATTTTGATAGGAGGTAAAGTATGTGATGAGTGATCGCCGTCCTGGGGGAGGGGTTGTCCCCCTCCCCTTTAAGAAAATTTTTGTTAATTTAAGATTGCTCAAATGCAAAATGGTGATGTCTTTGGTATAATTTTTGAACTGATCATACATGGCTGGAAAGTATTCATAATTCAGTCAATTTAAATTTTTGGTTGGGTGAAACATGCTTCTAAGGGGAGGGGTGTCCCCTCCCCTTTAAGAAAATTTTTGTTAATTTAAGATTGCTTAGATGCAAAATGGTGATGTCTTTAGTATATTTTTCAAACTGATCATATATGGCTGGAAAGTGCTCATAATTTAGTGAAATTTAAATTTTGGTTGGATGAAAGAGGAGAGTAGCCTTTTTGTCCACATATTAGGATGGCAGTTTCCCGAATTGAAGTCTTGTTTTTCCTTATATTACACTAAATTCGAAGTACATTTCATTAAAGTAAATTGCAAAGCTTAAAGAAGACGCTAATGTTGCAGCAAGTTATAGTTAAGAGCCTGAGGTTGTTGAAAATATTCCTCTAAATATTTAAAGCATTCTGAAATTCCCTTGAAAGTAAAAGCAGTGTTCCCAATGCTGTGGGCCCGGCCGGTAATAGACTGAAGTTAGCAATCCAATACGGCGCTCATGGGTAACCCCTTGCAATGCCCGGAAATAGTTACTGTGACCAATATAAGCCAAAATATTATCAGCCGGAGGTCAGTAACAGAATTATTAACATAAGACTTATTTTCTGAGGTAGAAATTTAAATAATGAACAAATTTGAATTTCACTCTGACACATCACAAAGGCCTATTTAATTGGAATAGGGTATAGTCATTTGTTTTATGAAGTTGAAAAAAACTTCAAAAATTTCTGGAAGGGGGGGCCCGGGCCCCCCCCCCCCCTAAATCCGCCCCTGAACATGATGGACTTGAATGCTGACAAACCTCTTTACCTTGCACTGGATTCTCTTTTTGAGAAAATGAAAAGTATTTTTAGGGTCATTTAGATCAAACTGCATTTTAACTTTTAAACATGCACCCAATAACATGTGACAGCAAAGTTAAAAGGTTTATCTCATAAAGACCATGATTTTAAGTACCATACAACTTACAAGGGGAGATTTGCTCTCCTGGATTCTCACCAAAGTGGAGCCAACCACTACACCAAGGACCCTTACATGATGATACCACAAGGAGTAATAACTGTAGCTTATTTGCATGAAAATTTCTTCAACTATTCGCGCACACCTTGTTAATCTGAATAGGCACTGCCCCCTCCCTTTTACCATTTATTTGTATTGAAAATGCTTGAAAATATCTAAGGTGCCGTAGTTAGTTAAGTCAGAGTGAAAAATAAATTTCATAGCAATCAGAGTTTTTAAAGAAATGTACTGTTCATAACCAGCAGGGGACCGTAGAATGCAAATCAGCACAGACAACTAAATTTGTTGCAGGCCTGATTTTATTCAGAGATTTTGCTGATTTTGTCAAAAACTTCGCGAAAATTTTCTTTGCGCTGTAGAGACATATTGGGTTTTCTGTCATACCTTGGCTAGGCCTAAATAGAGAAACCCCTGCCAAGTAACCATAGCATAAGTGGCCTTCACAGTTTCTGCTAAAGTTTGGAATTCCATCCTCCGTCACACATTTTTCTGTTTTATTTGTTCCACGATACCGTATCCCAGAGATTTAATCATTTAATCATCTCGTCGGCAGATGATACGATACAATGCAAGTTAGCTCCTATCGGAGCTATTCGTCCGAAGTTGATCTCTTTATTCCTTCTTATACCTCTCTTGAAGATATAGTTAACTTGTTTTATCCTAATTTGAAAATATCTCAGAGCTTCCTGGGGCTTTTTCCCACTCGTCCCCCACTGAGAACTTAAGCTAGACCCACGTTTTTCGTGTACTTCAGTGTCGTTGGCCCATTCCTTGTTAATTCTCCTTAATAATTTCTTCTGTCCACCATTCACCCCCATATTCAAATCTCTGGTGCCGCTACTGCATATGACGTCTCTTGGAAGAAATGTAAAACGCCAGTTTAATTTTGGTTGGTTCTCTAAGCCCACAACACGTACCTTGTAGGCATTTAGTAAACACGTTGTGACATATCCACAAGAAGGCTCAACTACATTTAAAAAATCACCATACACCGTTAGCCGGCAAAAAGTAGTCTAGCTACTCCCCTGGTTAAGTCATCGTCGAATGAAGAGTTCGTAATGTTTTATTTCTCAATTTATTGGTTTTAAGTTGCAGTCTCAAAATTTTGTAAGTCGTTAGTGAGGGCGTATGACGATAATAGCATACTAGAAGAGGAGCGTGTTATGGAGACGGATATTCTTGTAAGTTACTTGTCTTTTTGTGGTACTGAGGGGTGATCTATTGACTATTTCGTACTATAATCCAGCTCCATGTTGCTGTAAAAAAAGCGGGAGCGGATTGAGGGCGGATGGGACTCATACGTGAGTTGAAGTAAGCAACACAGATTCTGGTTACTCGGACAACCACGGAAGATGATCCCATGTGTGAAAATGTTTTCTAGTGCGTTCGTCCAAATGGGCCACCAATTTTTTTAACGAAAAAAAAAATAAGGGCAAACAACATTTCCTTTGGAGACAGTGTCACAGAAGAAATGGGTCGACGGTACAATGCATCTTGTATTCGGAAACGACTTTTTTTGGAACAACAATAATATGCTTACTGCACACTGTGCTCCATTAACTTGCATATGCTCGTTATGCATATTCAGTTATTTCTGAGACAAAGTACCCTCTAATAGCTACTGCATCATGACTTTTAAATAGATAACATGTTAAACACCAGGGAATTGTCAAGTCACAAAGCTATTCCTATTTCTGTATTCATCTTCTCTGTTTCTAGGAAAACGTGAATTAACCAAAAAGTTTCACAAAGTTGCATATAATAACGACTACGCTTGTTTTGTTTGCTTTTGCTTACTACATGCTAATGTCAAAACCACTGATCTACATACAGTGGTTCAAACAAGAATGAAGCAAAAATATCTACGGATTCTGCGCAGTAAGTCACGGTCGCAAACATGTCAACAAATGTACACCGAATAACTTTTAGAAATGATGGCGCTCGACATAAATGCTGTATCTATGATTGGGCAAACCTTGATTGATCATCTTCCAGTATACGAAAATATTATTGCTTTGCGCAGGCACATCTGTTTATGTAGCGATGTCAAGTATGCGGTTTTCCTACATTAGCTGCCGGATTCTTTCGCCTTGTGCGAATTGTCTCTTCTTTTCAGTTATTTTAAAAGACATGTTGTTGTTGAAAGTTCTACTTTGATTTCTGTCGAGCTATCCTTCTCCTCTGATGGATATATTCCGTAGTATCTTAGGACTACACCAAATTATTTTTGAGAGGTGGAGATGGGGTGGGTTTCGCGGGTTTTCGATCAAATATAGTTATATGGGCTGAAAATAAACAGCACACATTTCGTCAAGAAACTTTCCTTACATGCTACAAGATGGAGGTTTGATTTTAACGTTGAAGTACTTATCTAATCGGCTGTATCACCACTGATTGCCGGTTACCGGCGGCTCTTTTTACAGGAAAGATAAGCAAAATGTTTAACCAAGAATTAGAAATTTTGTTTAAAAAAGGAAGGTCAGGGCTAAGAAAATTGGTCACTGAAGGTCACGTGGTGAAGCCTGCTGGACTTCATACTCCGAGGTTAAAACTAGGAAAAGGATTCAGATTATTGATCGTTTTCTAAAATTGCGTCACATGATCGATATTCAAGAATTCGACCGGTAGTAATTCACTGTCTTGAGGAAAAGGAAAGACGTTTACCTGTGAGTGTAACGCCAGGTTGACTTAAATGCTGTAATGTCAGCTTTCATTAGCACCCTCTTTAAACGAAAGTGTCTTTTTAACAGGTTGTGTTGATTTGGGCATTACTTTGTTTGTGCACTTGGGTCATGGCCACGCACCCCTTTAGCTATGCGCCACTGACCAATCGCTCAGCGTTCAGACCCCTACGTCTTGGGTTTGTAATACGTGGACTCCTAGACTGGTTGAAAAGAACAGGTACTGCTCGTAGTTTTGGCCGAAAGTCCGAGAAGTAATGTATTTAGGAGCTACTAAGCTGCATACAGTCATTTTTATGTATAGGGGCCCAGTGGCGTAGGAACCCGGGGGGGGGGGGCTAAATCCTTTAGTCAAAAATGTGGTGGGAAGAAGTATACTTCCGCCCACAAGTCAAGGACAAAAACCCTTTATTTGTTTCCTTTGTAAAAAATGTCAAAAATTGGCAGTGAGTTTCCTTAAAATTTCTTCAAATATTACACCAAATTGCGTCTAAGGACCCTAAAATATTCAAAACATTTTCAAAGGGGAGGGGAATTAGGCCCCTCCCCGGGGGAACGGTACGAAACATCGCTCATCCCCCAGTTGAGAACAGCCTCCTACGCCTATATGAAGGAGCCAACACTTTGTTTAATTTTGTCCCCTTTATCTCCATGACGTCACAAAAGAAGTCAGCTTACTGGCGGCCAAGGTTCGATGAATTCTCTTTATTAGCAACAGGTTTGCGCCATTGTAGCCCGTAGCATAGGCGTATAGAAGCAGAACACATTCCACAATGGACGAAGGTGTTTGCTCTAACATTTACCCTAAATGGCCAACAATTGAATGATGCCCCGAAACACAAATTTTTGCACTGAAATCGACAGGTGGGAGCTGTCGTTATTTGTATTATAAAATTACGACTGTACTTCGTTTCTTATGGCATGTATGGCAGGGACGTCAATTCTGATTACAAAGTGTGGTAAATAAATGACGGTACATTGTGCCATGGAGCTAATATACGGTACTTGGAGTAGCTCCATGATTGGCTTCAAACCAGGTAGTAGCTCCATGATTGCACCAGGGAGTTGCTATTTGACAGCAACTCCGTGATTGCACATATCTGTCTAGGTGTAACGGAAACACAAAACACTCTCCCGACGACGTGGGTTCAAGAGCCGCTTCAGTGCCTCTTTATGGGTTTCGGGGAGCAACGCTTAGATGGGAGACCAGCAAGAGATGGATCCCCCTGGAGTTTCGAAGTATTTACAAAATCGCGGTCATTGGGACGAAGCATGCAATTTACCTACTAAATGGCACTGAATTCGTAATTAGGAGACCACAAAATTACAGTTTGTCCACTGTTTGTTTACAATGACCACTTTTACTAGGGAGACCATTGTAGCCAAACTCGGACAGAAGGTAGGTCAACTTTATGATGTAGAAGATTGTGAATGTGGAGAAAGAGATATGTTATGCGTCACTGCATGGGACTTTGGATCAATGATTCCACGCTGTCCGCCGGGTAAGTGGGAATAATATTTAAACAACTATCTATGATGCATTTGGAATTTTAATTTCATTTTACATTCAGAGACTTATTTCTCATGTTAAATTTCCCTTGTTACTTGTGTCATTAGTTTCCTTTCCTTACCTGTCAGAGACGGACTTGCAACCGTTTGGAAACCCACTTCCATTGGAGGTATAACCCCTCCTCTCGCATGTCCCCGGGCCCCTAGCTACATTGCGTCAGAAAGGACTTTTTTGGAACAACAATAGTATGCTTAATGTACACTGTGCTCCATTAACTTGCATATGTACGTTATGCATATTCAGTTATTTCTGAGACAAAGCACCCTCTAATAGCTCCTGCATCATGACTTTTAAACAGATAACATGTTAAACACCAGGGAATTGTCAAGTCACAAAGCTATTCCTATATCTTTATTCATCTTCTCTGTTTCTAGGAAAACGTGACTTCACCAACAAGTTTCACAATGTTGCATATAATAACGACTACGCTTGTTTTGTTTGCTTTTGCTTACTACATGCTAATGTCAAAACCACTGATCTACATACAGTGGTCCAAACAAGAATGAAGCAAAAATATCTACGGATTCTGCGCAGTAAGTCACGGTCGCAAACATGTCAACGAATGTGCACGGAATAACTTTTAGAAATGGTGGCGCTCGACATAAATGCTGTATCTATGATTGGGCAAACCTTGATGGATCATCTTCCAGTATACGAAAATATTATTGCTTTGCGCAGGCACATCTGTTTATGTAGTTATGTCAAGTATGCGGTTTTCCTACATTAGCTGTGATTGAAGATCACAATTGTTTATAAGTGTTGTTAATTCAAGAGAGGCTGGTCTATCATGGGCTTGGACAAGCTTGATGAACTGCAAGCTCTAAACCCATAAAAACTACAACTTTTCACATTTTTGGTCACTATAGGAAGTGAACCATGAGCAATGAGGTTAATTAGAAGCATCGTCATCCAATGATTCCCTTCAAATTCGTCACAAAATAATCGATATCAACTCAATGAGCCCCTATAAGGGGAATATTGTGTTTAAAGTCTCCATCAACATGGCACAGACAAAAAAAGCTTTATCCTTGTTAAACAATTCAGTTTTACCAGTGCAATCTGGCAGAAACTAGTCTTCCCCAAAATAACGCTTTATCAGTAGCGTGTTCAAAGGGGGGGGCGGGGGGGGGCACAGGCCCCCACTTCCGAAGTCAGTCGGGGGAAAATCCCTTAGTCGGGGGATTTAAGGGTTAGGGGAAGGAAAAAAGATTGAAGAGACACACTGAGCACTCAACAGGGATGGCGCCAGGTGGGAGCAGGGGGCCCACATCGGGGAGTCTTAATCGATACGATAGAGTATGCAGTCCCCAACGGCGCCTGAGAGAGGACAATTTCTCTAATAAGAGCCCAAAATTTTCGGCGCTCTACGCGCGCTGTACAGTCACTCCAGGATCTTCAGTAGTTCCATTCCACATTGCTAGATAGCACAAGTCCTGCCAACCTTACCACGAAACATGTAGGCAGAGCACATTGTTTATGTGGAGGTCGAAAGTTCCATCCCATGCCCATCCCTAAGCCTAGTTCCTATTCTTTTGTGTGTGTCATGCGGTACGGTCAGTTTGCGAGCGACTCACGGACCAAAGTTTGGCTATTTTATAGGGTGTACTCCAGGTGTTCCGATATAATGTATGTTATCCTCGATATGGTCTAAATCCCCTACAGTTTTTCTTTTTTTTCCCTTTATGTTCTTAATGATCACATATCTTTTTTGTGTAAGCCTACCAAAAATTTTCGCCCCTTTTGCAAGTTCAAGTTTCAGATTCCAAAGAACACTATATATAAAGTGCGCAACTCGACTCATGAAGAATTAAGTGATATTATGCAAAATATGCCCTGCATAAAAAAAAAAAAAAAAAAAAAAAAAAAAAATATGCCCTGCAATGGCATGGGATGGTAATCCATACCCCCCCCCCTGTCACCACCTCTTCGACAAAGGGGCTGTCAAAGCTTGGGGTCGCTGGCATGTCCCAGCTCTCTGGCGGGAAATTATGTAGCCATTTATGATCAGTTTACTTATTTTGGCTTTCGTTTCTGCAATGAAACCCAAGATTTTCGGTACACTTTGTCCACTCTTCCTCAGTTCTGTTACTTATAGCTAAATATAGTTCAAAACCTCAAACCATTTCCATCTTTTCAAGTAACTAAAGAAGTTGAATACATGAATTAAGGTACTGTAAATGTTGGGAATTTCACCTCATATCACCTCATTTAGTGAATGTTCTCTTGGGTTTGTAGTGCGGTACGGCTAAAGGACACGAGGAGAAAAGTACAATTTAAGTGATACCCGATAGAGACCAACTGCCAGGACAATTGACCCTTATTAGCTTTTACCGATTTTACCGATTCTTTTTAGTGTAGGATAATCCAAAAAATTTTCACTCGCTTCTCGCGCTTTGCAATTTCACACTTTACATTCTGGGCCGAAAACATTAAATCAGCACCGAAACTACGTTCCTCTAGTATATACACATTTTATGAAATATATGCCCTACAATGGCATGGTTTAGTACACAGATTTTCTTCAGATCCCTCCTCAACATCCCCTTGACGGCATCGGGGCTGTCAGGGCTTCGGGTTGCTGCCTCCCCCCGGCTAGCCACCCGTCGGGCAAAATCCTGGCACCATCCCTGGCACTCAAAACTTAGAAGAAGTTGCCTACAGGATGAAATTAGGAGAGAATTTTTTCATTAAATGGTCGTTTACCAAAAGACAGAGCTCTTCCAATTGCCCTTCAGTGAATAATCAGACAGGATGCTATCAATATCAATATCTGGCCCATGGTGCAGGTATGCCTATTATCATTAAGTTTGCCTCGCGTTTCGCGCTAGTCACTTTAGCCATATGTAATGGTAAAACTGTATAGGTTTAAGGATGAAACAGGGTTGTTAACTTTTGTGATCATCTCAAGCAGCCTTCTTGACTGGCCTCGTGATCTTACAGTCCTCGTGATCTTACAGTCCTGTCAATGTAGGCTATGTGACACATACTGTAGCATACTGCAGCTTACAACGCATAGAGGATAACTTGAACTCTCCGTCATTGACATCGAATTTCACAAAATCTGAAACAAACGAAACCTGATAAATAAGGCCTCCAGAACCAATTTACGGTGGTCTTATTACCTTATATTGCAGGAGCTTCCGAGGGCTTCGCCCCCTGGACCCCCACCGGGGCTCTGCCCCTGGACCCCGCCAGGGGCTCTATCGCGGGCCCCTGGACCCCACGCATGCAAACTCGCCCTTCGCGCTCGTGATGCACCTTCTGTGCACTTGTGACACCCCTCCATGTCAGTCGGGGGAATCACAGGTTGTGCCCCCCACCTCCGAAATCCTGCACACGCCACTGCGCTTTACAACACTGGGCTATGAATATTTCCATTTAGTCAGAGTGTGAAATCTACCACTGTATTCACCAACACCAGGTTCACTAAAAAAATCATACGGTTTTCTTCAGGTGGTCTCGATTTCACAGCAATATTAACTAATGGCCGTGTAAGCTAAAACATTTCCAATTTGTTCTGCAACGTTGTATTGGAAGCCGTTCAATGCCCCAAGCTGCAATTGTGCCTGCTCCCAGCTTGTCATTTTAGGACTAGGGGTCGTCGTGGTTTTTGTCTTGAGGCGGCAGAATTTTGTTCAGGCACCGCATACGCATGTACGGTATCCACTAGTCTATGGGATCCGTTATCGAAATCCAAGATTTGAAAACATGGGCCCTGGGAAATTATCACAATTTTAGTGAATATTTCCCCGAACATCCCCTCATCCCTAGTACGGTCCCGGTTACGATAAGAACTCTTGAAGGCATCTCCCATATTTGGTACGTCGCCCAATTTCGTGGCAAACATATTTTTTTAATTCCTGCTTGGGGCTTTTCCCCTTCGGGAGAAAACCTTTATACTGTCCTTAAAGGCCTAAAATACTACAAACAACACATACAGAAAGATTTCTGTTTGATTCAGAAACCTTACTGATATTCCATGTAAGAAAACTTGTGATTATGTAGTCTTGGTGAAGATGTTAGTAAAAGTTTCACTTCATACCCATTTTTACGAAACGAGGGCGCTTCTCAACTAGGCTGTAAGTACTCGAGTATGTCGTTCATTACTAACATAGTATCGAACAGAAATTTTAAGATATGTAGAGGGCGTCTCGGCGTCTCGATAGTAGTTCTCAAATGAACGTTGTGATGTGCACTGTGTACAACTAACACTAGGGTCTTGAGCAAGACTCGGTGATTACGTAACTAAGTCGCCGAAAGATTTCATGATGAATTGAACTAGAAAGATAATTTTGTTTGTTCAACCAACAACCGTCATTGATACATCCAAGAAGTACATCTTGCCATCTTGACCCCATACGTCTGTTAAATGAGGTTTGAACGCTTGGACTTTGTAGAGTCAGTCGTCTATGTCACTTTGTTAGTTTTATGATTCAAATACTGGTTCCTTTGAAGTTCTTACGAACTAGAACTAGAATCAATATGTTAACCTGCGTGCATTTGATAGGTCACTTTGCATTTAGACTGTTTGCAGGACTCCCTGCAAACTGGGGCTTTTTATAAAATGATCAAACCACTGAAGTGACCAAATAGGATGCATTTAGAATAAACTGTCACTATACTCTTAACAATCTTTGCTGGGTTGCATGCAGGAAATATCGTATATAGGGTAGCATGTTCGTGACGGTCATGAAATTCCACAGTACATCGGTTTTGGAAAAATTAGTTTCGGCGTTGAACTTTTGGTGCACTTAACCAAAGGTTTCATCAGGCCCGTAACCAGGAATTCTGATTTGGGGGCACCGGTACCACACATGGGGGCACTGAAGAAGGGTTATTTTGTAGTAAGTAGTGCCACCATTTTGATGACAGTTTGCAGGAACCATAGGCATACGAGGCGGGGGCAGGGGCAGCCTGCCCCCTCCCCAATTTCTGAGGACGAAAATTCGGGCAGGAAAGGACAAAAATTCGGGCACATAGTAGGTGAAATTCCGGCAGAGATGAAGAAAAAGTGAAACCATTGCCCGAATTTCTACTGTGTCCCGAATTTTTGATCGAATGCCCGAAAAAATGTGCAAAGAATTTCTCGCGCTTCGCGCGCGCGTAGTTGCTTGAGAATCCGGTACGCCTATGGCGGGAACTACTGGGGATGATATCTCAAGTCTACTGCAGATAGCTTATAATGGTATCGGTTTTAGGTGTGCACGTGCGCACAAAGCACGCGAAACTGAAATGGCGCTCTTCTGCTTGGATTTTCCCCTCCTTTGCAATGCAGAGACGTGGAAAGTCTCCAAAAGTGAACGGAACAAGGCTGATCAGTGGTGCTTCTTCAGCTTCGCAAGCGCAGGTAAAGAGTTGAGTACTTTGCGAACGGATAGGGGACGAGGGACTGTCATATGGGAGGCTTGATGCGACCCAGTATGATTTTAGTAGAATCCAGAGGGAAATTCCACGAATGTCCGAGGAATTAACAAAATGGGAACATTATAGCATGGAGCTTTGAGCAGGCCTTGGACTTTGAATGACAGCGAGAATACACCAAGCTCTTCACAGTTCACAATTCAGATGGTAATTATGGAATTTTTACTTTGAACGAAATTTTGCATGAAGAGAAAAGGTAAGCTTTTGAATAAATTTGTGGTACGCTCAAGTAAATTTAGCTTCAAATGCATGTAGTTGTCACGTTACGCGTGTTACTCAAGGTATCAGATTGCTACATGAAACCCCTTGATGATCCCTCTATCTTTGAGCCTTCACCTAGCTTTGGCTAGAGTAGTTCCAAGGGACAAAATAACCGGGTTCGCATCGCAATTTGCTACCCAAGAATGACCAGTTATGAATCATTTTCAATTTGGCCTCGCGGAAGTTGCGAATCGATATTTAAAAGGGGGGGTTGGCCGACTCTCCAAAAACTCAGTGACGTGTTCGCTTAACTTAAGTGCCCGGGAAGGAGTAGTAAGATGATTAAGTGAGCCATTGAGGTGTAATATAGGGTATGAAATGAGGCGGTGTAGCCAGGTAGCCTGGGTAATTTTGAGAAGAAATGGTGTTATAATATTTATCAAGAAACCCTTTGCGGGCTTGAATATGGGTTGGTACAGAGTATTGTGCCCGCCGTTACATAATAGCAAGTTATAGCATGTGTGGTATCATTTCCCTGTCCTCTTTTATTAGTGAATTTCCTTAATTACTATTTCAGTTTTCAATGGAAGTGAGTTCGTGAGTTGAATTTCACTGCCGACATCTAAAATGAAAGCTGATTTTGAAACTACTTACCAAGATGAAGTAATCGCTAGTCAATTCGGATATTGATTAGCAATTACTGCTAATCAATTCACTCACTCTATTTTGTCCCTTGAGTTCACTGGAACTTTTGTGCTAATAATGTTCATTGGCGATACAACTTAGATTGTGAGAATTGTACGCAAGCAAAGAGCGCCGACATTTTGCAGGAAAATTACTGCCATGATAAAACCTGCTTGCAGACTCAGAAAAGAATAGTGAAAAGACATGCCCGACGAGGGGACTAAGCTCCTGTTAGGGTCCAGCAACCCGAAGCCCCGCCAGAAGCCATGGGTTGCCGAAAGGATTGCGAACGCGAAAGCTTGGGCGCCGAAAAATTTGGGGTTATGTTGAAGAAAAGTTTAAAATAGTTGGTTCTTGTTGAAAAGAAGTTAGAAAATTTTTGTTTCTATGGAAGCATCTGCCCCCTCCTCATCCCAGACAATTCCAATTTCCCCAACTAAGTTACAAAACTGTCTTGAGCCCCACCTTGTGCAGACACAGACCTATACTAGTAGAGTGTTTAAGATCATTTCCTTGTGGGCAAAGCCATAACATGTAATCAGAACTTTCTCTGTGCATGATGTGTAATGTGAGCTACTCTGCACCTTCTGAATTTGATGTCAATCAAAGAGCATTCACCAATTAAGAATTTTGCTTCTCCCAACCAAAAATGTACTTTGGGTGATGAGTTTCTGTCTTTAAGAGGAAAACCAAGACGCCGGACAACTGGTCGCGGGCGATGCCCCCTTCCACACCCCTGGGCTCAGCACTGAGACACTTCACGTTTCTTACAAAATATGTTTAGGCCTACCATGATGTTGAGTCTGAATTAAGAATATTTCAAATGGCAAAAAATAAGGATAGAACTTCTTATCGATTCAATTTCGTGTTCATGGGTGTTCGGAGGGGACAAGGGGTCACTTGCCCCCCTCCTGGAAAATCAAAAACTTGAAAAAACGAAGAAAAAATAAAGAAAAAGACGAAGAAAATATAACATCAACCCATGGTGGCGAGGAGCGCTGAGAGTCTGACTATGGGCTTTGCCTCCCCCCTTGACAAATTCCTGGCTACTCCATTGTCAACACTGTGTGGAAGTAGCATCTAAACTCTTTTCTGGGAGTGAAATATTTCCCATGAAAAAAGTTGGGCCCCCTAAAAAATTTTGCCCCCCTTGAATTTTTTTCTGCGGACGCCCATGTTCGTGTTTCTCCAGAATCACGCCTACATGAAAGAACAATAGCCTAATTGTAAAACTTTAATCTTTATAAAGCGAACATATCTGACATGTGTGTTTAATCAAAATATAACTGAAGATGAAAGCGCTCGTAGCCCGCAAAATTTTTGGTAATTTTAGAAAATAAATGTTTCAGAAAACAAAATATGTTCATTATTAAACGCCTTTTGGGATCATTTTTGGTCAAAAATAGCCATGTATTGATTGGTCAATTGTTTTAGTGGCCATGAACTTACCACATTTGGGACTGTTGTTGGAAATTATATTCATCCCCCTCCGCCTCGTCAGGGAAGCTAACACATCCCTCTCGGAAAATGACTCCTGACACCACCGGGCTATATAGGCTCTAACAAGTAGTAAAGGTTAGGCCAGGGTGTGGTCTCAACCTCGACCGGGACCTTTGCCCCGACTACAACATTGCTACAAAGCGACAATAAAACAACTTTAAGGAGGGAGTCAACTAACTTATTACACGATATAAATTCAAGAATTTTTGAGAGAGTCGGTCGGACAGAGACAGAACTTGCAATAATGTCTGTTGGTAAAGGAAAGTTTGGAGGGTATGAACGGACGTTTTTTCTCTATCACATAGGACCTTTATGAAAAGCCTCTTTAAAATGCCTGTGCTGTGCATTTTGGGAAAGTTTAAACACTTAAACCCCCCCCCTTTTTAATGCAGCTGTCACAATTGAAGTTAGGGTACATGTATGTCAATTGGTACAGGCCCTACCTTCAAACCCTAATAGCTGGGTGGCTCACCTCCCCTCACGTGACGAGGTCTGTGGAAATTTCCATATCTTGAATGTTTTTGCTTGCTGCCCAGCATCATCCATATTATCCATGTCTAAGTTTTCAACATCTATTTTCGCATTACCCATTTCTCAAAACAAAGGAAATCAGACCAGTATGCAGCTTTTTCAATGATGAGGTCAATTTTATGAAATAGGATCATCACTTTATTTAACAGTATATAGGCCTATAAATTAGAACGACTGACATTTGGCGAGAAATGTACCCAAAAAATTGTAACCCCCCCCCCCCAAAAAAAGGGATTCCTAGATTGCAGCACACGACACTTTCCAGGCACTGTAAGTTGCTCCTCAACATTCTGTATCAAATCTTTATTCTTTGATCTTATCTGTTTGATGTTTCCAATTCACCTCCAAAAAAGGCAAATCAGGATAACCTTTATTTCTTATAAAATCAGTGAAGCCACAGGTAATGACGCAAAAGTATGCAACCAGTTTGCGAGAAATTGTAAACTGCGGTAGGCCTATAGGTTGTTTTTAAATAAGCACTTGATATTTTATCAAAACCATAGTGAGACTTCTGGTTAAACTATATTTGTAAGTGACTTCTTTCTGGGGGAAGGTGTTCTCCTCCCTTTTAAAAATGCTCGTTTTGAAAAGTGAAGAGATGCATTTTCATTGTTTTCAAGAATACCTATATGTTCGAAATATTTCCTATCTTAAGGAAGCAACCCAGAAGGCCAGGATGATTTATGACTCCTTAATAAGGTGAAATTTATTTTGAAACAATGAGTCAAAATACAAAATTTTGAAGGGTGGGATGGCTTAGTGGTTCTATAAGCATACTCGAGCGGTCCCCTGATCGAACCTCAGTGGAAACACCTGGAAATTTTCTGACGGCTCAACTAGACATTACCTATTGGCAGTTCCTGTTCGCAATGATGAGGTTTATGGTTATGCAAGAGCTGAGCAAATACTGTTCTCCACCCCATCAGCAATTGGACAGTGGCTTAAGACTGTGAATACACTCCGTCGTCCGGCTCATGTGGACATTTTGGTTAGGGTTTTTTTTATATAGCGCTTAATCACCGAAATCTCAAAACGCCTAACAAATATTACCTCTGGTCAGCAGCAACCCGTCCTAGAGTCAATCCAACTAGATGGCTGCAGCTGTAATCAGCACCAGTGACAAGTTTCCTCAAAGGTCGACCTATTTAACTCCTGGGTGGAGAGAGACAATTGAGATAAAACATATTGCACAAGAACACAACGTAATGAATCCGGCAGGACTCAGACCAAGCTATCCTTAAATAGCAAGTCTGACGCATCAGCCAATAGTCCCCCAAGCTCTCCTCTCACGCTCTCATTAGTTGACAATTCCGGGAGCCGAAGTGGGAGGCTGGCGCGATTAGAAAATCCTTTCAGACTGAGCAATAGTCGAGAAGAAAAGGCCAGTATATCGTTGGTGTTCATCATCCACCATCAAAGTAGTATTCGGCCCCAAGGGTGGCGATCGCGGGGGGGGGGGGGAGGGGGATGGTTCCCAATAATTTGGTTGGCCGGACGGACCACCCTTTGTCCCCTCAATATTTGGTCAACGACCATAATATTGCTAATTCCGTGAGTGTGAGACATAGTCCCCTCCAATAATTTGGTTTATGGGGAATGAATATCTATGATATTTTGGTAAAAATCGTAATAATTACTGATATTTGTAAGTATTAGACTTCCTGATAACTTAAAAGGCATGAAAAACTAGTTTACCGGCGCGCTGCGCGCGCACACTATTCAGAGTGCATGTTTGGTGATCAATAAATAGTCAGAGACAAATGTACATTTCCTCTGTAATTTGGATGGGAACATAACACCTTTGTTCAAATTTCCTGTAAAAATTTTAAAGTGTAGTAATATTTGCTAAAATTGGTGTAGGCCCTATATATGTGAGACAGGTCCCCTCCATAATTTGACTGGGGGACAAAGTACCTTTAATATTTTGGCAAAACCCACAATATTTGCTTATTACATTGCATGTATACCTATAAGGCATGATCCCTAGTATTTTGGTTGAGGGGGACGGAATGCATTTTTTCATTTCATTTTGACATTTATTTCAGTCTTTTTTATCAGTAGATACAGTGGCGGATCCAGGATTTGGCAGAAGGGGGAGGGGGCCCAGGTCATAGTGGTTTGTATGAAAGTCCGATCAAGGGGAGGAATCTAAGGGGGGAGGCGGCGCGCCATGGGTGGTGGCAGGGTATTTTGATAGGAGGTAAAGTATGTGATGACCCCCTCCCCTTTGAGAAATTTTTGTTAATTTAAGGGTGCTCAGATGCAAAATGGTGATGTCTTTGGTATATTTTTTTGACTGATCAAACATGGCTGGAAAGTGTTCATAATTCAGTCAATTTTAATTTTTGGTTGGGTGAAAGATGCTCTTCTGGGGAGGGGTCTAAGGGGAGGGGTGTCCCCTCCCCTTTAAGAAAATTTTTGTTAATTTAAGATTACTAAGGTGCAAAATGGTGATGTCTTTAGTATATTTTTGAAACTGATCATATATGGCTGGAAAATGCTCATAATTTAGTGAAATTTAAATTTTGGTTGGTTGCAAGAGGAGAGTAAGTAGCCTTTCTTGTCCACATATTAGGATGGCAGTTTCCCGAATTGAAGTCTTCTTTTCCCTTATATTACCCTAAATTCGAAGTACATTTCATTAAAGTAAATTACAAAGCTTAAAGAAGATGCTAATGTTGCAGCAAGTTATAGTTAAAAGCCTGAGGTTGTTGAAAATATTCCTCTAAATATTAAAGAATTCTGAAATTCCATTGAAAGTAGAAGCAGTGTTCCCAATGATGTGGGCCCGGTCGGTAATAGACTGAAGTTAGCAGTCTGATCGAATGCAGCGCTCATGGGTAACCCCTTGCAATGCCCGGAAAAAGTTATTGTGACCAGTATAAGCCAAAATGTTATCAGCCGGAGGTCAGTAACAGAATTATTAACATAAGACTGATTTTCTGAGGTAGAAATTTAAATAATGAACAAATCTGAATTTCACTCTGACACATCACAAAGGCCTTTAAATTGGAATAGGGCCCAGTCATTTGTTTTATGACGCTGAAAAAAACTTCAAAAATTTTTGGAAGGGGGGCCCGGGCCCCCTGGCCCCCCCCCCCTAAATCCGCCCCTGAGATACAGTGTACAATTTCGTTAAAAGTAAATAGACTGGGGACAACTCAGAGAAAGCAACGGCTGCTTGTGGGAATGAGTTACCCCTTGACAAAAACAAAAGAAAACAGGTACACGATTACTTATATAGTGGAATGAAAAAGCTTACAAGATTCAGAAGGATATAGAATAACACTAAACAAAGCAAAGACACTTAGATGAAAATAAAATATAATTAAGCCTTAGTTCGCATTTAAATTTGCATTAAGTGATCTTTAAGAGATTTTTTGAAAGTACTTATACTACTGGAGCTACTACGAAGTCTTTCAGGTAAGTTATTCCAAGTTTTGGGTCCTAAAAAACAGATACTATATGCTGAGAGGCAGTTAAACGACAAAATGGAAGAGAAAAATTAATACGAGACGCACGGGTGGAATGGTCGTGGATATTGCAAGACAGAGTAAATAGGTTGTTAAAGATAGATGTTAGATTACCACAGATCCAATTATACATAAATATACTGATATTAAAACGATTTACATCAAATATTGATAAAGTCTTCATTTCTCTAAAGAGTTCATAAGTATGATAGTTTGCATCCGTATTAAAAAATAATTCGAATTGCTCGTTTCTGAAGGATATGAAGTCAGGCGCGGTTCTAGATCGAGACTTTTTTTGGGGGGGGGGGCTTAGGGGGGGGCTTGAAAGGGAAGAATCATAAAATTTTCTCTCAAATATGTAAATCAGCCACGCGCACGCTGAAACCAATGATAATAAAAACAGTACCATAACCAGGGACGGCGCAAGGTCATTTTGATAGGGGACATGGGTTGAGTGATCGCCGTCCTAGGGGAGGGGTCTAAGGGGAGGAATGCCCCCTTCCTCTGAGAAATTTTTGCTAATTTAAGGTTGCTAAGATGCAAAATGGTGCGTTCTTTGGGTAATTTTTTGACTATATGACTGGAAAATGTTCATAACTTTGTGAATTCTAACTTTTGGTTGGGTAAAAGAGGGCTGTTCTAGGGGATAGGTCTAAGGGGAGGGGTCCCCCTCCCCTTTTGAGAAATTTTGGTTACTTGAAGGTTGCTTAGATGCAAAAAATGGTGTCGTCTTTGGGATATTTTTGGACCCGATCATATGGCTTCAAAACATTTTTAATATTTTTGGTTAGGTGAAAGAGGAGCCTTTTTTGTCTAAGGGTATGTATCAACAAACCTCCTGAAGTCCCCCTTTGGACACATTACTGCCTTCTAGTCGAGGAAAGTTTTACGCAAAAATACGTGCATGGAGTCCACAGAAATATTCTCGAACTATTAAGAAAACTTGTCTTGCTTCATTTGTGCATTATAAAATCGTATCTAAAGGCTGGTAGAAACCGGAATATGGCCTCTTGGAAGCTCTGGATTAACTATATGGATCAGATAAAGGCCTACCCCGCCCTCCTCTTTTCTTCTCCTTTCCGTCTTCTTTTCCTACTCTTTTTCTCTTTTCCTGCAAATTACAGGGGGGGTGGGGGATAGGCCTTCCTTCCCCCTGAGTGGCACAGCCCCTGACCATGACATAGATGTAACGTATATACAGGCATATATTTTTTTATTTGGAAGAATGTAGCAAACGTTACTGAGAGATACGAGCAACTGGACCTGTTCACATTTATGGGAATAACGATTCGGCCTGTAGATTTGACTTAAAAGGACTGCTAGTATAGCTTGACGAGATCAGCGACGAAATGACTCGTTTTGAACTTCCAACAGATGATTAATCCGTTAACTTGATTTACATGCGTACATACTATCATAGATGTTACTTATGTTACTTATCTGACCCAACTTTCATTGTATGAAATCGTGAACCTAATATGTGATTTCGAGACGCAGACGACAGTTTCCCTTGACAAACTAAATCCACTGGACCAAGATGTGCACAATTGTATTGGTCAATTTTATTTTTTCTCAGTACACGCAAATATAGCATAACACAACCTCTGAATTTTTTTTTTGGGGGGGGGCTTGAGCCCCCAAAGCCCCCCCCCCGTAAAACCGCGCCTGTATGAAGTGACAAAAGCCTAGTGGGGTAAGTACCACCCCACACAACATTACAATAATTCAGATATGGGAAAATGAGTACATTATAGAGTGTGATAAGAATATTTCTTGGTAAAGGACCACGAAGACGATTTAATATACCAATGGCACACGAAACCTTATTACAAACATACTGGATATGGTCTCTCCAAGATAAGTTCTTGTCAATGTAAATACCAAGGAATTTAGCTGTACTGGATAGAGGAATAAGGGTACCATTGAAATTAATACTAGTGATAGTTGGATCAATGCTCTTATTGGGGGACCTGAAGACAACTGAAGAAGTTTTTATTTCATCCCCTCTCAATTTTCGGTCAAAGACCGGAGTATGTGGCTCTATTAACCATGAAAGGCAAATTTTTCGGCCCGCATCTATAGACCCTTTTCCAAATAGCAATTGCAAAGGGGGATTGTGGGATAGAGTTTTGGTACACGTTGTTTTTGGCCACAGTAAAATGCCATTGACAAGAATGTCGCATACCAAAAGTCTGTCCCACAATCCTTTGTAATCGCTATTTGGAAAAGGGTCAATTGCAAAATACATGCCTGGGGATCCCTTAGACTCTTAGACGCACAGGCAAAGAGTATATCCAACTTCATATTCAGGGCTTTCAAACTGGGATATCTCCACGCAATCACGCCGGGGAGATATGTCCCATGCATGGCTCTAAACTAATCTCATCCATAGGGGCATGGATCATAATCTTGTAAAAAAACTTGACTAAATTTGATTTAACATTTACTAGATTTGGTTAAAAATGAAACACCCAGTCTTATCTAGTGAAATATTTGAGCAAATTTCTGTTTGTGCCCCTATTAATAAAATTGTTTTAAACATTCTAGGACGTTTTCAGATGCATGTTTCTTTAGGAAAATAACGCCATATTTATGTCAACTACTTGCGTGGATATTATGATATTAGTTTCTTTTTTTGCTTTTTTTTTTGCTTTTTTTTTTTTTTTTTTTTTTGCTTTTTCGTTTCCCTGTGTTTCCAATCCCTTTATTGATCCATCGAACTGAATGACAGCAAATCCACAGTATGATCGCCAAGGGAGATTTAACTTTTGTCTACCATCTCCATTCTCCATATCCCCAACCAAAAAGGAAGTGGATAACTTTGATAGTGTATTTTCAGCGCACTCCTCTTGCCAATCTTCCAGTTGCTGATATCTAAGAGCAATACTGGGGAAAACGCCAGGAATTTCCGAAAGTTACTTTAAGGTCCATGGAACACTCTTTTAAGGCCTGTGGAGCCCTCTTTTCATTCATTCTCTCCATTCAACTCACTTTGTTCTCTACAGCAGTGACCAGCTTCTACCTTGATATCTTTTTCAAAACAGGAAAAACTACTTTTCAAAGTTTGCATTTACGTTTCCTCACTGAATTTCATTCGGTTATCGACAACTTCATTAATACGGGCCTCTGGGGTCTTCATTCTAACTGCACGTGGCCCTAGTGGATCACACCATGGGCGTATACTACTTCCGATTTCGTGATCTCTCGCACCGTTGTACTTACATATATTAATTTTCTTCAACATGCGATTTTTTTGGGCGCTTCGGGGCACATGTAGCTTTCTCATGTCGTTGTCAGGAATCTTCTTGTCATTGATTTTATCCTCTCTGTCAACCACTCAAACCAGGGAGTTGTAACAGACACAGCTCCCTGCTCAAATCAAGCAGCTGTTGGATATAAAACTACGTGGAAAAGTTTGGCTGTCGGTTACTGCTGAACGCACACCGTGATGCTACCTGTACTTTTAGGCTTGCGACCAGGAAAAAGGAAGATTTTTGCTTCATCGGCTCCACTAAAGAGCACATTTCGTTACCAGCGTTACATTTCCATATATACCTTATCTGTAATACAAATAGGTCTGCGTTATGTTTACATATACACATGCGTATACGTTTACGTTTACATGTAGGTATGTATACATATGCGTGCATGTGTGTGTGTATATATATGTGTAACTTTTAACACTTTTTACAACCTTTATCGACCTATATACAGGGTTGGGAAGTAACGAGTTACAAGTAACGCCGTTACTGTAACGAGTTACATTTTGTGTAACGGAACCCTTTAACGAGTTACATTTGCATTTCAGTAACGGAGCAAGTAACTAGTTACAATTCTGTGTAAAAGTAACTGTAACGGCGTTACATTTGGGTCCCGTTACTTTCCCGTTACAAATAGTCAAAATGACCACAAATTGCATTTTCTTTGAGCTAATAACAGAATAACAGAAAATTTTCAAATTGATGACACTTTGGTAGTAAAATGTAAAATTATTTTCGATATAGGCTATTTATCATTCATCGCTATTATCGACGTCGCCCTCACCGACATCAAATTTTATTCACGATTAGAATCAGAAGTTGATATTAGATGCACACGCTGCAGGCTTACAGGCCGGGCCACTTGATTGTCTATTGAACCAGGGAGTTGTCAAATAGCAACTCCCTGATTGAAATAAGTTTAAAATTGATCTGTATGTCAAAATACTTATTAGACAGATCAATGCTTATTATCCATGAGACCGATTTGTGCGATTATTTGAAAAATACTGAACGGTCCTCTAAGGCTCAGCTGACTTTATGTATTCTAAGTAAAGTCAGCTGGGCCTTGGTTTACTCATATTGTCCTTTAGAGGACACAGTGGAGACAGTGTACCGTGAGAAACGGGTTGGCCCATGGGCATTCAAATACCAGCTTACTTTGAAAGTTTAATCATTGCCTCTTGAGACGTTAGGGCTGGACCCGTGTTCACCCTATCCGAGTCGGAGCTAACTGCGATTCTAGATTCCCGAATCTTTCCGAGCATGGTACTACTCAGGATCCTCAAATTTCTGCCAGTTTGATTCCAATGGCACCAATTCCGAGACCAGTCTTTTTGCCAATGTATATCATATCACACATACAGATGTTTTAATTCTATCGTACATGTCCACCATTAATTAACAAAGTCATCGTTTGTACTCACTTCCATAGCCTGGCCTCCTGAGTAATTTAGTTGATTGTATGTGACAATACCTTAGATCTGTACATTGTGCACAAATGGAACTTTAAACACTTTTAATGTAACTTTCATATTTGAGAACTCGGCTGGAATGAACTCCGAGTCCGAGTCCAGTTACATCACATTCCGTAAAAATTTCGATTCCGGAACCTTCTATCCCGGGCAAATTCCTAATCTAGAAAAACGCTCTTGAGACCGGCATTAAGCTAACCGAATCCGGACTCTTGCGTTGGAGCCCAGTAAATCTATACGGTGCCAAGCGTTGGTAAACACCGTGCATCCATTTATGCATCTAATTTAACATGTATGGTATCTTTATTTGATGAATCAAACGTATGAATTTAGGCTATATCATATTCTTTTCAATGTCCGTAACTCCTTACACTGGAATAATAGTACGGTTAATATAAAAAAACAGCAGAATATTGAAATGGTCAATGGCGTTAAAAGTATCCTAACAAAGCTAATTGGAAAGAGAAGTGTCCGACTTAAAGCTTTACCTATTGTAAAGGGAAAGTGAATTATGTGCACATGATCTGCATGTATAAACTGCATAGTATCACCATTTCTATGCACTGTTTTATATCGACACAATGTGAAACTTGAAATTTATGGGGAAATATCACTTAGCCCAACCTTAGCGGTGAGGTTTTAAAATTTTACTGCTAACAAATGTATTCAACCTCTTATTATACCATATTTATGCTCTTGAGGGGTGAAGACTTTACTGCTGAAACAACGCTCTTCCCCTTTCCGGCATAGCGGCTAACCTCTCTAAATTAGCCGACTGTGTGATGGGAGTATAAAGATTTCAACCCTCAAAGAAGTACTTTGGTAACTGGAAAAGTTTTGGTTATAACCATATTCCTCTAACAAATAGTTTGCGTAAGCTCCGACACAGTATCATGATTCGCTGCTTCATGTTGAGCATTAGGAGCCTCTGCAACAATGCCCATTGAAGATCAGCTAGCTTCATTGACTTTCTTTGGGGAACACCTAAGGATAACCGGCACAAATGAGGTGTCGGTCGTCTCATGTGCCCCCGTCTTACTATCTAATTATGCCCCCCCCCCCCTCCATTTCAGGTACCGAGGTACCGTATATTCACCTTGAAGTAACGAGTTACTTTTGAAATGTAGCTAGTTACTTTTTAGTCAAAAGTAACTGTAACTAGTTACTTTTTCAACATTGTAACTAGTAACTGTAACGAGTTACAATTTTACGGAATTAACTGTAACTATAACGAGTTACTTTCAAAGCGTAACGGGAACAACCCTGCCTATATATATACTTTTAACACTTTTTACAACCTTTATCGACCCATATATATATATATATATATATATATATATATATATATATATATATATATATATATATATATATATATATATATATATATATATATATATATATATATATATATATATATATATATAAACTGTAAGACTTTAAGCAATGGTGTCATACTACGTTGTTCACCAAGCCTCTGTGTACAGATCCTATGTATGTTAATTATTCTTTATTTCATCCTAGAAATGTTTCGGATAATGTAGCTAATAGTCAAGCTCTAAGATTCAAGGCTTCGTGTTCCAACTTGATTCTGATAAAGAGAAGTGCTTCCTCCTTAATTTACAGAAAAATCTCGTTTCTCGGGGTTATCCTAGTGAAATAGTGCGTGAAAAAACTAGTAAAGCTGATGGCCACTCTAGAGCTCACATTTTAAAGAAAGCGTCGAATAAGAAGTCGACTCGTACTAAACTTAAAGCTCCCCTAGTAGTTACCAGAAACCCCTTTCACCCGCCTTTTAGGGATATTCTTCAAAAACATTTTCAAATCTTGCAGCTTTCAACAATTATGCGCAAGGAAATCAAGGCTCCCCCCGAAGTAATTTTTCGCCAACCGCCTAATTTACGTAAACTTCTAGTGCATTCTACTCTTAAAAACGATGTTGAGCCGCAAACGCACAATGGTTGCTTTAAGTCACACGAATGTGGTAATTGTGTCACTTGTAATGTTCTTAAAGAGACTAGAGTATTTAAGAGTCAGATTCAGGGGCGTAGCTAGGATGAAATTTTTAGGGGGGCCTAGGCAACAAATGAGGGGGGCGGCACCGCCGACGGTCAGGCTTGTGAAGTCTATATAAGCGGAGCGCCACCATCATGTGCGCGGAGCGTACAAGAAAATTTTTGGCTTTACAAACCCTCCAGATGGCCAGAAACGGCACTTCCCATACATAAGTTGCATGTACCCAGCCTTGAAATTTGAATCTCATGTCTGCCATTTCTCAAATAATGGGATAAAATCAATCCATGAAAAATGGTAGTACACAAGGCCGCACATACACCTTTTTGCTAAGGGGCAAAATGGGCATTACTGATCTGTGGGGACTAAAGGGAACGGGTGTCTCCCTCCCCTTGGCGAACATTTGTTATTTCAGGAGGACGTATAGATAGCAAATGGTGCAATATTTGAAGGGTTTCAGCTTTAAAAGGAAAACGAAAAGTAGTTGTGACTAAGTGCGACAAAAGTCATTTTTGAGAGAGTAGTGGATCGGCCTATGATGTGAAGCCTAACTTCAGCCATTAACCTCCGTTGTGGGGGAGGGTCTAAGGGAGGGTAGGGAGTGTAATTGGTTATAAAATGTTTTATGGCTAAACTGGCACGGTTTAAAAACGTTTTTAAGCCATCGAAGATTGAAGCTACCCATAGCAACACTGTGTTTCTCTGTATATTCTCAAAGTTGGAAACGATTCACTTTGAAAATTTCTAGGAGTAATTGCCCGCCCCCGCCCCCCCCCCCGCTGTGTACGGCTGTGGATACCATACCGGTAAGAGCTGAGATAGTACAAGAATCATACTGAATTATGCATCCCTTTTCATTTATTCTGCCTGCAATTCTCCCATATTCACCTTCTAGCAGTCTAGTGTATCTCTGTTACATTTGTCTATCACCCCATCCACAGGCTACATGTCCACTACACCATTTGTCTCCAACCTAGGGTTGCCGTATTTATATTCTAGCAAGGAGGACATAGATCACTGCCCTGATGTAGGGGTCTAAGGGTGTCCCCTTCCCTTTGGAAATTTTTCCGGTTTTCAATGGTGTCTAGATGCAAAATGGTGCTGTATTTGTTCACGGACTCAAGTCATCGGTATATTACTTGGTCAGATCTATCATACCACCAGTAAATCTTTCAAACTATTTAACCTGTAAAGCAGAAGCAGGGATCATGAGGGAAACTCACATGAAATCCGGACCTTACTGGCGTTTACAAATCCGTCCGGACCGTGACGCCAGTGCGAACTACTAAAAACAGTACTTGTCGAAAACAATCGTTCTACAGTGCACTGACACGACATAGCCTACTTGTTAAGGATAGAAGAATTATTCGAACGGGCATTACCTTACCGTACGGCATATTTTGTGTATGATACCGTATAGGAATGGTCATGTAAGAATGGTCTTCAGTGTATGGTTGCCATGTTTTCAGTAAATCATCCAGCCATCCGAAAGGCATAAAGGGTCTAAACCTGACAATGTCATATCCGAACTTGTGGTCGGCACGTTCGTTTCATCGTCCAAGTGAATTATATGCGAACTAAACGACAGTGCAGATTACACACCTAACTTAGTGAAAGTAGGCATTTTAAAGTTATAGTTGATTTCATACCTGCGGAAAATGTGTTTTTCACACATTTACTTTTTCTTAATTCTTACACCTTTTATGTATTTATATATTTTTTGAAGGAAATACTTCATACTTATTTCCGTTCAAACATTTATTTTTTTCTTAATTCTTACACATTTTATTAGGACACAAAAATTTGGGGGTCTGACGAATATCTGGGGGCCTAGGCCCCCCAGGCCCCCCTCCCCCATAGCTACGCCCGCTGGTCAGATTACAGGTGTTACCTATAAAATCTTTAACTCAGTTACTTGTACTTCTCCTTCTGTTATCTACTTAATTAATTGCTTAGATTGTAAGAAACAATATGTAGGTGAAACTGGGGGTGAGCTTAGACAAAGACACAGAGGTCACAGACAGGAGTTCAAAAAAGGTCATACTCCTCTGGGCAAACATTTTAAAGGGTCCAGCAGTTAATAATTTTGAACTTATTGGCATTTCGACATTCCCTAATCTAGACAAACCATGAGTGTGAACAAAAAGAGTTGTTTTGGATTCACCAACTGAAAACTCTGCATCCTAGTGGCATCAATGTTAAAAAGGCACCGAAGCAAAACTAATCTTTTTGCTTCTTTTTTACTTGATTTCAAGTTACCTTTTATAGCCCTTCATTGTTACGCTGTCACGCTCTTTAGTTTTGTTAAGATTGCGTACACTTCACGGTCTTCTTACTCAGCTTTTCTCTAATCTTATTCTATTTGGTCTCTGGTATTATTCTATATCTAACAGGTTCTCACTGTTGTCAGTACAATCTGTTCGCATTATTCCATTGCCTCTTGAGAAAGGAAGGATGTCCCTTCCGAAACGTCGAGTTTTTAAATACACGGTTTTGGCCAATTTTAGTTCTTCTTTTAGCTTCTTTTAGTGTGTTCTTTTAGACACACACACGCATATATATATATATATATATATATACACATATATATACACACATATATATCTATATATATACATATATATACACATATATATATATATCTATATATATATATACACACACACACACATTATATTATATATATATATATATATATATATATATATATATATATATATATATATATATATATATATATATATATATATAATAAGAGTAAAGTAAATGGTGAAAGTCAACTACAAGCTAAAAAAGATGGACGAAAAGCACCGGGCTTTGAAGCTTTCGGTTTTTAATCAACCTTCAGCCAAACATATATATATATATATATATATATATATATATATATATATATATATATATATATATATATATGGATCATTTTAAGGTTCCCACCCAAGCCCCCCTCCAATGTCCGACACAAAGCACTGCCATTGTACGGCCCTCGACAAGCCCAAATGGCTATCTAAAACGTTACATCTATAACTATTGTAAAGTACAACTTTAATAATTTGGCAGTCTCATTCATTTTACCACGGAATCGGCATGGATCAAGCGTTCCAGCCCTCTCTCCCACCTGTTCTCCCATGCATGGATTAGCGGATTAAGCCTGTTGTTTCGTGTAGGTCTACATAGGCGTAGGAGGTGAGGGGCTGGGGGCTGCAGCCCCCTCCCCCCACCAAATATTTTTGTGAAAATTCGGGCAATATGCTGAGAATTTTTCGGGCACCTACTGAAAGAAAAATAATGCAATGATTTAGCTAAAGGTAATCAATAGTTTAAAAAGCTCCCTTGGTAATTATAATAAAGTTCTGATTTGAATTGCATCAGCACCTATATATTCGATATTAATTCACCAATATGTTTCTTAATGGTTAAACTTATATTATGATTATCAGTGGTGTATTTAGGGGTCATTGGGCCATGCCTCCCTCATTGATGCGCGGATTCTTTTCTTTTTAGTACCTAAAATACGTAATTTTTTAACACAAATTTTACTTCAACATGTGTGGCACCAGATTGCATGTCAGGACAGATAATTTTTCAAAAATATTCAAAGGGAAGGGGTGACCCCCTCCCCTTAGACCCCTCCCCGGGCCGACAATCACACAACAGAATGAAAACTCTCCATCTCCATGAGAGAAATAAAAAAAAATTATAATCAATATGGAAGGGTAGTAACACGGCATGTAATTGGCAAGTGGTGTGATGAAACCGATGCATACCGATATGATATACCGTAGCCTATACATTAGCATGTTGAACATGTCCACCTTCCGGGCCTGAAAATTTATGTAGCGCTGATGTTTCGCTTTAGTCCTAGAGTTACTATTTAAGTCCATCCCAGTGCTTCTGGTTGTGGGCACCTGCCTGCCATATTGGACAATCAGAGGCGTAGCTATGGAGGGATGTGGGAGGTGTGACGCCTGCTGGTCGGTCAATCGGCACATCAACTCTTCGGAAAGAGGAAACGAAGGAAGAATGACGAGGAAAACCTTTTCGGGGCCATTTAATGAGCAACCAGACTTTTCAGACTTTTATAGGTTGGCAATTTTGAGAATTATTTCTTGTGGAACATGCGAAAATCTTTCGCGCTTGGCGCGATGCATTCCAGCACTTCATTGGTTCTCTGAGTCCAGTGTTCCTTAATTTGTGTAGCGCAGATAAAGCTTACGCAATATGCCTACATTAAGATTCCGTATCAGAAAATGCTTGAGTCCGCTTTGAAAAATGAGTTTTTTGTTTCAATACCCTCGCTGAAGTACTGTAGCGTTACTATTGTTGCAAGCACGGTGTCTTTATGAACACTTTATACCTCTGGATTTATCTGAAGGAGGCTGTGATAATTAAGTCAAGAATGTTAAATGAATTTCATAGCCTAGAGTCTTTAGGGATCATAGCCAGTGGAAGAGCCAGTGCGGAAATGCGAATCACTGCAGCCAATTCATTTCTTTGCAAGTTTAATTTTATTCCAATAGTGTATATTTTGTTCGAATGGCCAAAAATTTCCTGCGCGCTTCCCGCGCTGTACAAGATTGGCTCAGTTTTGTCATAGCTTGGATTCATACATCTAAATAGCTGAGAACCCCTACCAAGTAACCACAGCATAGCCTACGTAGCCGGCCTCGAAGTTTCTGGTAAAGTCTGAAATTTCATCTTCAATCGCATAGCTGTTCTTTTATTTGTTCCACCGGTATACGGTATACCAGATTGGAGATTAAATCATCTTGTCGGCAGACGATGTCTGCGACATACAAGTTACCTTCGCTTCAATAAGGGATCATTCACTACGATAGTTATATAATTATTCCTCAGTGAGTCCCTAATCCCCCCCCCCCCCTCAGTTTTTGCGCTCTTTGCACACTTATCCTCCTCCTCCCTTGATGCGCTCTCCGTCCATTAATCAACTTGCCATAGGCGTAGAAAGCTATTCTCGGAGGGGGTTGAACGCTTTTTGGACCGCCGTCTTGGAGGAGGGGTAAGGGGAGGGGATATTTGAGGGTCCTTTGATGCAATTTCGTGCAACATATTGCAATCAGCTTATTTTAAGGAAAATTACTGCAAAGGTTTGACATTTTTACTGAGTGAACAAGGAGTTTTCGTCTTTAAATTGAGGGTGGGGTGAAAGTACACTTCTGCCACACCTCTTTTCTGACTGGGGGCTGTAGCCCCAGCCCCTGCCCCAGTACTTGTGCAACAAGTGACTCTTTAAATACTATAATGAGAACTAAACACGGTAAATCGGTATATCAAATGTTTACATTGCACCAAATATGCCGCTATGGCAATGAATTAGGCTGGTTATTTAGCATATTGCGTGTTTGTAACCTTCCCATACGCCTCACTGTCGTCTTCTTTGTCCCTCCGCCCCGACCCAACATATTTGTATCAAATCCAAGACTTCGCCGGAGCCCACAAAGTGCAAGTTACCGTTGAAGAAATTCTGCCCATATGCCACCTGTACATCCCCAGGCTGGACCCACAGTCCCTACATGATGGGGGAGCTCTAAATATTTCTTCCGCCCACCACTTTATCACCCCCACCCCCATCAGCAGATCTGTTGCCGCCACATCCATGTGATGTCACTAATACGGACGGAATGTTGGCCTTCTATATGTTGGCCTTCTGTATGTGACATAAGCATAGGAAGCTTTTTGAAAGTGTGGGGGGAGTGCAATGTTAGTGATCAGTGAAAGGGGTCTAGGGGAGGGTGTCTCCTTTGGATTTTTTTTTTTTTTTTTACTATGCCCTAGATGCAAAATGGTGCAATGTTTGACAAACTTTGAAGTAATTTCATCCAGCTTATTCAATGCCATGATACGTCGGCAGCATGTCATCAAAAGTGGGGGAGAAATGAGGTTTCTCCCCCCTCCAACCAAAGTGCGGGGCCGTCGCCCCGCTGCCCACCTCTTCCTACGTCTACGTGTGACGTCAGCTTATTTTTTTTCCTCCAGGCACCATTGTGGAGATTAAGTTATACTAGACACATTTTATACATGAGGAGGTTCAATACTATATAAATATTGCGTTTAAAATGCATGCTGACATGGCGGCAAACAATGGAACTAGCTTTAATCATTATGAAACCATTCCTTCTCACCAATAAACTCCAGCAAAAGCTTTATCTCCTCCGAAATATTATGCATTACAAGAGTTATGGAAGTTTATAATTTGAATTTTTGAAAGTTTGGGCCAACAAATTCTGGAGCAACAAATAACTAAATTTCTTATGATGAGAATCTTATTTCTTGAAAGAAAGCTACCTGCGTACTGCCTTATTTTGAATCCTCTATCATCCTGCATCTGTAAATATTGGATTTAAAACTATCATTTTCTGTAAAACAACTTGAACGCAATATTTCTCTTTATAAAGTGACCACAAAGCACAAGCCGTTACTTGGCGGCACTATCGTTCTTGGCAGTCGTCAAAACTGGATCACACCCCTTGAGAAAGTAGTCTATTACGCCAGAGAGAGACAAACTCTCTGATTACCCCCTGTCGTCAGGGAGTTGCTACTGTGGACACCTTCGGTCACTTCTGCGATCTTCGACAATGAATTTGCCATACCCCGTCGATATAATTTCCAGGCTTTGCGATCGAGTTGCTAGTTTTGCGAGTGTCACGTGCAATGGGATGATGAAATCAAGGTCCAGTTAATTTTAACTATGATTGATGGTATTTTTATTGTGGCGAAATTTGTTGTTGAGGACGTACTGCACTCGACAGTCTGCTGATTGAGACATGTTTTGACCAGTTTTCATAGCACTGTGTAAGTGGTGGGTCAGAACTATATTTAGCAAATAGGAGTTTCAGTACTGGAGATACACCCCAGTAAAGACTTTACCTACAGTACTATATGCTATATAGCATACTTGAAAGCCAACAACGTCGATGATTTCACATCGGGAAACCATCAGTTAGATTCTCTAACGAGAAAGCAGATCTTTTAACACATGTAATGGTGTAAGTCAAAAATTCTTTCTCGAAGTTTCCTTTGCAATCAACCATGGCCTTGGCAACTGACTCACCTGAACACGAATTACACAATGTGATTGTACTTGCGCAATAAACTCTACGTACGTACGTGGGAGGTACGTACGATAGCTTGCCATGGGTCGTAGATCTTACCATACGTCGTACGAGTCTGGATAACGACGGTAGGGTCTTATCCTAGATCTTGCTGGTTTGTATACATTGGACTCGTCCATTATATAGTAGGTGTTCATTGTGTGCACGGACATCAGTGTCAGTATACTGAGCCGGCGTCGATGCGGTGCGCTACTAAAACCACCGTTATAACATGTCGGGAGTTTGGTAATATTACGGCCTTCAGTATATCGCATCTGTGTTTTTAGATGTCATGTCTCATGCCCCTTCATTAAATATCACAATTGCTGGACTTATGGTAAAAGCGAGGTGTTTATGTGACGATTTTAACATGTCGGGAATTTGGTTATAAGAGACCTATTTCAGGAATTACATAGGCCTATCACAGTTTACAATGTGTAAAACCCTGACTGCCACGATATAAGCCCTTTCTAATTTTGTTGGCCCCTCAATTACAATTTCTTTCTTTTTTTCTTGAATTTCACAGTAGTCCAAACTGCCGGACAAAGCAACTGTTTCTGAGCGACTTAATAGTCAATACACTGTCATTGTTTTCAGTCACCCATCACCAGACGCATAGCCAAGGGGGGGGGGGGGAGGGGCAGCAGCCCTTTGAGCATTTTTTTTTAGTAATTTTTAATGTTTATTTTAATATTAATTGCTAGTGTTTCCCCTATTTATATGCGGTAAATAGGCCCGGGAAGTGCCATTTCCAGCCATCTGGGAGGCATTTTGGGCCAAAATCTTGTTGTGCTTTGCGCTAACCCATGGTAGTGCACACGCTGAGAATCTGCCTATGGGGTTGCATGCCCCCTCCCCTGACATATTCCTGGCTACGCCCCTGTCAATCACGTTTGACTTCGTTATTTTGCAGAAATTCATGGGATATTTGCCTGTTCCAAAGAGAAAAAAAGCAACTTCTCGTCTATTTAGTTCACTGAATGATGATTTATGTGTAGGCCTATTTTAGTAATAGGTCTAAACTGGCGCAAACGACGCTCACTATAGGTGCACATTACTGATATTACTGCCCTGCACAAAATGAAAACCTATTAAGTAATAGAATAGTCCAACGTTGATAAACCGGCCAGATCTGGGCAAAGAGTCAAAGTAACCCCAGTGTAGAGCACGGGTTTTTTCTATAGAGCAAATCCTGCTCTATGTTCTCCGTCGAGGTATTGTATTTGTGAGAAGAATAACACACACGTTACTTCAGCAGGGTTACCCTGACTGGGAGTTGCAAACTCCCATTTGGTTCCTGGCCTAGCTAGTTAGCTAGCTATAGCGTTTATAGCTATAGCGTTTATAGTAGTCAAATTTTTACTTAGTACCTAGCCTAGGCCTTCACACTGTTAGGGCAGGGATAAGACGCATCAGCTACACTACTTCAGAGTTGAAGTTCCAACGAAAATTACTACGTCTAGTATAGTGCCAAACACGGTAAGTGGAAATGTGGCGATATATTTCACCAAAGTATTTTTGTTCTACGATTTCAGTTGCCTAAGTTGGAGTGCTCGGAAGGAAATGTCTACAGCTTCGCACACTGAGACAGTGAGAGTTGCGACGTTTAGCGAGTTTTATAAAATTCGTGCAACTGGTGTGTACAATATGTGGATCGTACTAGGGCAATAGCAGTGACGTAGCAATTGTGTCATTGTACTCTATTGTCTACATCCTGCAGATCATACGTTTCTGGACACTTCTACTAACGTTAGACATAGCCTAGGTGTAGCGTTCGGATTAGTGAAATATTTTGGTGTTGCAAAAGTGCTAGGATTAGGCCTAGGCTACACAAAAATGATGCTGTAGCCTAGCATGGTGGGTAGCCTCACAGGCGCCCCTTAACATTGTATAGTACACCATATACTATGTATTATATAGACGGAAAGGTATGTCACAAATCTCCTAGCTCGAACAAACAACTTACGTTTCTGGCACAATTACTGCACTTTTCTCGCCAAATTTGTCTGTGTCGAGACTTTTGATCATAAGGTACCTCAAGGCAGCTCTTTTCCCCGAATAATTTCACTTGGCATTGTCTGAAGGATGAAATTTCGATGGAGTAACAGTATGAGGATGGTAGCTGCTGATAGAGAACATTCAGCACTTCCACACTATATAATAAAATACTCCTAAAATATTCTCTAAAGTTCTCTTAACTTTCTAAATTTCTTCCAAAATTCGTTTAATTATGGTTCAATTTTTATTATTGCAAATCTTGCAGATATATATTAGCATCAATATGAACAATTTTTGAACATTAAATTTCATAAAATTTGAAAACCTTTTGAAAAGTGGAAGGGCTAGCATTTTCTACAAGCACTTGTGACAGTTGAACTGTAACTGTTGTACAGTCTTCAACTGCCACAAATGCTCATAGTAAATGCAAGCCCTTCCACTTTTCAAAAGGTTTTCAAATTTTATGAATTTCTGTGTTCACAAATCTTGCATATTAATGCTAATATGTATCTGTAAGATTTGTAATAATCAAAGCAAAACATAACTGACAAATTTTGGAAGAAATTCAGAAAGTTAAGAGAACTTTAGAGAGTATTTTAGGAGTATTGTATTATATAGTGTGGAAGTGCTGAATGCTCTCTATCAGCAGCTACCATCCTCATACTGTTACTCCATCGAAATTTCATCCTTCAGACAATGCCAAGTGAAATTATTCGGGAAAAAGAGCTGCCTTGAGGTACCTTATGATCAAAAGTCTCGTCACAGACAAATTTGGCGAGAAAAGTGCAGTAATTGTGCCAGAAACGTAAGTTGTTTGTTCGAGCTAGGAGATTTGTGACATACCTTTCCGTCTATATATACTACACAGTATATGGTATACTATACAATGTTAAGGGGCGCCTGTGGGTAGCCTAGGCCCCCGTCCCAGTATGGAGAGTATGGCAATTGCACACCCGAGATTTTTTTCTAGATTTTTATTGAAAACTTGAAAATTCATATTGCACACCTGGGAGTAACTGCAGAATACCCTGCCCCAAAACCCTTCTCACCGAGACTCCTGGAGTCGCGGTCGTAGTGGCCGTTTGACGGTTTTATGAGAACAAGTCAATGTACATCCTCCATATACTTTTGCGAAAATTATTCTAAGTCCGCTAGCTGTGCCTCCATTCTGAGAACGACTCAACATACATCCTACGAACACTTTTGCAAAAATTATTTTAAGTCCACTGCGCCTCCATCCACTGGCCATTTATTCAACAGCCACCGGGACTCCATTCTGGGGTGGAGTCACAGTCGCGGACCTCGGTGGAATTAAGTCCACTGCGCCTCCATTCTGGAGTGGAGTCGCAGTCGTGGTCCCGGTGGCCGTTTATCTAATAGCCACCGGGACTCCATTCTGGAGTGGAGTCGCAGTCCTCGGTGTTCTTATGATTGCCACTTCAACTGCGACCGGGACTCCAATCTGAAGTGGAGTCGTAGTCGCGGTCCCGGTGGCCGTTTATTCAACAGCCACCGGGACTCCATTCTGGGGCGGAGTCGCAGTCCCAGTCCTCGGTGTTCTTATGATTTCCACTTCAACTGCGACCGGGACTCCAATCTGAAGTGGAGTCGCAGTCCTGGTCCTCAGTGAAGAGAAGACGTGACTCTGCAGTTTGTTACATCATCATCGTGCTGACTGCGACCGCGACTCCAGGAGTCTCGGTGAGAAGGGGTTTGGGGCAGGGTATTCTGCAGTTGTGCCCACACCTGATTTTTTAAGCTGACAGCAATTGCCTCGTGTAACCCACAGGCGCCCCTTAACATTGTATAGTATACCATATACTATGTATTATATAGACGGAAAGGTATGTCACAAATTTCCTAGCTTGAACAAACAACTTACGTTTCTGGCACAATTACTCCACTTTTCTCGCCAAATTTGACTGTGTGGAGACTTTTGATTATAAGGTACCTCAAGGCAGCTCTTTTTCCTGAATAATTTCACGTGGCGTTGTCTGGCGTTGTATAAATTGCAGCAAAGACTTGAATACAGCAAACTGCAGGGCAACAAATGGTCCCAAACATCAAACAAAGGTAATCTGAGCTATTTTAAGGGTGTTCCGATGTCATTAATGAATTGCACTTCTATTGCCACAAAAGAGTTTTAAAAATCTTTCAAAATGACATTAAGTTTATTTCAAAGTACTTGAAATTGATTTCACATTGCACAATTTCTGATCGTGTAGGCCTATTTATGCAAACTTACATTGTTTGGGAGGAAGCGATTTCTGTAGGTGCATCAATTTCGGACCTGCGTCAATTTAGGTACCTTCACAATTCAGCAATTTTTCATTTTGGTGTAGCAGTTTTGCTTGACAATGAAATATCATTAGTTTTCAACTGTTACACAATATGCACTGGGCATGTATGCAAACAAACATGACTTTACACAGACTGTAGTTCTCCTTCACAGTACTTATGTGGTAGCAGCTTATTAATGAATGATACCAGAATAAAGCTTCACTTTGGGAATGTTCCATATTGTTTATATATGCTGAGCAACTGTAAATATTTAATCATCTCTTCTGCTTTGATTAATACCATAGTTTCATAGAAATAAGAAGAGGTAACCCTATGTATGTCAAAGAACAGACCAAATATTCCTTGCAAAATCCTGACAATTAAAGTCATTACTATGAACTCTTCTTAAATTTTGCTGTCTTAATAACCTTAGGGAAACTTCTTACTGGGACACTCAAGCAATGTTGACTCAACCCACACAAGTGTACACGTAATTTAATAGCACTGTACAGAGAAAAAAGTAGTGCACCCATGACTTCTTCATCAAACAATTTAGGTGCCAACATTTTCAACTGGTTTACAAACCTTTGAACATTAATCAGAATAAATTAAATGGGAAAGTACACTACATTTTTCATCAGTCTACCTGATACCTGTAGATGGTGTGCAGGGCTGGAAAAAATGTTTATTTCCTGGGAAGGGAGTCAAAATTTTCACAATTCCTCCCATATTTTCATGTACATAAAAGGTGTAGGTTTCCCTCCAATGACCAAAATTTCCCTCCAAATACCCAAATTTCCCGGGAAGGAGCCTCCCAGCTTCACAACTTTTTCCACCCAGGATGGTGTGCAAATGTTGCAGCATGCTCCTCACTCCCTCATTTAAGTAGTAAATACATTCAGAATTTGGATTGTGTCCAGGCAATAAATCTATTTTTCAGTGGTTTATTAATTTTCAACATTAGGGTACGTTACTGTTTTATCCAATTATTGAGTTAACCAGGAATATAATATGACATCGCCAAACTTGTTCACCACAACAGTGCAGAATAATGAATATTCTAATGTTTCCAAAAGTTGCCAGAACTTCCCAATATTCCCAGTAAATTCCCAAAATTCCTGTAGAAATTTACAACATTCAAAATTCCAGGGAATTTTGCAACCCTAGTTGCAAGTCATTAGCATGAACGTTGCTTCAGTGATCTGTAGACAGTGAGTTAATGGCACTTCTGCACTGAATTAACTGTGTACGAAAGAATCATTATGAAGAAAGTTGTTTTAACAATTTACACAGTTGGATAATGTGGGTTTTCTGCTGACTTTACTGTATGTGAGAGAAATCACACAGTAAAATCCCATAGAGACATGTCCTTGTGGTCGGTTTTGAAATCAGACTTGCTTTAGTGGATGTAAATACGTACTAGCTTGAGGGAATTTTTATCGTGGAAACCCCTTCCTAGAACTAATAGCCTCCTTTGAAAACAATATCAATTTACAGTTCTTTGGATTAACTAGCGAAGTATTCAATGTCAAACGGCACATATCATATACGGGAGAGGGGTTGTTGCTACAGTAAATTATCAGCCGATGTAGGTATGGCACTTTCATTTGAGTGGGCAAAGGACCAGTTAAAGTTACATTACGCCAATGCCATACCTACTGTACAGCATACACATATGTTACTCACGCAGGCTAGATTGGACATACAGATTATGTGTTTGCGAAGGCACTGCTTGGAGCTCTTGAAGCTCCCGTGTTGTGTGATTGATATGGAAACACATATGCAGACCTGCCAACCGTCCCAATTTTGGTGGGACAAGGGCTGGAATAAATGTTTATTTCCTGGGAAGACAGTCAAAATTTCCACAATTCCTCCCATATTTCATGTTCATAAAAGGTGTAAATTTCCCTCCAGTGACCAAAATTTCCCTCCAAATACCCAAATTTCCCGGGAAGGAGCCTCCCAGCTTCCCAACTTTTTCCACCCAGGGGTGGGACAATCCTGATTTCCAATCTCAAAAACGTATGAAAAGCGGGACATCCCAATTTCTCCAGTTTTCATGCTGACAGCATAATACTTCCAAAGAAATAAAAATAAAAGTAGCCTAATACTTCTAAAAACTTTAAGAAAGGAACACAAAATAGCTTGCGATCGTAAAGACAAACCAACCTGTGTGGTGACAGCCACAACGTGTGCAACCGTACAGGTCTCTTACTTCGTTCAGCAGAGATATTTTTCAACATGTTGCAATCTGAGCTTCTTTGTTAGTCGTTTAAGTCTTCATGTTATCTCCGTCATGATTTACCCACGCCTACAAAACTTTCGTGAAGCGATATTCTGATCGAGTATCACTGCTTGAAGTTGTGCCAAACAGTCAATCTACAGCTCTGTGTATACTGTAGCTTGCAAGCATACACTTACATACTGTATATTGAAAACTTTTTGGTGGCTGAGTGAAGCCATTGGAATCTTAATCCAGACATATTTCATATCAATTGAAAATGGACGGCTTGGTAATTTATGTAGAAAGCCATGAAACACTTGCAGGGACATCTTTTGCAACCTGTGATTATATCCATAAAATATGGACTTCCAAACGGATGAGATTTTAGTCCTGGAGATCTTGGTAAGCTAGCACAGGCAAGCTACTGGCTACATCTCTCATCATACAGTGTGTATGCTCCACATTTTGAGTCAATTAAACAAAATCATTGTCGAAAGTATCGAGAATAAACCAGCTATTGGTCAAAAAACCCGTAAACATGAAACTGGCATGTGCAAAAATCCTTCAGACAACTGTAGTGTTCAAAACATATTCGCAAGCTTCACTTGAAATACTTTTTCATACGAGGCAACTTCCTTCACAGAGGCCTTTCCCTAATGTGTAATGTACGTTCACCAGGAACCTAACCTACACGTCTCTGCAGTTACACTGTAATCTGCTACACAAGTGAAGGTGATCTACAGCCACGGGGGCTGTTAACATCTCTCAATAGTTCTTGTTGCAAAGTGTTTAGAAAGTTTTACTATTTCTCTAACATTGAGTTATGCATGAAAAGTCATATTTATTGATAAGATGGCTTCATTAATTATCTTAATTTCTTGCATTATTTTAAAAGTTTAGGATATGTTGCCCATAACTCCACCCCATATATACAAGAAAGTGCGCAAAACTTCAGAAAGTCCCCATAAATACATGCTTGACAAATTCTGATGAAACTTAGACACATTTATGACTACAATCTTGGACAAAACTGTTGGGACGCGATGCCATAATATTCTTGAATCTCCGTTCCCAGGTTTACATGAAACCCCCGCTCCCCCTTCCAAAGTTGCGCAGAGAGAATGACTGTATGCCGTGAAAATGGTCAACTTTGTGAAGGGGAGTGGGGGTGTCCCAACGAGTTTTGTCCAAGATTGTCTGAGTTTTAAGTGAGCGATTTACGAGAACAAATTCAATAGAAAAATGATTAATTTTCCGATCAGCTGTATTCAGTACACTTTTTCGGAGGCTTATAGGCCTGAGGATTTTAGCCAAATGAAAGTATAATTTAAAATTGTTTTAATGTGTTGTTTTGTTTATTTGTTTATACTGATTTATTGTTGGTTGGCGAGATCATAATGGATATTAGACTGTTTTAGGTATTCGCAGGGAATGCCAGGCAGAAATGTTTACGTTCCGTAACGATGTCTATGGCAGCCATATGCGTTGCATTTTTTAGCAAATTAAAAGGAGAATGACAACTCTTCTTAAGTTGGAAGACAGAAAACAAAACAATTTCTTTCATGGATGGATCGAAGAGTCTCACTGCTATTGCAAGCTAGTGGAAAGAAGGCAAGATTTTAACTGAAAGAGCGCCACGATCTACCATGAAATGTTAAAAGCAGAACTGCAAGCCAAGCTTTCTATTATAACGATGGTAGATCGTTAATTAGGGCTGGTTTTAGACATATTTTGAAGTGAATTTGATGCCTATGACAACATTTTTTCATGTTACATGAAGCTGATGAGGTATCTATTATGCCTTCTTATAGCCGACTCAATTTCTTTACATTTTGCTTTCAAATTTACTCTGAAAACAAATGGTAGACCGTTTGGTTAAACTTAGTCTTCACCCCCGGTCTCGTCAAATTAGCATGTATGGCATATTTTCTGTATAGTTTCAGCTACTCAAATGAAAGTTACTGCGTTATAAAGGTGAAATGAATATACATTCAAGTACTTTTTAACTTATTTCTGGTAAATTACTTTAATATAAAGTAATATGCAGGATACAACACGTACTTCTGCTGAATGTTCTTTTCATTTGGTACCTGTTCAGACAGTGTGAGCCCCAAATACGTCACTATTGAAAATGTCTTCCTGAACGAGAGGACGCTTTGAACTTATTTAGCTACCTTTTCAATGCTTTTAGCTTCAATAGTATTATATTAACAAGAACTTCAATATGGACTCAGAATATGCTGATTATTCTCTGTTACTGTTCTCTTATACCCAAAGAAAAAGATATCTACCCTTTGCGAATCAATGCAACGCAAAGAAACACTTTCTACCGTGGGCCGCGAGCAGTTCTAACTTCTCGAATTTCTCAGACAATCTTGGACAAAACTGTTGGGACGCTTTGCCATAATATTCTTGAATCTCCGTTCCCAGGTTTACATGAAACCCCCGTTCCCCCTTCCAAAGTTGCGCAGAGAGAATGACTGTATGCCGTGAAAATGGTCAACTTTGTGAAGGGGAGTGGGGGTGTCCCAACGAGTTTTGTCCAAGATTGTAGGTAATTGCGTTCAGTGATGGTCAGGAATATGGAGTCAAAGGCTTGAAGGGACCATTTGGGGTTTCTTTTATGGAAAAGCAAAAGAACCTTACTTCCTTATGATGTAAGGATATCTTTGGGTGTTAATTGATGTGATATAACTTTGGTAGTATCCCCATTAGGGTCGTTCATAAATTTTAGATCAATGGTCATTTAGTGGTCATTTTATGGAAAAACAAAAAAAAAATGCATTGGCTTCTAAAGATGTAGTAATAGTTTAGGGTATTTCTTGTGATATTATTTTGGTAATAGCCCCCTAAATGGTGTTCAAGAAGTTTAGGTCATTGGTCATCTAGTGGCCATGTTGGGGTCATTCTACTGATGTTAAGTAAGTTTTGGGTGTTTATTGTTGTGATATATAGCTTTGGTGAAAACAATTGGGACTTGAAATTTTCTTGGGGCACTCCAAAAAATTAAGGCCTGCAGTTCTTGTTATCTTGAGTTTCCAACCCTTCTGCTTGCTTCAGGAATACAAACTCAATGTTAATATAATCATTAAAAACAGGGTTGGGTTTTTGCTGGAAAGAAAAACCTGTTTTTACTGGGACAGTGGTAGAAACTGGTAATAACTGGTTATTACTGGTAATAACCGGAGAAAATGAAAAAAAAAAACACTTCTGGCAATTAAGAGAGTGGAGTTGTTGTACCCCATTGCACATGATGAATAAACCAGTTGGGGTAAAATGATTTACATTCATTTAACTATCTATTTTGCTTACAAAGTGAGCAGTAAACCTTGCAAAGCAGTGAATAAAGACTGAAATGTACAGTTGTTACATTAGTACTGTAAGCCCTAACATGTTAAGTCCACTAACAAAGCACCTACAGTACAATCATGTCAACAAGAATAGCCTGAAAATTAAAGTGGTTTACAAAATGACTAGAATATCAAGCAAAGTTTTACAAAATTTGGATTGATGAAACTGTGTTTTTATGAAAGTTATTTATATGAAAGTTCAATCACCAAGTCGGTAGGGCATATCTGTTATAAATAAGAAAGAGCAGGAGAATGTAGTGGACCAGCAACCTCCTTTATCATGTCAGAAACTTCAGTATGACACAGCTGAATTTAAGCAAATAACAGTGTCATATTAAATGCTGACTAAGCAGCAACTTGAAGTAAATGAGTGTCATTATGGGAGCTTCTCTGAATGTTTCAAGTCCACTGTACTGAGAAATACAGTAATTAAGAAGTTAAAGATGGCCACCTAAATACAAAGGACCAATTTCTATTTTTTGACTAACTTTATCTTCCTTTTAAAAAACTTGATAAACCACAAATACTTGAAGGAAAGAAACTTAAGTGGATAGCCAGCGGTTCATTTTACAAGAAAATGGAAATGTTGAAGGTAGGTGGATGTTTGAATTGTATATTATAAACAAGACATAACACTCTTGGAAGTAAATGCAAGACATCCAGTTATTGTAGGACCTACACCTCTGCAGGTTCACCTTGGAAGGGTATACCAAAGAGTGGGGTTAGCAACTTGTAAGTTTTCTATTAAGCAAAGCTTCCCATCAAACTGAAAATAAATCCTTTAATTATTCCTTGAGTTTCTTTCCTATTTTCTACATTAACTATATAGTGTATACATGTACAACACAAAAACTGTAAATCTGGCAAAAAGTGACCAAAATCATTTAACAAATCACATTCAGTCTATAACATAGCATACTGTATACTGTATTGTTACCTAAAATGATTGATCTTGATGTAACAAAATGACTTATCCCTAGACTTTGAAAAAAGCACAATAATTCCCTGTTGATAACATTTTATTCAATGTAGCCAAATTAGGCTTTTAGCATTTTTTCCATTTTTTGGCAAAAACCTTGTTTTTACTGGGACGGTTTTACTGGCAAAAACCACTTGTGGCAAAAACTGCCAACCCTGATTAAAACATACAAATTGAGGGGTCAGAAAGTCTTCCTAACATACCTGAAAGTACTAAAACCGAGGAGCTTCCGGGAGCTTTGCCCCTGGACCCCCACTGGGCCATTTCCCCTGGACCCCACCAGGGACCCTAAGGCAGGCTCCTGGACCCCACCCGTTTCAGTCTCGTGCTTCGCGCTCAATGTGCGTGCTTCCAAGCACTGCCATTACAACATGACAGGTTGTCCCACTTTTAGAAATTGAAAGGTTGGAAGGTCTGCATATGGGTTTCGTAGCTTGTGGTTACTTTTTTTTTTCTCTCTAAGAATAATTGCTGAAAATGTGTCCATTCCTGACAAAGCCACACTGTGTATGTTGGCAAATTTAGCATTTGGAAAATCATAATTTAGATCACAAACTTCGCTGGGGAATTTTTTTATCCACTGGAAATTTGGCCAACCAATTTGCAAATTTAGCATAAATTTGGCAAATTATAATAGATCACAAAGTTTGCCAACTAATTGTCAAACATTTCATTCAACCCTTTGAAATTCTCCCAACTACCTGGCAAATTTTGCATTTGGCAAAGTGTAATTTAGATCACTTCCCCCTTCTATAGAACAGAAGTATCACTGGCTATACTAAAACTGTACTACTGTAGTGTGGTTGTACCCAACCCCTGTGGTGTGCAACCCAGTAAAAGGCATTTGTGTATTGTGAAAGGTTTCGGGGGGAGGGGGGCTGGGGCCATAGGGAAGAAATTTTATTGTATGTGTTTCTGTGATATCCCATCCCTTCAATAAAATAAACTCACAGTCCCTGCTAAACTTATATTGTCCACAACCCCATATAGCATATAGGGAATGCCTCTTGAAAGGTATTGGTATTCTGAGAGATTTTTTTTGGGGGGGGGAGGGGGGTGGGCTAGTCAAGTTGAATTTGTCCCGATTCCTCTGACTACATGTACATATCTATAAGTGAGGCTTGAGCAGGCCATTAGAGTTGAATCAGGTATCAACAACTCCTTTGGGTTTGGATGAACATTAAATCACTAATTTATAGAAAAATGTTCTGGTAAATATTTATTTTAATGTACAGTGTATCAACTTTTGACAAGCATACTCTGCTTAACAACACACAAGAGAAAAAATTAAGTAGCACTTTCAAGCAGAAATATGAGAAAACATTGGGCTCTGTTCTCTGTTTTACCAAGTATGAATTCATGAAGAGCTCTTCTTCAGAAATACAGCTGTAGGTTAGGTTCGTACGTAGTGTAGGCCTATACATACATATAACATGTTTACACAGTGGTAAAAGTGCAATGCCACTCAGCAGAAAAATGCCTCGCAAGGAGAACTGCTCAAAGTAAATCATAGGAATATGTACTGATTGTTATTTGAGAGTCACTAATACAAATGTGGCATGAATATTTGTGGCATTCTGAGTTTTTTTTCTTTTCAATAGCAGCAACGAAGGGTCTTGCTCATGGAATGAGTGATGCTATGCATGTACTTTTATATACAGAGAGCAGTAGTTGAAACCTGGGTTCGAACCAGTTAATTTTGGGACTGAAATATCCTCTTTTGGGGAATCAAAAATTCTGTGTATATGATCACAGATTCTGTAATCTATCACTGAAGGAGCAACCATGGTTTAAGTCATCTTTTCAGACTGTTTTAAATTGATATGTATGGTTAAAATTTTACTGTAATTGAAAGTTGGTCTCCTACCAAGTTCAGCATTCTTTACGTGTGAGTGTCAAGGATTGCCTGCATGGCCTATCTTTATTGTGATAACAAAGCAGGCCAGCACAATGAACAGTGAACTGGTTTAATGCCTAAATGTGTGTCTCGTGATAAATAGATATATCTCTACAGTCTAGACCCAACGCAAGGGCACTGCAACATCAGCACTATGTACATATGCGCATACAGTATGTAGTCTGCATGAAGAAAGCAGCTTCTCAGTGTACTGTGTACACCAAATAAAGAAGTATGTATGGGTGTGGCACCTCTGTGCTTTTCTGTAGCCCACATTGCAGCGGTGATTGTGTGGAAAGTTCTGTTAATTAAACATGCGCGATCACCAACCACTCCTTCCTTGCAATTTTTTGGTGGGATTGTATGAGATGTTATTCCTCCTTTGGGTTGGCAGCTTTAGAACTGAAGATATAGAAATAAAGCATGTGATCAATTCATGTGCAGATTGCATTGAAAAAAAAAAGAAAAGTTGACATCCAGTGAAGAGTAGGTGGCGGCAAATGACGCTGTAGGCGGCCATTTACTGCCGGTGACTGGCTACTTTTGACTACCCTGTTTGGGTGATTCAGTTGACGTCTTAACCAAGGGTGGTTTTGTTGGGGACCGCTCTCTATTCCAACGTGTCTCTTTGCTCCGACGTCTCTACATTCCGAAAAGTCTGCATTGAGGTTAGTGTTCGAGAAAAGTTTAGAACATGCCCTTATCCTAACACTGTCCTTCATGCACACATTCAAAATATGGAGACGTTGGAACAACGAGACATCAGAAAATAGAGGTGTAACCGGTTTTGTCTCAGGTGGTCTGAGTGTAAGGCTTTGTCAGTCTGGGCTGGTCTCATGTCCAGACCAGTGAGTGGGTGGTCTGGACATCATGAACCAGACCATTACACACCATTAGTAAAGACTTGAGTGATTTGAAGCTGTAGGCTCTGAGACTTGAGGCACAGCAAGTATTTGAGGCTATTCAACATGAGACTTGAGGCAGGGGAGTCTGTCACAAGAAATGATACAAATTCCTCAGCTTTGAGACTTGATTCAGATGGAGTCTCAAATATTGAGTCAGAATTGAGCCACAGCATTAACTTAAGTAAGTTCAGTTATTTCAACACTGGTGCTAGGGTACGTGCAATACTGTACTGTACTTAAGGTAATAAATCACTGCAAACACTGTGCCCGGTGCATTGATGCCAAGTATATACCTTCTACTAGGAAGTCATTAGTGTGATTATCAGCTTAAAACTGTTGTGTTTTGTGGAGACCATTCTACTGCTGTGCCACATCCTGTCAAGTCAGGAGATTTTCAATCACATTTTTCAGGGAAACTATCCTGACCTTTGGTCTACACAGGAGTAGCTAATACCATAGATGCAGGATATACACTGTCCCTAAATAACTCTCGGAATTTGTCACGTATACAGTACACACTTCATATTGAAGCTGGGCTTCTCGACAAATCCAAATTGAGTGGAAAATTAGGGCAGAAAAATGAGACGTACAGGAAAAATTACATTTTTTACTCACGGTCTTTTTTGAAGAAGACAAGGAGGAGCTTCTTTTCTATTTCTTTTATGTTTGACTCAAGTTTTTGCCAAAAAACTGTTGCAAAATGTGAGTACTTTAGTATAAAAACAATTGTGTACTGTGTGGTGTCAGTGCTGTGCTGAAGGAATAAATGTGGTAACCTATCACTACTAAACAAAAATTTAGATGCAAAAAGTATTTTCTTTCTGTCAAAGTCTCCCCTAAAATGTTGTTGTAAAGATTTACATATTATGTGGATGATGGAGCCTCTCCATAAGGGGCTTTCATTTGTTCAGCTATCATAAATCAATTAAACAAAGTTGATTCCCACTAATTTATAGCTTTCATAATATCGGCTGTTGTAGCATGTATTTGCATGCAGTGCATACTACAGTTTAGTAGAAGGCTGTGTAGATTCGACTGTATACAGGTGTCTAACTAGTCACAGTTTTAGGAGCATTAATTGGTTCTTTGATGTAAATCATTGTGTCAAATGTGTAAAATTTTGGACTCGTTTGCAACTGTGTTCACATTGTGCACACATACTGTTCATTGTACAGGAATGCAGGGCTTGGTATACTGTAACCAAAGGCACAGGATTCCATGATTATTGGGCCCTCTCTTTACTTTGATGACCTTCAAAAATTGCCAGCATCAAAGGCAATAATGACCGTGACAGGGCTTGACAAATGCAAGTCCACTATCCGGGGGCTAGCTCAAACCACACATGGGGTAGTGACAGTCAACTGTCTTAAGCCCCATGGGCCAGTGCAAAATGCTGTATAGCTGTGTAGTCGGACTGAAGCCTATGCCTTTGGAGGCTAGTGCAAATGTCCTTCGGGCTAGTGAAATAAGTTTGTCCAGTCCCCATCTGCTAGTAGTGAAGGTTCGGAAATTTCAAGCTCAGGACCATGATGTCATCCTGTGTATAATTTCGATGTGGTGTGCTTTAGTTTTGAACAAAGATTTGTCCTTGACCCCATCTTGCTTGGCCTGGAAGCCTTGACAAATTTCTGTCAGCTGAAGGTCATATGGACAGGTCTACACTTTTCAGCTGTTATTGAGAGCCCTGGGCACAGGAAGGTAACCACACAGTAAATGATACAGAAGATTCATCATGCACATCATGGTTGTTACAGTTTTGGTGTCTTGCTTGAAGTTGTTTCATTTTAAGAGGCATACCTCAAAGTTTGTCTGTCCAAATGTTGGAAAGCACTGGCAATCAGAACAATTCAATAGTGATATGGTGTACTGACTAGAAGACTTAGTGAACGTGAACATTCACTTTTTAGCTGAGTCCTGGCTAAAAAATTGGCCAGGTCATGAAAAGACTTCAAAATGGGATCTGTGGATCTTGTGCTCAGCTTAAGAGATAGAGAGTAATACTTGAGACAGGGTTGCCAGATATTCTGTGAGGCAACTGGCCAACTTGTCATTTAATAAGGTTAAAAAATGCCAGAAGAAAATTTGTTGCCATCAACACTCCAGTTGCTTAAAAATCATCAATATGTATAATACCCTGTTTTTTTATGAACACTGGCCAAGTTTATATATATATATCTAGTTTTGTCTTAGTGATTTCGGGACACAAATTATGCATTTTGCTGGTTTCCTATTGTTGAAAAACATGCTTACAGTACTTAGAGAAATTAATGGTTAAATGTAAAAACACTGAAAAACAAACACCAAAATGCTATTTGGCATGTGTTTTTAAATTCTGCATGCCAACGTCTTCTAAAAAATGCCAGATTAAGTGCTTTTGGGAATTAGAATTATTTCCAGAAACAAACAAGCAAACCATAGACCTGCTACTATATTTAGTTTAACTAAATTCTGCTCTACCATGCGAAGTGTTACCCATTTGGTACAGGTCTTTTCTGTCTGGTATATAGTTTGGGAATTTTGGGAATTAAAATGCCAATATAACAACCGTGACATTAAGAGAGTGGGAATAACGGATGTGAAAATTCAGTCTGTTGCATCACATGAATGGACTGGTTAGTATACCCCAGGTGCTTAAAAAATTTAGGAATAAGAAGATTGAGGTGGAGAATTTGTAAAGAGTGATTGAGGTCTATTGCTGACAGAAAGCTCTATGTAAAAACTGATTCATTTAGTGTATATCATGTTACAGAAAAGAAATGGTGTCTGCCTCTTGTAATACCAGACAGAAAAGACCTGTACCAAATGGGTAACACTTCGCATGGTAGAGCAGAATTTAGTTTAACTAAATATAGTAGCAGGTCTATGGTTTGCTTGTATGTTTCTGGCTTCACAAAGGACTTGTCCAGTTTAGGGACAACAAATGTTTAAGACCCTGTTTCATACAGAGTTAGTGTATCATCAAACTTAAAGACAGACGCTCATCACCCGAAGTACATAATTTGTGGATGGGGGTATCAGAATTCTCAGCTGGTTACTGCTCTTTGATTGATATCAAATTTGGAAATTTCAAAAGATAGCTCACATGTCACACAGTGCAGAGAGAGTGTTCTGATTACCCTTTAGGGCCTTATTTGGTCATCAGAAGTTGGCCTTAAGCAGTAGACCAGGTTTGTGTTTGCACAAGGAGAAGCTTTTGGGAGAGGCTGGAAGTAAATAAGCTAGGAATATTGAGACTGTCTAGGATGATGAAATTTGCTCTTTAAGTTTGATTTATATAGTCCTATTGCATTATATATTAAACTTAAAGCTGAGAGTAACAACTTTTAATGAAACAGGGCCCTACGTACTTTGTAGGCCAGTGTTTTTCAGTATAAGGGCAGCCTCCCAAACTGCTCTTCTGAATATTGTGGCCTGGGGGGGGGGGGGCACTGATCATTGACAAGGGTGTATCAGGCGTGACCATTGATTTTTTGAGAGCACCCTAAACACGTATTTGTCCGAGACTCAAAATACACCCTAAGTAAGTATAACAACCATGGACGGGCCCAAACGGTTTTCGGCCATGATCTGGTGCCTGTCCCCAGTTCCTGTCCTGGTTTGGTAGTTGATGTTTTTTGGCATGGCGCCGTGCTGTGATCAGTGCTTCGAAAGTTCTGAGTCACAAATTCTGCGAAATTTGGTGGTCATTTCGTGAACTTCTGAGAACACTGCCACTTTACTATTCGCTGCTGTTTCATCAGGGGCGAACTTGATAATAGGATAAAAAGGTTCATATTTGACTAAAACAACAAAACTTCTTCCAATTCCTGAATTTCCAAATTCTTCCGACTTCCAAACTTATTCTTCCTTCTGGAAATTTCCCAGGAAATTTCCCAAACAGCACCTAGTAAAAAAACCCTGGGTATATGAAAATACACCCTTTTTCTTCATTTTAGTGGTTTGTCAAACCCTTTCCACGTTGCATGCCTGTTCTCAAAAAATACCCTATTTGCGTGGAATCTTGGTCACGCTTGATGCTCCCTTGTCAATGATGAGTGCCCCCCCCCCCGGACTGTGGGGTTATTTCCCACTACAGACAAAAACAAAAGAGTACTTCTGAGGGGCTTTGGCTGCAGAGGAATGCAAGACTTAATCCTTCTCAGCCATTATACTTTTAAATCTGTCGATTCCACTCAATATTTTTCTGAAATAGGTTTTTCTTAGGAATGCAGGCCTCTGCTTTCCAGAACTAAACAGTACATATATGCAAAGTGAAACTGTAATTCTGCATTCCTGAGTGGCCAAACAGAAAGTCACTTACTGTAGTGAACTTGAATAGACATTGGTGTTAATTGTATTTCAAAAATGGAAGGATTCTGTACAGGCTGTAAGCAGTGGAATGTCATATTGTAAGAAAATTTGTACAGTGGTATCTATAATTTCAATAATCTTTTTTAAGTTCTAAGAAGGATATTGTGGGGGTTGTGTGCAGTACTTTCAATCAACCCTTTGGACCTGGCTGTTGAGGCATTTTTTTTGTGTTGTCCTGCTGCCTTCAGTCTCTAGGAGAGGGATTGGGACACAGGAGGAAGGTTTATTTCATTCTATCTTAGAGCAATAGGTAATGAGGAAGACTAGAAGTCTGTAATATGTATCTGTGTAGAAACAATTACCTGTGTACTTGTGAAAGGATGGCTGAAAGTAAGTCAATTTTTGCTGGATTGTTTGGCTTTGGGCAGTCTGTCCTCTGTCCAGTGATGCTTTCTGCTTGACATTGAATTGACCTCCTTTTTGAAGCTCTGCAAGGTCACGGTGAACAATCTAACAATTAAAGAATGAGAAAAACCATTCACAAATGAATTCATTCCTATCATGTACCATACATTACGAAGCTAAGGGTAAAGTACTATACTGTATCTCAAAATATATGTGGCACTCGTCAATCTCATTAGCAGACAAACTATTCCTGCACACAGAGTCTGATTGGCTAATTTTGCATAATTATATGATGTGTTAACCTGGCAGGTATGTATTGTAGTCATCTGTGCAAACTACTCTGGTGTGACCTTACATGTACTAAAGATGGTCATGTCCTTGTTTTGGCACTTTGTAAATGGTCACCTTAATTTGTAACAATTTCAGCTACAGGTATGTTAAGAAAGAAACAATTTATATGCAAGACAAGCACAGAAACATAAGTTCTGATATTGTATATGTCAAAGTTGAAGCAGTGTACTGTACAGTTGCTAGTTAGATGAAGTTTTACGGCTCAATTTCTAACCAATTGGTGTAAGTCGGGCCGGCCACGGCCTTTCTTCCAGTTGTGGCTCACTGGCTTGTTTTCCATACTCCTGAGCACCAAGCACAATGGCAGGAGGTTCCATTTTTTAAAGTCTTTGGTATGATGTACTGTACAGTAAATCTGCAAGTTACAATGTGTAAACTGTCGAGTGTTGCAAAATTTTAGAAGAATTAAAGTAGATTGATACAGGGTGAGGGAATTATTGAAATGCATTTGCAGTCACACCAGGCTGTATTAGTATACTTCTCAGTGACTTTTTCATGTATGGTTCTTTTTAGTCATGTGACAGTATATTTGCAACTGAAATTTAAATTTATGCATGGTCTGTCCTTGGTAAATTACATTCAGTATGTAATATTTATGTTCTGTGATCTTTTGAAAGATATTGTATGGTACCAGGACAGGGGACATGACCCCCCAATATTTCAGAAATCGCCCATTGACTTTGATTTTTCACACAGTAAATTATTTGAAAATGGGGTCATGCCCCCCCCCCCCCTCCCCAATATTGAGAACAAATCGCCGCCTTTGGACTGAGGGAGGTAAGAAGGAATGTGAAATCATTAGCAGATTCTTTAATGTAAGGTTGGCGTAACTGATCAGTGCTGTTTCATAAATCAAAATGAAGTTTTTTATGCTACAGTACTTATTTGATCTCTAAGGTCATCCATCATAGCATCTCATTTAGTGTTGCCATAATGTTTTACTTTTTGTCTTGCAGACACATCATGAAGGTGTTTGAGAACGTAAAATAACTATTGAAACAAAGTGAGAGAGAGTAAAGAGAATTGTTGGTTAAAAGATGCCGATACAAGCACCACAGTGGACAGACTTCCTGACTTGTCCTGTCTGCCTCTACGACTTTGATTATGAAGGTCGCCTTCCCATTTCTCTTGGGTGCGGACACACCATCTGCCTGGTATGTATCGACAACCTCAGCGGCAAGCTGTGCCCCTTCGACCAGGCCGCTATTGCTGATTGTATACGGTCACTTCTCCCAAATGTTGCCATTCTTCAGCTTCTGAATCTTGACTGTACAAAACTGGTTGACAAAGTCCCTTCTACAGTACCTTCAGAGCACTGGGAGGCTTACCGGGTGTCCATGAGGTGCATTGAAGCTTTGGCTGTGTATTTGAAGCCTCTTAGCAAAGGTGAGCAAAGATCTCCTGTATTTAGCACATATAAGGTCCCAGAAATCATGATGGAGGGGAAAGTGGAAAGCAGGGAGGGGGACTGGAGGGGCATAGTCAGTACAAATAGGGCATTGACAAGAGGTATTTCTTGTAGGTAGTAAATTCTTTTGCCAGTCATTTTGCCAAAAGTGGGCAACTAGTCTGCAAGGTGGTCCATTACCCACCCCAACCCCACCATATATCACCACCTATCTACAAATTGCAGATTCAAAATTTCTTCCACCTTGCCCAAGGCTCAAAATAACTGGGGGTATTTGAAGCCATGACCTTCTCAGCCCCTATCGATTCACATCAATAACCACCTACGTGTATATAGAAGGCCATAATGGTCGTAATGCCCTGCTATTTCTGTACTTAACCAGAACAACCAGGTTTTGCTGATTTGGCCTTGATTCCTCCACCCCTTACCTTGGTGTCCTGGCAGAGTTCTAGCACATGAAAGCCATTTGGCCTTTATACCCTTTTCAGTTTTATGTCAAACCCTGCTTTAAGATTTTCTGATCATTATATGCACCTAATGAGCATCTCCTGTCAAGGTGTGCTTAATGTAATCATCATGTGACGACCTTGAGAGATATTCTGAAATCCTTCCAAAGTAATATGTAAAATTGCTTCAAGGTTGCTTTCGCATATTTTGTAGTTTTAATGTACATGTTATGTTAATTGTAGAATTTCTCCTCATTGCAGGGTATACTTACACTGTGTTTCAACAGTATGTGGATTATAATGGAGCTGTAGTGTGTAGATTCTATGTTTGCTGTATGCATGTGTGCATGCCTGCTAAAGCGGGTATCAATATTATAGCCTAAGTGACTTGTCATACATTTAAATGCAGTGGTCGGGAAACTTTTTTATTGTATTCCCCATGCCCCATATTCCCTCAATCCCTTGTTATGTTTTTGCCGTTCCGGCATCCTCTCAAAATATTTCTGGCAGCTTCAAAAGGGGCTGCGTCCCCAAGCTTTCAGACCCTTTTTTTAGTGTGTAACTAGATCTTTCCTCTCTTGAGGGAAAGATTTGCTGCTAATTAATAAACCACTGGTTCTATCGCAACTCTCTTCTGTCTTGATGGAGCTTGGTCTTGTTTTCTCTGAGATTATACCATTTGTTTATAGATGGTCTTTTATAAAAATGATGCATTTTCAGCTAATCGGGACACAGACACAACTTCTCTGCTTAGCCGACCATTGCAGAGAAAGCTGGTGACACTTATCAACTGTCAGCTTGGGCTGGAAGAGGGCAAAGCGAGAGCTGTGCGGGCTGCTCGGTCAATTGGGGAAAGGACTGTGACAGAACTGATACTTCAGCATCAAAATGGCCAACTCTCCACAAATTTGTGGGCTGCAGTTAGGGCGAGAGGCTGTCAGTTCCTTGGACCAGGTGAGAAGTAACAAATTGCTTTGCACATACAGTACTTGTGTCCCCTCCCAACCCCTAACCCAAAGTCATGCAAATATTGCACCTCTGGTACAATAGTTCAGGATGCAGACAAAAGCTTTTAATTGCATACTTAAAATGAGTTAATTGTAAGTACTTTCAATTCCAGTTGCCTTTCACAGGAATGCAAATTACAAAGTGCAGATGGTATTTTTATGCATGCAGTGTATGAAGTACATATATATTGTTAATGGATATTATTGTGACTTTTCTCCCCAAACCCCTTCTTCCACCCATGCCCTTACATTCTACTCCAACTCTAAGACATATTGAGATAAAATTCATTTTCAATTCATTTTCAGCCATGCAAGAAGAAACCTTGAAGCTGGTGCTTCTAGCTCTTGAGAATGGTGCTGCCCTCTCACGCAAGGTGTTGGTCCTATTTGTGGTCCAGAGGCTAGAACAACAGTTCCCACAAGCCTCAAAAACCAGTGTGGGCCATGTGGTCCAGCTCTTGTATAGGGCCTCTTGCTTCAAGGTGACTAAGAGAGAGGAAGAATCTTCACTGATGGAGTTGAAAGAAGAGGTATGTATTACGGTTAGCTTTTAGGTGAAGGGAGGGGGGCAAGGAGGGGTGAAGCCCCACCTGGATGGATTTCCCCTTAGAAAATATCAAGTTGCCATAGGCTTAACACATCTTTACACATCTCAAAAATTGTCCAAGCATTACATCTACCAGTTTCAACCTAAAACTTTCTTGTGTCATTATCACTGAAACCCACATACATTTGTTGCTTTTGAACTAGCAAGTGAGATTGTTCTAAATTGTAAGTATGACCTCTTTGATTCGGTTTGAGCTTCGGCACCGTTGGTGCTCTAGTTACACATCTCGCCCTCCTGAAAAATATTTTGCCCCCTCCCCCACCCCTCTTCTTGAAAGTCGTTCAGTGCCTTGTCTGGCTACAGACCTATATAGCAGACAGCTTTTGAATGTAGTCTTGAAAACTCTTGATAGAGAGTATTTGAGTTTCAGTGGAAATATTGTGTTTAGGTTGCATTAACATGGCACAGACAGACAGTAGCCTTGACTGCTGTTAAATCATTCAGCCTCAGCAACAAACTCCTCCCAATAACATTACTCCTTGTGAGAGTAATGGTGGACTTTGTTTCTCCCTAAAGTATGATGTGCTTGCTGACTGTGTCTAACTACTCAGTGGATTCATGAATCATGTTGAAATCATTGTGCATGTGTACATGTATGCTGACTATGATAGGAATGTTTCTGAAATTTATTACAGAACCATGAGTCAACTAGCCACTCCACCTTCCTTGGAATGTGATTCCTAAAAAATTTCATTATAAGGAAAAACATACACAAGAGCTAGTTGTATGTGCACTAGAAGGTCTGAATTTGCAATAGTCACCAAGTTTGAATTAAATATTGCAACATAAATAAATCTTTTAGTCTAACTCTTTATTTTAGTTTTCTGTTCAATTGACCATTATGATTCTCCAACATGGGCATTTCAGTGCTTCAGCCTTTTAAAAGCTTGTAGTGAACGCATACTGTTGTGTTGATACTTATTTATTGACACTTAATAGCTGATGTTGCATATATGCCTACAGCAGTTTTGATATTTTGTAGGAATGGAGATTCCGTTCAGAGTTGGTGTCGTAAGGCTGTGGGTACCCACCTTCCTAAAGTTAGTTAGACACACACAACTTATAACCTCTTGGTTTAATCTAGCGGCGCCCACGGCCTTTTTTCCAGTTGTGGGGCACTGGCTTGTTTTCCCTATTCCATTGCTTATGCGTAGCATCACGCACAATGGCACTAGGTTCCATTTTTAAAGTCTTTGGTATGACTCAACCTGGGAATCGAACCCGGGCCTCCCGCGTGAGAGGCTGATGCTCTTCCACTAGACCAAACACGCGTTGCCCAACCTCCTAAAACTGGAGTTACCAACTTGCCTAAAGGTAGTGATGGCCAAAGGCCATGACCAAAAAAAATATAAATTTACAATGTGTTCCAATGTTATGCAAACATCAGACTTAATTGGTCAGTGACTCCATATGTCAGCCCCTAGAGGTTCTCAAGTGGTAGCCTGCAGGTCATTTGGGCCCCTGACATATACATAAACGGACTTGTGGAATACTCCCACAACCAAAACTTTAAAACAAGAAATCAAACTACTTGATTGTGTTTTTGCTACCACAGTGATTATGAAGTGATAACTCAAGAAAAGTGACTTGTGGTTCAAAAAGGTGGAAAAAGTTGGGAAGCTGGGAAGCTCCTTCCTGGGAAATTTGGGTATTTAGAGGGAAATTTTGGCAACTGGATTAAAAGTTACCTTTTTTGTACGTGAAAATGTGGAAGGAATTGTGGGAAATTTGACTTTCTTCCTGGGAAATAAACATTTTGTCCCTGCACTTCAGGATTCCTTGGTTAGCCTTTGGAAAATAAATAATTACATGTGAAATGTCATTGCATAGTGATTATTTTTAAAAGCACATTCTTTTATTAGTAACATGTTCTGTTTGATTGTAAGTTTTCAGAGAGAATGGCAGTTTTCTATGTGTTCAAGCTTAGCCAAATATATGAAAACTCTTGTTTGCATTCTTTTGTGGTTTCTTACATTATATCAGATAGCCCTATTTTTTCTAATGGAAAACTGAATTGCTTCCTACCTCCACAACCTTCCCATTCTCAACACAATTGAAGGCAATGTTACATTTGTATTGTATTGTTTTGCTCACCCAGTTTCGACAGTATGACACCCTACGAAGAGAACATGACACCCAAATTGTCCAGATTGCAATTGAAGCTGGTTTGAGGATCTCACCGGAGCAATGGTCCTTGCTCCTATATGGCGATCAGAGTCATAAGTCGCACATGCAGTCCATTATTGATAAGGTACGTCATAACCTCATTGCTTCATTAATCTTATATCATATCATCCCTTTTGATGAGCAAATCCATAGGAATATTTCTTTTTGTTATTGCTCTCATGAATCTTTCAAGGGGGTTTACTCAGCCCATAGCTAATCTCCCCTGAGGCCCCAGTAATATAGGCTACAGATAAACTGAAAGAAGCATAAAAGATCGTGTAAGAAGAAACAAAAAGAAACATGAAGAGTGTTGTACAAAATGATAGGAAGAATAAAAAGCATAAAATAGAAGGGAAGGTAACAAGTTTACTTGTTGCCTGTAAAGGCTACATCATGTTTTGAAATGATATTTGAAAATTCAGGTATCTGTAAGTGAGAACTGCAGCCAGCCATCTAAACCGTATCAGATATTCTTTTGTTCAAAATTCAACTTTAAAGCCAGCCATACACTACACGACTTTGCACACTGCAAATCAACTCGATCGTCGGATCTCCAACAGTCGTATAGTGTGCATGAGTTTATGACTGTGACTGGAAGTTTTAGGACAAGTTTTAAGTCGCCCCGACTTCAGTTGGGAAGAACGAACATGTTGGTTCTTCCTGACTGAAGTTGGAGCGACTTAAAACTGATCTTAAAACTGCCAATCGCAGTCTTAAACTCTTGCACACCTCACGACTCTTGTCGACCCGACGATCGAGTTGGGTTGCGGTGTGCTAAGTCGTGTAGTGTACGGCTAGCTTTAGGTTTGCACAGCAGGTTTGAAATTTTTGCTCCCAGTATTAAGGAAGTAAAAAACAATTGACTTGAAGGTTGCACTGATTAGGAGGGTAGACTAACAATCTCTTTGTGATAGGGAAGAATGGAAAACAGCAACGAAAATAAATGGGGAAGAAAAGGGAAACATGAAAAATCTCAGAAAGGGCAATTTTTACTTCAAAATGTGAAAAATGAAGAAAAAAACTAAGAAAGAAAAACAAAATACAGACGTGAAGGTAGCACTCAAATAATATATGTCCAAACACTGCTTTTCTATTTGCATAATGTACAAGGCTGGGACAAAGATAGGCAAAACATGAAACTTGATAAATGTGAGATGGGACTGAACCATTTAAGACAGTGGGAAACATATTATTAAAACAGAGAAAAGAAATGGAACTTGGCCTTTGAGAACATGTAAACTTACTTCTCTACTCAAAGGCCTTCTGTCTTTAGTCTGCCCAGTTTGGAAGAAGATGTCACTAGATAGAACCATGTAATTGTTACCATTTTGAAGCCTGCATCAATTTCCTCAGTTTGTGGATTTTTGACGTGCTTTCTCATTTTTCAGTTGCAAACCCCAGAATCTTTTGGATCTAGCATTAGGGAACTGACCATTGCACTTCAAAGGTCCAGTGACCCAGCTCAATTGTCCAAACTCAGGCTCAAGTTGGAAAAGCTTGCTGAAATTGACCAGAGTCCAGGTAGGGAATGAGTTTTTTGTCTTTTCTTTGTAATTTTCATGATTTTATGGTTGTAATGTCATAAGTATACCTGCAGACCTGGCTGAAGTGTTGACATCTGTCAAAATGTGGAAGGTGAAATTTTTTCTGGTGTTTCTGATCTTTCTAGCACTATATTAAGACTGTTTCAACATTGTTATTGGGATGTGCCACCCTTCTTCTTTTTGGAAGTAAGAGGTGAATAATGAAATGAGTGCAACATGTCCTCATGTGTCAAGAAAACAAGAGGAATGATGGTTCTAACTTGTTTGACATACCAGCAGATACAGCATCATGTGAAAACCCTAGGCTGCAGCACACTCAGCAAAGCTGCAGCAGCTGAAGCCTTGCTTTGTTGCTATGGGCAAAGGAGTAGCATGTCAAAGTTATGATGCTATTTTAATTTGTGTAATAACAAGACATGGTTGCAGCATTGTTTAGGGAGCTATAGCTTGGCTGAGGCAACTGAAGCTTGGCAATGTTGACATGGTGCCTGAGAACTGTTACATTCTGTTTTGTTAGTCAAGTGTTGGGACTTGCCACCATTCTTTCTGGTAGTTGGTGGTAAAATCATACAGATCGTTAACTTGAATTATACAGATTGTTAACTCATCCAAGAAAAAAAAAATAGTTCCCCACAGTGTGTTGACCTGTTAGCATGCAAGAACCACAATTGCTTACTTCAATAGTATAATGTAGTTCTTTGCAAAGGACATGCATTCACCAGACCCCTTTCTCTGCATTTCAGAAATCAAAAGTTACTCCTGGGAGGCTGTGCAAACATCCTTACAAGCCACACAAGATGTAGTGGCAGGCCTGGTAGACTTCCTAAAGAATCACAGCCTTACCAGACGTGCTCAGGAACAGCAGACACAGAGTATTAAGTACAAGACTAGTATGTGCAGGGACATCGTTCAGAAGGGGGGCTGTCCCCGTGGAAGCAGCTGTACTTTTGCACATTCAGAGGAGGAACTAGAAAGGTAATTAAATATTTCATGGTTCCTAGTGTGGCATAAAATCATGAACTTTATAAAAGTTTGATTAAAATTTTAGAAAAGCATAAAACAGCAGGTAACAGTAACAACAATATAAAAACAGTCAATTAATTAGAAAAATGTTACCTATTTGTGCATTTTGAATTTTTGTGTACATACCACAGCAAATAGACAAATTTTGCTATTACAGGGTTTACGTTGACCTGTACATCAGCCATTAGATCAGCCTTTTTGATGTTTGTCATTCAGTCGTATCTTCTGATTCTTTTCTTAGGTTTCGTGCCAGAAGTCGGCGGATGCTTAGTAACATGAATCGGCAGAACAGCCGCACCATTGATAAGGGCCTAGATATGATGGAGCCAAGATTAGGTGGTCCCTCTCCAGGCATCAAGGACCCTCATGCTGCACCCAGTTTTGGAGGGGAAAGGTATTTAACAAATCAATATTTTTAAATAATTAAAAAGGCTTTCCTGAAGAGAATCGGTACAATTTAAGAAATTTTAAATTGCAGTCCATTGAATGACTTAAAAGTAGTCATGGTTTCATTACAAATGGCTTTGACTCCTTCAGAACTGAAGAACAAGGCAAAAGCAAGTTCATTTATAGTTTTATGAGAAGCCCATGAGATCATCCTTAATGTAAAATGAAATGTTTAGAGAAAGAATGGTAAAGATGTTAGCCATATGAGGATTAGTCCTTTTACATTCCATCACAGGTCTATCCTACAATCCATACGACCCAGCCTGTTGTCCAATCAGAGGATAGATAAATCCTGTATAAGATCACACATGAATCAGCCAAACAGACTGGTCCCAAGACTGGAAAAGACCAGTCAGAAGTACAGTTCATTGGGGTCCACTTGAGTGTGAAAATATAGACTCTTTTCATGTGATTTCATGTTTTATTTAAACAGCCATGTTTGAGGCACTTTTGAATTGATTTTTTGTGCATTATATGAGATAAATCTTCGCACATGTAATAATGCGCACACGTAGCATATCATAAGCGCAGTACTGTATGATTCTAATGGATGGATCAATCTACTTTGCTTCTCATTACCTCCTATTTACACTTGTAATTCCTACTTACCTACAGTAAGTCCCTGGCATAAGTAAATAGGAGATGTCAGGCTTGTAGACTCCACAACCAGGGAGTTTTGGGGACTGTTCTGTTTACACAAAAGATTGGCAGAGATTTCATCGGATGTACAACAGGTTTATTTTACATGATTCACACATCTGATTCACAATTTTTCAAGATGGCGTCTGGTTTGTCTACGTAAAAAGGAGGGCGTTATTCACATTTGATATGATTACCATTGATGCATGCTGACATGAAGACATTTTAGGGACTTACATCATTGGGTCTCACATTGCCTCCAGTGAGGAGGATTTGTGATATAGATGGACAGTGTTTATCAATCAGCTAACCTTTGCTTCCTTGTTTGGATCCTTGGATGGCAGAATGATTGACACTGCTGTAAAGCAATGTTCTTCAGAAGTGGGTAGGTTTGAATCTGGCTGGAATTATATGGACTTTCTCCATACACTCTAGCTTTTGTCATACTTGGCATAGAGTTGCTGTTAAAACACAGTGGCCAAACTGACAAAGTCATTGAATGCTAGACTGAAGCACACTCGGAGAACCAATGAACATACAGGCTTGGCTTGTGCTTCCTTGCTTTATTCTTGAAGAATTTAGGGTTATTTCTGAAGAAAGTGTGACTACTTTCAAGTCATGTGAGGGCATATTTGCGGAAACATTTTTATTCAGATTTTTTTGTGAGATTTGCTCCACTGAAATGTTATGAAATTTATATGTTATGTGTATTTCTTTTCTTGCAACTTCCTTTCTCCGTTCTAGACTTTCATTTGATCGACAACAGTCCAGAGATACTGGTTATGCAAGTGTACCTGGAACAGTGCCCTCTAGAAGCACTGTCCCTCAAGTGAATGGAGAAAGGGGTCAGTCTGGTAAGTGTGCATGGTTTGAATTTGATAGTAAATTTTGTTGCTGCATTTTAAGTTTGTAAGGAAACAAAGAATTTAAGAAATGTAAGGCCATGAAAAAACAAAAGTAAAATTTTACCCAAATGTTTGTATTAAGAAGGTGGACACAGTGCAATCCAAACAACTAACTGTAAAATAGTCAAGAATCTGCACCAGGGTTCCACCAAGCTGGATATCAGGGAAAATCATAGAAATTGAAGTAAGGGAGAACACTGACACAGTGTGTAGCTGTGTATTTAACCAGTGAAGCAACAAAAGTAGCGAGGGGGCTTCTGCTGTACAGCAAAAATCCAGATGATGTGTGTGTCTCCATACATATAGTGTGCATTCAGTTTGGGAAGTTACATGTCATTTTATCCATTTTTTCAAAACATTGGGAATAATTTTCATGTCAGAGATAGGTGATGGTGCCTTAAGTTTTCATTATATACTCCTAACTTTGAAAACTTGTAGTTCCCACCAACAACCGAGGCGGAAGCAGGGACGTTTATGTTTTTATTATGAGCAGTTGCTTTCATACAGACACCTAGATGAGTGGATTCAGTCCAGATTGTAGGGCGTCATTCTCCCTTACTTTAATTTCTATGGAAAAAACTAGGAAAATAGGTTCTCCTTTGTACAGTAGAGGAAAAGTCAGGGAGTTTGAAAAACATAGTGCCTCAAATCAGGGAAAAGTCAGGGTATTTGATTGACCAAAAGAAGTAAGTGATTGTCTTGAAACTTTAAGTTTCACATCAAAATAGCTGGAAAAGATAGTAAACTAGAAGAAGGGTGAAATAATTATCCCCAAATTTTGAAAGTCTCCAGGGAAAAGTCAGGGATTTTTTTTTCCTTTTCAAAAAGTTGGGAACCCTGTAAATTACATCTCTGTGAGCACAAGCTGGATATTTAAATAATGGGTGGACAGACTGCTTGAGTCAGGACAGTGACTGTTTTAAATAGGGACAGACATAAATGACCTTTTGATTTTTAATGAAGTTATGATGCTCTTATTACATAACCTGCAACCATCATTGATAACCCATCCATGCTACCCTCACATTTATTTTCAGACCTGGATGCCAGATATGCTCATATGACATCACCAAGATCTGGGTCACCAGGGCCGCCTGACCCAAGGAGACACCTGCAACCCCACTCGCCTTTCCCCAGACCTGGTGTACCAACCAGCCCTCAACCAGGGGTCATTTCTGTGGGTGTTGTTGGGAGTTCATTACCTAGTAGACCCCAGCAGGTTGTCCTGGTGGAGAGAGATCCAAGATTTGTGGTCCCACAGGTATCACAGGGGATGTGGAATGTTCGTGGACAGTCAGCGAGAATGGGTCCTACCAGTTATGCTACAGTGGACAATAGTTTACAAACAGAAGAAGTGGGGAACAAGTCACCACTACCATCCAAGGGTATGGACAAACTGAGGACTTCAGAAGGTTTGCAGATGGAAAACCAACCAAAAGATGAGGTGAGTGATGGATGGGGTCAGAGGTCAAATTAACCTTTTCGCAGCCATTCCTATTTTTCCCATTTTACATTGCCCGGCCAGCCATGTTAATGCAGTTCTTGAAGCAGTGGGCCGTCTATTTGAGATGTAATTAGGTTATAATCTAATGTACATTTGGAGTTGGGAGGAATATAAAAAATGTAGCTATCAGTTAAGGTTGTGGCAAATTTAGTTCTGGCTGCTGATCTTGTCTTGATTAGCAGAACTGGCCCTGGTACAGATGTAAAATCTTGACCCACTGGCACTCCAAAATTGCAAATGAGGCTATGAAATGTTACCATAACTATTGTATTATCTTTCATCACAAGCCAGTATGTTCAGGGACTATCATCTTAATCAATTTCACTGTTGTTATCTTCTCTGCCATCATTAGAGCTCATCTCCCTTTCATGTATGACAAACTTTTTGAATATTTGAGGATCTTAATGTACGATGTCATGCTAAATTTTGGGCAGTTTTTTCATTTATTGAAAAAGCTTGATATTTAATTAAAAAAAATTGTATTTTGGACAAGTAAGGGATTTGGTCCTTTAAAAGTGTGTGTGTGTGGGTGTGTATGTGTGTGTATAGTGCGTGTGCAATTGGGGGAATAGATAGAAGCCTATGTTAGCCCTCCAAGGTCAGAAGCATACAAGAACATGTGTCATCCATTACAATCATGTACACTTTTCTTTTTTTTTGTGCACAGAATATGAGTTTGGAGCAATTACAACTGCACAAGTCTAAAATTCTTGGCCTGTTGGATAACATTCAAAGACCAGAGTCATATTCAGCAATGCAGTCAGATGGGCAAAGTATCGTAGGAGGTGTAAGTCACCTATCCCTAGATGATTCACCAAGACATTCTGAGCTTTCAACAGTCGGTAGCCCTCACCTGTCAGTATCCCCTTATGGTACCAGCCCTGTTCCATCAGTGTCACCTTACATCAGCAGTCCCAGGCATTCAGTGTCCCCATATTTAGATGAGGAAAGTTATGATGCCTGGTCATCCAGGCCTCACAAAAATAGTTGGAAGGCATCAGATGCAAAGTATACTACAAGCATAAGTAAGGTCCAGAGATTACACCTCCAAGCACAGGAGGGGGATGCACAAGATGAGAACCCCACCCTGGGGAAACATAATATGCAGGAGTTCCAACATATGAGTCATCGTGAATTGGAGAAAACCTTAGAGCAGGAGAAGAAGGCTGCATCTTCTCACTATGAGAGGAGCAGTAAGATCCAGATGGAGATCATGCGTAGGCATCAGGACACTTTAGGTAGGGATGGACAACCCCAGTCATCCCCCACCATCAGGCATCCTGGCCCAGTTGCAAGGAAGGCTACAACAAGTCTCAGGAACACTGGCCCAGTCCGAGTCAACGCAGGCATCTCAAGCGACATGGCTCCAGTAACACTCATTCAGGATTGCCATGTATCCCCAGGGATCCAGTCTACCCCTGGGGTGTATGACTACTTCCAGACAGGATTAAACTGGAATTCTCCAACAATCAAGTGAGTCTGTTTTTTGGTTTTCTTGTCCATTATACATAGGGAAGATTGTGCCATACAAATGGCACTCCACATGAGCTCATGGTACAGTACCTACCTACTTTGAGAAGTTCTTGCCTTTAGACTGCATCCACCATCTTTCTTCTTCCAATTTTTGTGGTCTGAATTTCATGGAGGTGCCAGGTGGTGGGCAGGGGCAATGATGATAGGCCAAGGAGCTGGTTTATTTCATGGTTTCTCACCCTTTTGTTACCCAGTGCTCACTTTTGATTGCTGAAATTACCCAAGGAACACCTTTCACCATAAACTGAAGAATGAAGTTCCACTGTATTGATAACTGGACCATATAACAAGTTTTAGCACTAAGGTCAAAGGTCATCTGGGGTCATCTGGGTCAATGGAAATCTTGTTTACACAATTTCTCAAGGGTAGGGACCTTGAATAGGTTTCACACTTAGTATGGGGATGCCTTATGTTTAGAAGAACCCTATTGTTTTTGGTGGAGGTCAAAGGATATCTGGGGTCACTGGGGGTCAAACTCTGAAAACCTTGTTAACACGATATCTCAAGATAGGAAGCTTGGATAGATTTTATACTTCACATGGTGTTGCATTAAATCCACTAGAAAACCTGTATTAGTTTTGTTGGATTTCAGAGGTCAGGTGACATCACCAGAGGCCAAAAAGCATAAATTCCCAACAATTCCCAAGGTCAGGTATGAACACAGCATGCCTTTCCAGTACATTTAGATCACATTCACCCAGTAATGGAAAGAACTAGGGCTTGGGATTTTTTGGGATTACATAAGTAAGTACTAATCATCAAAGCCACAATGCATTTTTGCATTCTGGTTCTCCCAAGGATCCCAGACTCTCCCTGAAACTGAAAATTTTTGGTTCACCATTTACCCCAGACCCCATCTCCCAGCTACGAAGACTTCTTGTTGCCCCCCCCCCCCCTTACCCTTGCTTATTCGGCAAATCCTGTTGCCACCTCTGCTGAATTTAAATCTGAATAGAAATAGTCAAAGTTCCTTGGTGAGCATAGTTTGGTTTTGTTGTGAGATATTCTTCTAAAATGTCATCGGTTGAATATAATGAGAGAAAAGAGAAGAATTCTTTGTTGTGGGAAGAAAATTTATGGTCAGTCACTGCTAACTATGATACATTTAAAGTTTACTTTTCTTCTCAAGGTTGTGGGATGTGTTGCCTTCTTCTAATGGAGGTATGTCTGAAAATGAGAGACAGAGGGCTCAAGAACTATTGAAAGACGAACTTCAGAACGTCTCCAAGAAAATAGAACAGAAACATACAGAAAAGGTGAGTTGTTTTATACAGAGACTGTAATCTAGCCCCATAATTGCATTGCATTTCATTCACTTTTTATGAGAGCAGTTCTTTTGTTGTCTTGGTTTGCTGGAACCAGCAAGAAAGTCATCAGGTAAGATGTTCAAGCTTAGAGGTCATGTGATGATAGATGACCCAAAGGGTGCCAAAAGAAAAATACTGTGTTACTGAAATAGGTATCAACACTTCTGTAATGAAGGGTTTGTTAGTGGCAATGAAAGTCAACAGTTTAATTGTTTTCATTCATTGGCTACTCAACTGTCTGTTTAATGCAGACACTGTTGAGGGGTTGATCCAGGAATGGGGAGAGGGGTTGGAGGACACTGTTCTTGGGATGAAAGGATGGGAAGGGGGAAAGGTGAAAGGGTAAAAACTGTCATCATATATGCATCCTTTTTTCACTTACCTGAGCAGCCAAGCAGGGTTGGGCCAATTTTTTCTTAAATTGGAATGATTTCCGTAAATTTTGAACTTTAATGTACATGGAGCCAACTGGGCTTCTGTCCATTTTACATCTGCTGTCCCAAGAAAATTAGGAGCACTGGTCTTCCTAGCAGTGATGGAGATTTTGAGACCACACTCAGTCTCAAGATCACTTTTTACAGCTGTAGGTCTTAGTCTTGACACCCTGTGGTCATGGTTGTGATCTTGGTCTGGGCTGTGAAGATCTTGATGATAATACTGGTCTTGGAGCAGGACCAGAGATTTTCTAAGTCTTTACTAACCACTTCAGAAGTACACACCACACCTTGACAATTACATTAAAGGGATTTGCTAGTGACAAAAATCAATGACTTCAAAAAAAGCAGAAACTTTTTCTCCTTTAGGAGGTGAAAACCGCATCTCAATAGCTTGTAGCGTTTGGAAGATACTAATTTTCAAAGAAATGCAATTTTTTCTCGAGATAAAGTGCATTATGGAAAATCTGTGATGTCATCTTGGCACATTAATTTGACAAACCATTGAATTTCCTTATGATATTGACAGTGTTGTAGGAATTATTTAGTAATTTTGTTTGTTGTGCCATACATATGGTGTAGATTTATGCTAAACCTACATGAAAAGATATTCAAGCATTCCAACAGTATCAAATTTCAAGGACAACAAGACAAGTTCAATTATAAAGGAAAACAGAAGAAACCTGGGCAAATGTGCCCTCTTTACATAACATTCTGTGACCTTGATGAGAACTGGAGTTATTTTTTTACAAAAGCAAATAGGCTTTAATATTAGATATCTCGAGTTAGGAAAAGAGCACTACGGGATTTAGAGGGTATGAACTGAAATTTTTCCCATTCACATGGGACCCTTGTGAAAAGCCATTGGAAAATGCCTTTAAATTAGCATGTGTTTGTGATGTTTTTCTTCAGATTTGCTAGTTTCTTCTATTTTACACAGAAATGCACTACCATCCCCATATTGCATGTACAAAGGAGTTCAAATTCCCATTAAATTCTCCTATTTTCCTGACTTCCCTTTAGTAAAATATTTCTTAGTGTAGCAGCATGCAGAACTCAGTCTACATATACGCTGTAGTAATTGATATACCAGCTAGTGTACTATTAACTTGTTAGCATTGTAGTATTACTTAGCAATCTTTTAACATCACAATAATAAAGTATGGGTGTAAAAATCTTGTAGAATGTGAAGTTCCATATCTGCTATCATCCTTTACCTCCAATAGAATGCATTTTCAGGAGTTTATATAATTATATGCCTAACCATACCTGCCTATCTGCATAAATACAGTCTGCGTTAATGTTTCTCAAATATAAGGAGAAAAGATCGTGAACAATTAACAGCTTTGTATTGTTTGCTGTACATAGTCTTTGTTTTTTGTTTTTTTTTTTGGCAGTGGAAGTAAAAGTTGTTTGGAAACCGCATCATAAGGTTACTTAATATGTATTTAGGTTCTCAGTCACTGTTTCGGACCACGCAGGTCTCAGTCTTGGCATCACATTTTTGTGCCTGCTGGTCTTAGTATCAGTTTTGGTCTCGGCAGTTGAGGTTTTAGTCTTGGTCTTGGATCAAGTGGTCTCGACTATAATACTGTTTCCAAGCTCCTGCTGTTTTGACCCCTGCATGCGTGTTTCTACGGGAAGCAGACTTAATTTGATTGGTCAAATTTAACCATGCACACAGGTTTATAATAGCTCTCAATATCATATGATCAAGTCATGTGATCAAGTCTTCTTTTAAAGTCTTGTCATTATTTTGTCTTTAACCACTCTTCTTCTTTCTCTACCCAGTCTGCCCATGACACCTTCCTGTTACAAAGGGAAGAGAATGCTCTGGGTGATATTTGGGGAAGGGGTGCAAAGCACACCCATGGGGGCACCATCTCCCACTTGAAAGAACCAAATCATCATGTCAAGAAGGAGGGGGAGCAGATTTTTTCTGCTATGCAATTATCTGACCCCCCACAGCAGTCTCCAAAAACTGCAGGGACACCTTGGTCCCCTTATGGCTGGAACACAGTGCATGGGGCAGGGGATGCTCAGACAGCCTCATCTGAAGCTGAGATTGTACCAGGAGGCACATATGGAAGAGAGCAACTGGAAGCTGAGAGCAGGTACCAAAGCAGTCCCTTCCAGGGTTACCCCAGGGACCCTTATAAGTCCTCCAACCTTGGATGGTAAGACAGTTGACAATGTGGTCAACAAAGCCATATTATCCAAAAGTTAATTTTGGCATTATTTAGTGAACTTTAAGTTAAAACTCTTTGATGTTCGTGGTATGCACGAGGTGGTGTGTCAGTAGTAGGACTTTCTTTTTAACCAGAGTTAATACTCTATTGTTGTACTTATTCAAGTCGTGGAAAATGTTTTGGAACTTAAAAAAATAGTGTAAGGGACATTTCCTGTACGTAGTAGATGACTGCATCACAAAGTATATTAGATCTTTTTGTATTCTTTTGAGTATTTAACTGATCATTAAGAATGTTTAATGAAGCATGTCTGCACAATCTGTCTAGATTCTATTTCATACTTTGATTTGCAAATACTGAAATTTTGTATTCTATTTTTTTTCCTTGCAAGTTATTTTGTGCATGGCTTCTTGATCCCATTCTTATTCCTTTCGCATTAATATCTGAAACTAGAAGTAGGTAATTTACTGTTCATAAAAAATCAGCTCAGATAGAAAAGCTGTAGATTGCTCTTGGATGTAAAACTCACCTTTCTATGACCTGGTCAAGGACCCCTGGCCTCCTCTGACCCCCTCCTAGACCCTCTCCCCCACTGTCAGGTTGCTAAGGTTCATTGCCTTTATCCACTCGATCAAAGCACTGATAGTCTCATCATCTAATTAAGTATTGACTAAGAAGACAAGGCAAAGATATTATCTTTTTGATGAAAGGTTTCTGCAGACTTTTTCATTTGGAGGAGGAGAAGGGGGGATCATCTTTTGAGACCTGTCCCTGAGCAATGTTTGTGAAAAATGCACAAAGAAAGCCAGTCTTCAGATTGGGTAAATGAGAAGGTTGACCAAATAATTAGAAAGGGGTAACTTTCTTTGGCTCATGTGGACTACACCCAGTTTTTTTTTCTGAAAGCTTTGGCAGTGAGCATGCTCTTTTCTGCCAAAATAGTAGCTTTAAATTAACATGTTTGGTAATATTTCAGATTTCATGATACACTTTTTGGGAGATTTCGAGTCCAGAGTAACTTCAGTGTTGGTGTCAGAATTATTAATCATGTGTAAATTACTGAAACCATTTGCTCTCCTTTGTGATATTCAGTTTTCATAGTTTGCATAATCTTACAATTATAGCATAAATTCTGTTGCAGCATGCATAAAGGATCCCCTTGCATTTAACTTTTATCTAATTAAGTAACAGAAAAGAAAAATTGTAAGTCTAGTTTTGCAATTGGATATGCAGTATTGATTTTTTAAGATCATGTAATGAACAGTTTCTGTAAAAGAACATTAAATTTGCACATTATGGTTGAAACTTTAATTTTTTGAAACCATTTAGGCTTGGCCCAAAGTATCTTGGGTAACATTCTGGTATTTATAGTCTAAGTTTAGATATAGTTAATAAGAGATATATTGGCATCGCAGAGTCCTTACGCAAATTTTACCCTAAAAGAATTTACAGTATCTCCAAAGTAAACCCATTGTAATTTAGGTATTGAAATGGTTACTTTTGAGAAAAATTTGGAGACTTTTTTTTTCAAAATGTTACCTTTTAGAAAGAAGGTGTTGTGCTCTTAAAGACTTATTTCATCTACAACTTTTACTCCTTTAGTTTATGGAAATGCTTAACTTTTTTATCTGCAATATTTTTTGTCAAACATAATATTTAAGTGTTATAGCATGTCCAAAAGTGGGAAGAAGAATGAAGAATATGATTCAGCATGATGAAAAGAATTATCGGTATTGGTGCTCTCTGAGCACTGGTAACACTGATTATGTTGGTATTGCCCAGGTAGGAAATCTGCATGATTCAGCATGATGGAAAGAATTATCGGTATTGGTGCTCTCTGAGTACTGGTAACACTGATTATGTTGGTATTGCCCAGGTAGGAAATCTGCATGATTCAGCATGATGAAAAGAATTATCGGTATTGGTGCTCTCTGAGCACTGGTAACACTGATTATGTTGGTATTGCCCAGGTAGGAAATCTGTAAAGAATATTTAGATGTATTTATTTGCATTCTAAGTGGAAAGCTTGATATCTTCTGCCTTGAACCTCTTGTACGCTCCAGGTGGTCGGGTGGTGTGTGTTTAAGCCGAATGCACACATAAGACAGAAAATGCAAAACACGAAACAGAAAATACGTTTTGTGTTTTCTCACGCTGATGTCCGTGTGCGTTGGACGAAAACAAAAAATAGCGTACCACATGTTAAGCTAAACACTTGTTTCGCAAAACAAACAGTGCTTGTTTTGTGAAATGCGGTTTTCTGTTTTTGTCCAACACACAAGGATGTCAGAAAACATGAAACGTGTTTTCTCTCATTGGTGTGCCTTTGGCTTTAGACTCCCATGGACAAAGGCATACAATCAATGTATGGTATACTTCTGGGTAAAATGCATTATGGATAAGACACCTGTGTATTAGAGAGTATTCACATTTCAGTGTGTCTGTATTGTGTGAAAACTGATCCTTTATGACTTTGCTAACCATACTGATATTTTACTTTGTTCGTATGCCACTTGACTTCTAGCATAACTAACGGGGGCAGGGGAAGTCACTCCCTGGCTCCTTTGCAAGACCAAGTTGACCCTCTCTCAGCCAGTTGCAAATGATAGTTGGGCCTGTGCCCCCTTTGGTTCATCTGGGCCATGTGGGGTCATCTGGGTCCCCTTGTGTTCATCATCTCCCTTTTCTCCCTAGCATGCAAAGGTTGAGCGCTTTTAGAGTCATCTCTTTTCTCCCCTGGCCTACAAGGCTGGTTTCTTCACTGTGTGGGCCCCTGTTGTTGGTATTAATTGTAACAGCTATGTATGTGGTTGTAACATTGCTGAATGTTTTATTATGTTCTGTTTCATTTGAATGAAACCAGGTTGTTTTAAAGTAAATAATATGTGGGTGCACATTAATAATAATTATTTAAGTTATAATGAAAATCTTCTGAAAGGAGGTGAAAATGTCATGTAGTGCTTGTTTTAAAGGATTGATATGAAAAGGCAGTTTCTATGAAAGGCTTATTATGTGAAAAAGTTGTAAAACAACAAAAATATCATTATCTGTCTAAGGGTAAAAAAAGTTTATGGCTTGGTCAAGTCGGGTAGGCTCTTCATAGAGTCATTCACTGGTCAGGACACTGAGTATGACATGAAAAAGGAAAGTCATATATCATTTATACCCCAATGGAAAGAAGCTCATGACTGAAGTAAGTTTACATCTGTAACTTCAAAGAAATTATTTTAGATGGATGGATGAGAGGTAAGTTTCTGCTCCTCTGCAGGTGGGTCAGGATGTATTGTTGAGAGTTGTTTCCCCATTCAGACCACAACTTTAGGCTGTGCAAGAGGCTCAGAAGCCCATTTTTGTTGGCTGTGAAGGTTTTGTTTTGCTCCTCAAAGAAATGACAGTTTATAGGAGGGTAGAGATACAAGAGTTCCAACAGGTTCTCCAAAGTGGTTGAATCGTGAAGCACTAGCTGGGCAGGTTCCAGGAACTTCTAAAGGGCCCTGGAAAACTTTGGATTCCAGATGATGTGTGGAGTTTGATTTTATTGAATCGGCTACTATTATTGCAAGGTATGGAATCAAACACATGCCCAAAATTTCTGGTAGGGTTCTGTAACAAAGTGTGTGTGTGTGAGGGGGGGGGGGAGGCAAATATTAGGATATCCCCCTTTCAAAAGTAGGTGAATATTCCCCACCCCCAATCCCCCACCTGCTGACACCCAGGTATGTATATGTGCAAGTCAAACTTACATACAGTTGGATTCTGATGGAAGTATAACTTTATACATGTTGGTCAGTTTGCAAGAAATGAAAGTAAGAGAACTCTGAGCTTTCTTCTCAATTGATGTTTACCCATGCTTAAAAGAGGGAAATGATGTAAAACATTGGATAAAAAGCAGTTTCATTGGAGTGCTGGTTTAAGATTCCGTGTTATGATTCTGCTGATCACTTTGCCACACAGGTCATGTTTTATCCCATAGCTTCTTGGTTCAGGGTTGCCAGTATTCAAAGGGCCATAATGGCCAAATATGTGGAAAAAAATTGGCTGAAATGATGAAAAATATGTCACATAAGAAGGATAACTAGTTAAAGGTTTCATTATGGCATTATACTACTTGCTTGGGAAGAAACAGAAATTGTTAAAATCAGTTGTTTCCCTCAGAAGCATCAATGTATAGAATTAGTGATTTTTATGGCAACACATCTTGAAATCTGCCAAAATCAGTTTGGCTGATAACTGACATGAGTTTAATGGCTGAACAGGTTCAAAATATCCCTAATTTGGCTGCTAAAATGGCAATCCTGCTATGGAATAGTGTTCACATTTTCCCTTGAGGGGTGGGTAATAGCCAACTGGATGAAATTTTGGCACAGGCAAAGGAAGAAGTCTCTGATAGATAGTATTGTGTGCCCGACTTGACCGAGCCTAAACATTAGAAAGACATTCATTATAGGATGCGGTTTTGCTTTTTAACATTTTGTGGGGACATTTTTCACCTTATTAACAGATATTCTGTGTAATTTTGATGCTCTATGAATAAATTGCTTTGAACAGCAGTTAGCCTAACACAGTCTCTTTTTTTCTTGGGTTTTGTTTGAAAAGAATGCTGTACTTTTTTAGTCCAGAATTCTCCCAACAGCTAACAATGGAGGACATAACTAAGGGGGCAACAGAGGCAGACCATCTATGACAATGGCCTTTCCACATTTCAAACAACACGAGATTCATTTTCTAACCTTACCTAAAAAGTATATATTTGTGAAACTGTAGACTTTAGGAAAACTTTACTGCACTGCTATCTGCTTGGTCACACTATAACCAATCATACATTCAGTGTTGCTTCCTAGCCTAAGTTAGATTGATTTAAAGGTAAGCATATGTAGAAATGCAGGTCATAGCTTACAAATTTTGAATTTGACCAAAGACCTTGCTCAACTGCTTTCTATGGCAGAACAAGTACACAAGACCTTAAAGGCAGTAGGTCACCCCAATCTTAGTAAGTGTGCCCTGTCAAGCTAGTTCATGATTGGCCTATTTTGATCATGGGACAATATTTTTGTTGGTGAATTGTGAAATTCAAGGAGAATATCTCCTTGCTTTACCTACTGTTTGTTATAGTTATGTTCAAAACATCTTCAGAAGTGCTTGTAATGCAATAAGAGGAGATTTGCGCAAGTTTGCTGATTTTTTCAAAGAAAATTTTGGAGCGACTGCCTATTGCCTTTAAAAACGGCTCAAAAGCAAGTCATGTTATCCTGTGTATGACTTTCCTGCTATTGTGGTCTTACCTTGGTCTTACACACTACTCAGGGCTTGCAGTGTGACTGGGTCTGAAGCAGATTAAAACTAGAGTGACTCCATTTCCTTTAACTAGACTGCAAAAATGCATTGTGGTTTCAATGATTAACACACAAATGTTTAATCCCAAATAATGCCAAGAAGTCCCATTTCTTTCAGTCACTGGTTGCATGTGATCTGGAAAGATGGTTCATATTTGACCTTGGGAGTTCTTGCTTTTTGGCTACTAGTAATTTCAGCTGACCTCTGACATCCAATAAAACATGATCTAGGGGTTTTCCACTGGATTTATTGCAATGCCATGTGAAGTATGAAAACTATCCTAACTTAAAACAAAGTGTTAACAAGGTTTTCTGAGTTTGACTGACCAGTAAATCTGATAATCTTTGACCGTCCACCAAGGCATCGACACATACTAAGTGTAAAAATCTATCCAAGCTTCCTAATTTGAGGTAAACAAGGTTTTCAGAGTTTGACCCCTGGTGACCCCAGATGATCTTTGACTTCCACCATAAACAGTAGGATTGTTCCGCTCACCATAAGGCATCCACATACCGGTCCTACAAATGAAATCTATCCAAGCTTCCTACCTTGAGATATCTTGTTTACAAGATTTTCAGTTTGATCCTGTGACCCCAAATAACATCCACCACAAACACTAGGGTTCTATTTCTCACCATAAGGCATTGATCCACACACTAAGTATGAAATCCAGGCTTCCTACCTTGAGATACTGTGTTAACATGGTTTTCAGTTTGATCTCCAGTGAACCCAGATGACCTTTGACCTCCCTTAGAAACAATACGATTCCTTCTATCACCATTAGGCATGCACATACTAATTATGAAATCTCTTCAGGCTTCCTACCTTGAGATAACTTGTTGACAAGGTGTTCAGAGTTTGACCACGAATGACCTTTGACCTCCACCAAAAGCAATAGGGTTCTACCTCTGACCTTAAGGAATTCACATACTAAGTATGACATCTACCCCAAGCTTTCTACCTTGATATATCATGTTAACAAGGTTTTCACTTTGACCACCAGTGACCCCAGATGACCTTTGACCTCTACCAAAACTGAACAACAGGGTTCTTCCTATTATTATAAGGCAACTAAAGTATGAAATCTATCCAAGTTTCCTACCTCAAGATATGTTGACAAGGTTTTCAGGATTTGACCCCAGCTACCCCAGATGACCTTTGACCTCCACCAAACACAATAGGGTTCTTCTTACCATACTGCATCCACATACTAGTATGAAATGTATCCAAGCTTCCTACCTTGAGATTTTGTGTTAATGAGTGTCGTAAACACACACACCATCATCCCTTTTCATCGAGACCAAAAATGGTTAACTTCTTTTCAATAGTACCACAATTTCCTAGAGGTGGCCAGTGATCATCCAAGCCATGTAATACACAGTTGCGGTGAAGGCAAATCATTGCTTGACATTAGCCAAAAGCACAAATTCCTGGGAGAGACAGTGAGATCCCTACACAATGGAACCTACTGCCATTGTTCGTGATGCTCCGCATAAGCAATGGAGTAAGGGAAAACAAGCCAGTGAGCCACAACTGGAAAAAATGTCTTGGCAGCTTGACTTGAACCAATTGGTTGGAAACTGGGCCATTAAACCTCATCTAACTGCACAGCAGCAGAAAAGGCATAGCACACAAGTTAACCATTTTTAGGGGAAATACAGTCACTCCAGTTTTACTACCATGCTAAGACCAGAATGCTGGCAAGACCAAGAATTAGTAACTGCAAAATCCTAATTTTGTTATTTTTGAGTTGGACAAAATTCAATATTTGTTGATGAAAAAGGCCTTAGGCAATAGGCTGTAGGGTGAAAGATCCAGTCCACCCCAGTACTGCTTTGGTGAAGGTCTGGTCAGTGGTTAGCTAGTTAGTTAGTTAGATGGAGTTTTACGGCCCAGTTTCCAACCTATTGGTTCAAGTCGAGCCGGCCACGGCCTTTTTTCCAGTTGTGGCTCACTGGCTTGTTATCCCTACTCCATTGCTTATGCGGAGCATCACGCACAACGGCAGTAGGTTCCATTTTTAGAGTCTTTGGTATGACTCGACCTGGGAATTGAACCCGGGCCTTCCGCATGAGAGGCAGATGCTCTACCGCTAGACCGAACACGCGGTCAGGTCAGTGGTGTAACCAGACTTTTTCATCTGGGGGCTGGGTGCAAAGGTTGAAGTGGGGGGGGGGGGGGAGCAGCAGTAAAAACACTTTCTAAGCAGAGCACCACCATCGGTTGGTGAGTAGCGTAAAGAAAAAATTTTTTTATAACCAGAATGCAAAAATGCATTGAGGTTTCGATGATATATGTTCTATTCCAAATAATGCCAATAATGATGTCCCATATCTTTCAGTCACTGGTCAAAATTTCCCAAGAATTCCCAAGATCGTCATCTGGGGTTAGGAGAGGTCAAAAAGCAAAATTTCCCAAGAAAGTCATCAGGGTCACCAAAGGACAAAAAGCAAAATATCCCAAGTATTCCCAAGGCCTAACGTTACAGTATAGCCTAGAGGCTATGCTAAATACTTGGCAATGCCCTAAGTAACATTAGTCTAGGTCTAGCCTAGGCCTAGCTGTAAGTATAAACCTAGCCTAGGCCTATGCACAGCTTGTCACAGAAATCTCTCTGTAAATACTACAAACTTAGATGATGGGTACCAACATTTGACAGGCAATAACTGCTTTGATTAGCCCTAGCCTAGGCCACAGCTATTACAGTAACCTACCTCTATTATCAGCCCATACATACTGTACTACAATTAATAGGCCTAGGCTAGCCCGTACTGTGGCAGTTAGGCTAGGACTTAGTCACAGGACTAGGACTTTGTCTAGGCCTAGGCCTAGCCCATAAACCTGGAACTCTGCATTAGATTTATGTACTGAGTCTAACGTTATTGTGTGTGTAGGCTAATGTTTGTTGTTGGTTCTGTAACAACACTTAGGCCTAGGGCCTAACTGTTAGGCCTAATTTTAGGCCTACGTTAAAACTTGATCTGCCTGGTAAATTTTCCACTAAAGTTACTCATGCTACTCTGCTACCATGCTACTCTGAAGAGGAGCCATATTACAACATACTGTGATATTCCTGCTGTAAGTTTGCTTATTCCATTTCATGGTGCTAATTTTCCAATTCAGTTACAGTCAAATCTAACATTAACGTTGGGCTACTCAGCCAGCTCAACAGACCTTGGCAGGCAGGCTATGTGTGATAGTCTGTCACTGCACTCAGAAACTAGCTTTTAACACAGTTTCTGATTGGTTGAAAGTGGATCTGTTTACAACTGATCAACCAATGATACGGTAGCTTATGGAATGTCATGGATCTGCAGCAAACTATCTTCTGATTGGTTTAACATCAACTTGTTGACAAAAATTTAACCAATAACATAACAGCATAGATTACTCGGCTCAAATAAATACACCACAGTACTGTACAGACAAGTGAAATACTGTAGTCTATTCTCAGTCTTTTGATATGTTGGCTAAAGAATACCAAAGTTCGTGAAAGGACCTATTTACTCATTCAAAATTCGGATTATCAAGGAAAAATCCATATTCCCACATTTACAATGATTTTCCGTACTAAATATGGAAAATCCGTGCTGGTTGGCAGCTCTGTCTCAGGGTTTGACCCCAGATGACCTTTGACCCCCATCAAAAATGATAGAGTTCTTCCCCTTACTATAAGGCATCTAAATACAAGGTATGAAATTAATCCAAGCTTCCTACCTCGAGATATCGTGTTAACAAGGTTTTCAGAGTTTGACCCCCGGTGACCCCAGATGACCTTTGACCTCCACTAAAAATGATAGGGCTCTTCCTCTCACCATAACGCATCTACATACATAGTATGAAATTCACCCAAGCTTCCTACCTCAAGATATTGTGTTAACAATGTTTTCAGGGTTTGACGCCAGGTGTCCCCAGGTGACCTTTGACCTCCACCAAAAACAATAGGGTTCTTCCCCTCAATATGGGGCATCCATGTACTGCATTTGAGAACTGTCAGAGCTTCCTTCCTTGAGATATCGTGTTAACAAGGTTTTCAGAGTTTGACCCCCGGTGACCCCAGGTGACCTTTGACCTCCACCAAAAACGATATGGTTCTTCCTCTCAATATGGGGCATCCATGTACTACATTTGAGAACTATCAGAGCTTCCTTTCTTGAGATATCATGTTAACAAGGTTTTCAGAGTTTGACCCCCAGTGACCCCAGATGACCTTTGACAGCCACCAAAAATGATAGGGTTCTTCCTCTTACCATAACGCATCTACATACTACATATGAAATTCATCCAAGCTTCCTACCTCAAGATATTGTGTTAACAATGTTTTCAGGGTTTGACCCCTGGTGACCCCAGGTGACCTTTGACCTCCACCAGAAACGATAGGGTTCTTTCTCTCAATATGGGGCATCTATGTACCAAGTTTGAGAACTGTCAGAGCTTCCCTTCTTGAGATATCGTGTTAACGAAGTTTTCAGGGTTTGACCCCCGGGGACCCCAGATGACCTTTGACCTCCACCAAAAATGAAAGGGTTCTTCCTCTTACCATAACGCATCTACATACTACATATGAAATTCATCCAAGCTTCCTACCTCAAGATATTGTGTTAACAATGTTTTCAGGGTTTGACCCCTGGTGACCCCAAGTGACCTTTGACCTCCACCAAAAACAATAGGGTTCTTCCTCTCAATATGGGGCATCTACGTATCAAGTTTGAGAACTGTCAGAGCTTCCCTTCTTGAGATATCGTGTTAACGAAGTTTTCAGGGTTTGACCCCCGGTGACCCCAGATGACCTTTGACCTCCACCAAAAATGATAGGGTTCTTCCTCTTACCGTAACGCATCTACATACAAAGTATGAAATTCATCTAAGCTTCCTATCTCGAGATATTGTGTTAACAAGGTTTTCAGGTTTTGACCCCCGGTGACCCCAGGTGACCTTTGACCCCCACCAAAAACAATAGGGTTCTTCCTCTCAATATGGGGCATCTATGTACCAAGTTTGAAAACTGTCAGAGTTTCCCTTCTTGAGATATCGTGTTAACGAGCAAAGTGTCACAAACACACACACACACACACACGCACACACACACGCACATACACACATACATACACACGCCATCATGACTGCATAGGTTTCTCTTTTCATCGAAACCAAAAATGCCTCTCAGATTGCAGGAAATGCCACTTTCCAGTCTCTCTGGCCTTGTGAATTGCAGCTAAGTATTCTTTATTTTTGTCTTATACATATTTTGCCCAATATTTTTTTACCTCTGAATTTCATTTTGTGTGTTTGTGTGTGTGTGTGTGGGGGGGGAAGTGGGGTGGCAAAACATTTGACTGGGTGGCTCCAGCCCCCCTGCCCCCCTCTGGTTACACCTGGGGGGCATTACACCTGGGGTCTGGTGGCTTGTTTTAGAGCAGTCACTACAGTATAATGCACACCAACCTCCCTCCCCCTCCCCAAAGAAATGAAAAAACAGGAAAAGAGAATGCACAAATGCATATTTAATTGATAGCAAAATAAGTGTGTATTGATTTTGCACCACGTAGGTCGAGACAGTTGAGGCGACAGTAAAAAGATTCTAAGGAAATGCAAATATATGCAAATACAGGAGAAAAAAGACCACAACAATCTAAGCTGTACAAGTGCACTTCTAGGTGGTAGCCTGTCATTCCGATACAATAACATTTTTAAGTAGATAATTGTCAGATAACAAAAAAAAAAATAGGAAAGAAGCAAAATTAGTCATTTAGCATTCTCCAAAATTTGGTGTATCCTATATAAAGACATACCGGAGGGCAGTGGGTATATATTGATGTATAAATATGTACAGAGAATTCATTACAACATTAAGACAATACTTGGAATCCAAATGTTGATTGAGATTAATGTCTTAAGATACTACCACAGAAGGTATTGCTAGGGTTCACTACCAAGCAAAGTTAATCATCTACAATGCTGCACTGGTGTTGAATGGTCCAATCATAAGTAAGGAGATAATGGTGCCTTAACTTTTGTTTCCATGGTTCCTTGTTGCTATTATATGAAACAAAACATGCCTGTTCACATGTGATTGGTCAGATGTAGTTATTGCCTAAAATTAATACAGTCTCCATGACAACCACTGCACTCTGTGGACAATCTAGTGAAAAAGAGATTAAAACTGAAAAGGTTACTTCACTTTGTCTACTTTTAATTCCCTTCACTTTCTCTTCATGGAATTCATTCCAACATTTGAACTTATATTTCACTTCAACATATCAAGTGCTGCAAACAACAGGTTTTACTAAAATACTTCATGATCAGACAGGTTTTGAAAGTGCCACAAAACGTGTTGTTGGTAGGTACTGTTACCATGACGACAGTGATGATCACATCACTGTCTAATATAAATTTCATTGACTTTGATGCTTTTTCACTGTCACAACTAAATTCTCTAAACCTGTAAAAAATATGACCATGCCACTTAATAAATGTTTAAGGGGTCAAACAAATGACTGAGCATTTAAACAGAATGAATTTTGCACACCCTATAAAATCATGTGGGAGGTTCACTGCCTTTCATTAAAGAGTAAGATTTTCTACATGGAGAGGATCTAATACCCAGTTAAGCAAGTCACAAACATTTCTTGTGGTGTACACATCAGCTTTACCCTGTGACAATGAAGCCGTTTTGAGTTTCACATGTCAAATTCTCCATTGACTGAATGGAGTAGAAAGAAGGACACTCTGTCAAATCACTGATGCCATCTTTGCAAAATTTGTTTAAACATTAAATAACTGTTTATTTTCACCATTTCAACACTTTCTAAATGAAACGGTTTTGTTAACAGCCCTGTAAAATGATTATATGCGAGGTAAGAGAGAAAAAGTGTTTAACTTTCGTAAAATCACAAATAATTAAATATAATCTTACATAAAGTTGGCATCTTGTGAGCTACATACAATAGTCTCTTCTTAAATAAGTCAATCTCTGAGTTGTGTGCACAAATGAATCCCTTACACCTGTAACCTGTTGCATAAATTGTTGGCCACTACATTGGAAATGGTTTTAATTTTAATATGATATCACAATTATTGCTTGAACCAATTTTCCATTGATCCTATGCAGAAACTTCTTTCCATGACCTCCAAAAAGTTAAATTACATGAAGATCAAATCTCTCCTCTTCTGAAAAATATCCACCTAAAAAGGTATTATAAGTTCTGAAGATATTAAATGCTAAAACAGTGTTGTGACATAATACGTGAATTTAAATTGCAATGATGTGCTTAATTTACTTCGTAGCACTGCATTATAAGTGATTAATTTTTCAACATTAGGTGCATTCTTAAATCTAAGATGCACTATTTCCAGAAGAATTAGTCCAAGTAATCTTCATAAAGAAAAATGATGTGTAAGAAAATCCTGCACTCACACACACACTAGATGCACAGACAGGCATAATTACATTTTAAAATTTAATTTTAACTCAACAAACCAAACTTCCTAGAACAGCAATGGTATGGGTAAGAGGTATGAAAGGGGGGCATGGGAGAGGGGTTCTAATGGCATCATCCCCTATCTACAAGAGCATATGGAAAAAATCAAACCAGACAGAGATTTTGAATTGTTCTTACTCTAGAGACAAGACACAAACAATATAAAAGACCACGACTTAGAAGGCATTTGAAAGGGATGTGAAAAGAAGGGGAGAGTAGGGTAGGTTTTCTTATTATAGAGATTCTCCTTACTTCAATATCAGAAAAAAAAACAAACAAAAACAAAAACCTCAGATTGAACAAAAAATATGAAAAACTCCAACTGAGAGCACAGGCAATGCATATAAGCGATAACTAAATCAGAGCTTGGGAGCCAAGATGATGTTGGGCGGCTGTGTTACTCATTAATATAGCAGAAGGTTAATGTTTAAGTGCCTAGTGTTGAAAATGTCAGGAATGCCTTTTATGAAATCAATTTATATGGGACCATCCCACGAGTGTATCAAACTACTCTGTCACAGGGTAATTCCCATTTAAAGGCTCCACATGCCCTGAAATTTTGGTATTTGAGAATGAGAGGTAAAGACTAAAAATACCCTCAGAACTTTAGTTAATGTAAGAGAGAGTCCATAAATACTTTCTTTCAACTGAACCTCACCCAAGCATAAATACCATTGTTTGATCCGAATCTGTTCATTAGAATACAATGTCTGTACTGTAGTATGAGTGCTGTGGGCATCTGGTTTCCATGGCCACTTAAAGTCTTCCTTAACCAAGATAAAGCATAATTTACCAGCCAGACATTTCAATAATACTAACACTCAATGATGGAATACAATAATGACCAGACAAATGTGAAAATTTATCATGAAGGGGAGGGAGAGGGAGGGGAGGGGGAAATAACACTACTTCTCACTGCTTGATTTTGAGATACATGTAAAGATGAACCCAAACTTATAAACCTTGACCTATGCTCCGGCATTTTAAATCTTATGAAGACCACTAGGTGTGGTCTGATTTTCTGTGACATCCTTTGACACCATAGCCTAATCAACTGACATGAAACATATTGCTTAGCTGCTCGTCAAAATTCACATTTTCAGTAATGATATAAGAACAATCTTGTTTTAGACTACTTCATGATGTTCATGCAATCCCGACAATGTTTGTCATGTTCCCCTACTGCCTCTGATACTTGCTTTGTGAGTACGAGTACAATGCCATGAGTATGAGTGCAAGTGCAGTGCCTCTGGTTGTGAGTATGAGTAACACTCTTAATGTATGAGCACAATGTGATGAGTACTGGTACAAGTAAAGTGTCTCTGGCTGTGAGAATGTGTACCATACTTGTAGTGTGAGGAGTATAGCATCTTGAGTACAGACACAAGTGAAGTGTCTCTGGCTGTGAATGTGAGTAAAACCCTTTTTGTCATGAGTTCAAGTACAAAATTTTCCTCTAGCCCTATACCTGAAAATATGTTGAGTATGAATACAAGTACAAATCCATTCTTGCAAATATGAGTACAGCCCAATGTGCAAATATGTGAGTATGGCTATGTACTCACAAATCTGCAATGATCTAAAGACTATAATATTTACAATTGTAGTACCAAATGGCATATCAAATAAAAGTGCAATAGAACAGGACAAATTCTAAACCTAATAACTTCCAGAAAAAAAACAAATGGGATGGAACACAAAACTATGTGTGAATATTTAGGGAATAATTAAGATTAAAATTTGCACTATAAAGTAATTAACTGGAAGACTTATTTATCTAAGCTTGCACATGAAGGGTGAATGGAAAATTGTCAAATGCAGGAATAAAAAATTATAATTTTAACATCAAATGGTTGGTGATGGTAACAGAAAAATAAAAAAGTTTTAGTGCAAGATGGGAGGGTGTTGGCCAAGTTTTTAGGTGCACTTATTACCATCCCCATCACCCTTCCCACCCCTTTCCAATTCCTATTTATTGTAACTATGCACATGTAAACAGAAAAGTCTCTTCATAAAAGCATAGTGCCACATATTTTATGAAAAGGCATGCAATATCTTAGAGATGAAGTTAATAGTTTTGCCCCCTCAGAGGGGATGGACTTTCCAATAGAGGTGTGCACAGACTGCCAAAAACCGATACCAAACCAGAAACCGCTCGAAACCGAAGCCGGTTATGGGTGGTCTTCGTGTCCTTGGACCAACAGATGGGTGGTCAGTCCTGCCGTGAACCTGACATCCCTTTGGGTTTGGGTGGTCGGTCTTTTGTTTTACCAAGACCGAGGAAAACAAACAATTGACCATTCAATTGGTGTAAATTTAATTCCAGGGTTCTCCACTGGTCTGTTTTTTGTCCGGGGGCTCTTGTGTTCGCCGTCCTGGGGGAAAGGTCTAAGGGGAGGGGTTCCCCCTCCCCTTAGACCCTTCCTTGCAGATCTGAAGCTCCAGTTTCCACTTGGACGTATTCAAGAATGAAGTAGTTCACTTTAATGGAAATTTCGGGTGAAAATCGGGAAACCTAGGGAACAGTTCAATTGAATGGTTTCGTTTAGTGTATGAGTTTGATGGTAACGGATTCCTACTGTGGAAACATATAATTATGAAAGAAATGCAGTAGCCTATATTGAATGGTATAAGAGCTCAGGTGCAAGTGAGCTGGGTTTGCATCTCCCATGTTTTACTATACATTGCTTGTCATGAGTATTTGAAATCAAATATAAAAGGCAGTCAAATGACTAAGTTGTGGTGTTTGTGATTGAGTGTACAGACAACTTCTCGACCAGGCGGGTCAATTTTCTGTGCGGGCGGCAAAGTTTTGTCCGGGCGCTAAAGTAGTGTGGCAGATTTTGTACGGGCAGAGCCCCCGGACAAAACAGCTAGTGCAGAACACTGAATTCCTTTTTCCATGGCAGATTTAACTTCCCCTAATGAGCAAAAATGCCAAAACCATGTAGGTTACTGCCTATGTGTATCGGAGTCAATGCTTATTGATGTCTATGTTAAGTCCCTGATTATTTCTGAGTACATTTTGTACTTTTTTGTAATTTGTGTACCTTAAAGAAGTTCTTATAAACTGTAGCCTTATGCTTGTTCTACGAAAGAATGCTGTAGGTTTTTGGGGGGTTGGTCCCTGGTTGTCTAAGAGCTACGTCAGATTGGGAGGTTTGGCTTACCCCCAAACCGATGATGGTTTGGTCTTGAGTGGACCGAGCATGATACTTCATTGGTTTCAGGTGGTCCTGGTGGTGTTCAAACCAATGATTGGGCAGTTCGGGCAGCAAAACCGAAACAGATGCACATTTTTACCATTTTAACGACAGTTTTACTCATCAAAGGTTAGAAATCTTACAGTAACAAAGTGGAACCACCCCCCCTGTCCCCCTTTGTTCCATCCACACCCACACCCTAAACTAACAAAACAAAAATTGTGAGCAGACTCATTGGGCCTTCTAATTGAAGAGAAAAAGGGGTTTGCTTGGTTCCTTTTAGGAAGTAGAAGAATGTTCTGTAACTTTTGAATGTGGAATCTCTTTCTATACTTTCGGTAAGGTATGACCAGCAAACCATATTTCAAGCACTGCAACCTTTGTATTCAGTCATGAAAGAATCATACTGAAATGGTCTGATGGTGCAGCTAGATTAAACAGTCTAGGATGAAAGCTTTAAGAAGACTCACTTGTTTACAATATCGTAAGTATTGGTACAACTGTTGGCATCTGGCTGAGAGTATAAATATACTGCTTCTTCTTTGAAACAGGTACAAAATTTTTGTATTTGTATCAATGCTGATCTTCCAAAATCTGTAAGTACAACTACCAGTACATATCCATTCTCACAGATGTGAACATAGGCAAGTCTGCCGAAGTGTGAGCATACGTACATACTCACATTTTAAGTCCAGCTCAACATCTTCATTAAATAGCTACTCAAAGAGCGTGGCTTGTCCTTGGAATTTCTACATCCTGTTGCAATGATCTATGCACACTAAGCGAAATAAATGATTTAAAGGAGATACTTATTTCATCTTGTCTAGTGCATTACAGGCCAACGAAGTGCATTCACAGCTGTTAGGTACCTTACGTGTGGCACATACATGCATAGCAGGTCTCCAAAGGGTTTAACATGACTTGAAACATCTAGAACAGTAATGCCTGTTGAATATTCATATAGTCAAAATGCCAATACACATGACAACCCCAAACACACATACATAAAAATGACTCTTTGAGCCTAATAAACAATGCCAAATTTACTTCAAGTCCAGATAATATGTTTTGTAGCAACTTTGTGCACACTTTGAGTATAGAATAAAACAAATGTCCAATAATTGCACCTAAGCTTCTCATGGGAAAAAACTTGTTTTTCTTCCAAAGAATTTCTGATGCCTCGATTGCCAGTTTCCTTTATCACATCACTCATACCATCTCTGTAATTGGTATATTTCCACCCTGTCTGTAGTAACAATCTTAACTGTTATTTGCCGACATGAAAAGTATTTGAAATATCCCTTGCTCTCCAGTTCTTCGGCTACACATCTCCAAACAACGCGGACGGCACAATTTACCGTTTTCTCGTCCTACCATCAGTTTCAAACGGTTATACTCATGAGTTTTCACTGGATAATTTCCTCTCATTCTGAGAGTCTTGCCGTGAAATTGTTTCAACACCAATCAGCCACATAGTCAAAATCTTTGAAGCAATTCTGATCTTCGGTGGACAAATGCCGCTTTTCCTTGGGAGGTGTGAGAACTGGTTTTTCAGCAGTAAACTCTTCGTCGAAATTGCTCACATCTTCAAGGTTATGCTGAGAGTTTTACAACAAAAGAAAAACATTTTGACAATGCTAAATACAAAGCTGTGAAAACTTAACATGCCACCAATGATGTGAATGGAAAAAAGAGACACAAAGTTCAAGTGATCAGTGGCACATCATGATTTCAGAACTTGGCGAGGGGTAGAGGGAAGACCCATTTTCCTACATTATTCATACTTTTATCAAATTAATCCACCTTCCCCCAGCTAACCACCAGAATATTTCAGAAACTTTAGAGGGCCTGAGGTCAGTAAAATTCTCAAATTTCTTGTCATCTCTCAAGTCCATCCAACTTCCCCCGGCTCAACAACAGAGGAACCCCCCCCCCCCCAACCTTCCCAACATGCCACAGTAACTGATAGAGCTTGAATGCTACCATCAGAAAAGAATGGCTGAACAACTGTACATGATGCATCAACAACCCATAGCAAGAACACTTGAAATAACTCTTGAACTGAAATTGCAACACACTCAGGGATAATGTAATGCTTTTCACTGCCAGACTTGTACCAGATTACACTCATATTTACCAATTTCAAACATTGCTGATATTATAAGCACTTCCTGGTTGCCTTGAACAGTGCTTGGTTAATTTTGCTTCCTTTCAGCAGTAAGTCAATTCCTAGTAACTGCTCTGACATTCCCTCACCCTACCCCCTCCCCCACATCCAAACCTTGTTCCCAAATGTTGATGACAGTGATCACGTCTGGTGTCATCATCAACCAGTAACCATGCAAACTGCCTCTCAGTCTTAAATTACTGGAAGTATTTATCAATTTCTAAATTAAGACATAAGAAGATACACTGATGTCAAAATGTGACTGTATCCAAAACAAATCAAAATCACACTAGCTATAGAGCCAATGACTGTTTTAAATTATTTTCCACAAACTTCCTACAAACTCTGACTTTAAATCTGCTTTGTCAAGTACTCACCAATTTTGGCACAAATGGAGGTTTCACCTTTCTCCTTAATAGATCGTCCCAGTTAATATTCTGTCATTCAAGAGAAAAAAAATATCTCTGCATACTTCATTGACTCATGAATTATCCACAAACATCAAAACTTTTTCACAATCTTGTAGACTGAAGAGAATTGCTTCCCATCATAAAGGTCAGTTACCATAACACCATTGGCAGAGAAATGCCATTTTTGGTAAGTCAAGTCAGTGAGCTAAAGTAGCATATGATACAGTTTTAATGACGATTAACTCTGCTCTGCAGGATAAACACAAAGTTCAGAAAGTGGATTTGTGATCCAAGGACTGACGGCTTGCTACTCAATAGCAGACTTTAATGATTTAATGATGTAATCAATTGAATTGAATTGATTACATCACGTATATGAAAGGAACATGAGAACTGGGAGTAAAATAATACAATAGTAGCACTAGCGCTAAGTTAGCAGGCACTCCATATAGCATAGTGCCTGTTGTTTGAACAGACACTGGGAGTTTGTTGAACTCCCAGTTCCCATCATGCATTGCAATCATTAAAGTCTGCTGTCAGTTTGTTTCCTACTATACTTGGGCAAGATGCTTTATCCCAGTTTCCCTTTCTCACTCCGCCAATGTGTTCAATACAAACCAGTGAGGTAATGTGTCACCAAAGAACTGGTTATCTGATGCTGTATACAAGAAGGTATGTATTCTCTAGGACAGGCTTGGTCAACTTGGGTAATACATGCAGTGCCCTCAATGCAGATTTTTCTAGACAGTGGAGCATTGTAAATGCAAAATATTAATATCACTTCTGCTTTCCTGCTATTATGCATGACCTCTGCAAAACATTTATCTTAGAGTCAAGAAAAGACAAAAGAATGCAAACACAAAAATAAGGTTTAACATTTATACCAAAAAGTTTGAAGTTTATCTTACCCTGAAGAAATTCTGTCTCTTTACATCTTCGGCATCTCTTGATCCTGATCCTAGCCTCCTATCCGGGTTTCTCCTTAAAAGCTTTACAGGAAAGTAAGACAAAAATTTATCAGACTTGCAACAATACTGACATCAGGCCTGCAAGGGCATTTACATGCTCAAGTGACCACAAATGTTGGAGAAAGCTGTTTATGGTTTAAGTACAAAAATACCTTCATGTTGAGTAGCTAAGTGACTCAACAATTTAGATCAAATGTGGATCCTTTGCATGTAAAAGGTCAGTTGGTGGTGGTGGTGGGGGGGGGGGTCCACTAACTGCTCTTGGAACTTAGAGCACCAAGAGGTAGGTGCAGAAGTTCATACCAGAATGGTTATAATTAAAAACATATGTATCTGAACAACTGAATATGAAATGATTCTAGAAGGACAACACAACTACCCCAGTTACCATGCAGCATTGCCACCTCACAAAGCAACAAAGCTGATGGCATGGCTGTAACATCTAAAATTATACAAGAATGCACAAGTTCTGTGTGAGGTTTTGAAGGTTGGAACATACAACTACCTCTCCAAAGGATCCGTATGTGAATACTTCACTCTCTCACATAGGAACAGCTCTTAATTGTATAGGGTTTGTTAAGGTAATAGAAGCAGCACTGAAGGATCAATCATAACTCTTAATGTTTAACTAATCTAAACACCCTCACTGAAGTGACCTCCTATCCATTGCTTCTTTTAAAGGGAGTGCAGTGGAAGGGCGGCACACTACTAACGAAAGATTCACAAAAATGAGTGAGAATGGGTAGGTCTAAAAGAAATCAGTTAAAAGGGCCCAAGCTAGTCTTTGATCTGAAATTTGGGATGTAGCTTGTAATTCTCCCATGCAAATCATACCTCTGAGCAACTTTGATGATAATTCAGAAATGCCTATAGGAGGAGAGGGCATTTTATAAGTTAGAAAACTATGACCATTAGATGACTTTTAACCTAAATTTTTTACACATCCCTCAGAAGGCCTTTCACCCCAAGATAATTGAAACAAACTTTCAGATAAATTCTGATGAGAGATATGAATTTCAGACAGACAGACAAGGGCCTTACCAGGTTATAAGCTCATGCCACTAAGACCCCAAACCCTCCTTACAATGACTCTGTTGGGGATTGAATCCTGGATCCTACAGGTGCAAGGCAACACTGCTTCAAGTGACACCACTTTCATTCTTTGTCTATACTACCTAAAACACTTTCTAAACAGTAAAAGAATTCTTTCTATAAATATACATTTCTTTCACACTGGTACAGTGGTACCATCAGAACTCTGCTGCTACCAGTTGGATGGGATGGGGGTACCAGCCATCACTAGGGTATCTTTTCTGCTACAATTCCTTGGGGAAAAGACTGAGGATTATTCCACAAGGTCCCCTACAGCTTCTATTTAACTTACCCTTCTCATGATAGCTATAGCCTCAGATGACAAGAACCTCGGGTAACGGACCTCATCATTGACAATGCTATCAAACACTTCTTCTTCATCATCCCCAGGGAAAGGAGACTAAAGGAATATGAAAGCAAAAAAACCAGAAACCATAAGGCAATGCATTATGGGATGGATAATTTACAATACTTTGTGATCCAGACAGAGTTTGAACTATTACAATCCCACATATTAATAGTCTGAACTTTAAATATTGTGTTCATATTGCATGCACATGTGTTGGGGATAGTTGCTCCGAGATCCACTAAAGCTCCCATTTTCCCCTACTCAAGAATAATTTGGTCACCCAAACTTCAGATTTTCAATGCCACATTCATAAATCTCATTATTTGTGACATTTTGTGGAAAAAACCCACTGTTAGAATTATATGGTAGAGCTAAGTATTGTCAAAATTTTTTTTTCTGTCTTTGCTTCAATGATTGATATAATGTAAATGCAATATTTCTCTATAAATAAAGGTGGCTAGTACAGGACCTGGGTTCTTGTGGAAGTTTCCAAGGAACCCCAAATTTTATTAAAGAAACAAGCTGTCTACTATATAAGAATTAAAGTACAATTTCAAATGAAAGTGGCTTCCAGCCCAAAGCACATAAGAACCCCTTGAACAGACCATCTCTGCAGGTGGTATAGCCAAACTGCAACCCCTCCTGGAATGCACTGTAATTTTATGAAGCTGAACTTGCTGATTCTTCACAACACTCTATACTAGACTTTCAGTTTGAAAATCTGGTGTAAAAATGCTGTATCATTGTACATTTTTCTGTAAAAATGAACTCAAACTCATACTCAGTAGTACCCATTTCTTAACCAAAGTTTCCACTTGAGACTCTTATTTTCTGACAAACATGAAAACTTTACTCATCATTGAACTTTGGCAGCTCTGTGTACAAACCACTATCTCCATTCTACAAAAAGATACTACACCAAAGGGGGTAACAACTATTCTGTGCCAGTCGAAGTATAAGGCGAGGGGCCAACTGCAGGCATATAAAAGTTAATATCTAAGATAAACTAACCTTCTTAAAAGAATTCCTTACCTCTCCTACCAGCATTTCAAATATAAGAACACCAAGTCCCCACCAATCAACAGCTCTCGTGTAGTTGGGCTCTGTGAGGACCTCTGGAGCCAAAAATTCAGGGGTGCCACAAAATGTGCTTGTTCTATCACCGAATCCCATGCCTTCTTTACAAAGACCAAAATCAGCTATTTTCAAAAATCCTTCTTGATCTAGGAGAAGGTTATCAAGCTTTAAATCTCTGCAGAGAAAGAGGAAAAAATAATTTGCAATAATCATGAAAACAATTCTTTCAAAGACTTCATGTAAGGACTTCCAGTCATATTTTCATCTCACCTACCAAACTCCTCTCCTACTTCCCCCACCCACTTACCCCCTACCCCTTTAACCAAACCCAATATGAATAAAACCAAACCCAATATGAATAAAGCCAAACCCAATGTGAATAAAACCAAACCCAATATGAATAAAACCAAACCCAATATCAATGAACCAAACCCAATATGAATAAAACCAAACCCAATATGAATAAAACCAAACCCAATATGAACCAGAAAGCCAAAAGGCTTAGTGATTCCTTGCTGAAAGGAGGGTGCTTTGCTACACTGAGGTTCATCCATCAAATTTATACTTCTCTACTACATCATTTTTTTATGATGTGGTCACAATTTGACCTCTTCTCATGTCAGCTCATGTCACATGACCTTTGAACTAAAACTTGAATAACCAAAAAAATGAAAAAAAAGAAGGGATTTGTCTGTGCTTCCTCCCTTGTAATGACATGTTTACAAAGTTTCAGTTTTGACCTCTGATGACCTCAAATGGCTTGTGACATCCATGAAAAACAATAGGGTTTTTCCTCGCACCATAACACATGAACATACTCAGTATGAAATCAATCCAAGATTCCTACCTTGAGATATCGTATAAGGTTTTCAGGGTTTGACCCCTGGTGACCCCAGATAACCTTTGACCTCCAACAAAAACAATAGGTATCTTTCTCTAACATAACACATCCACATACTATGCATGAGATCTACCAAAGCTTCCTACCTTGAGATATCGTGCACACAAGGTTTTCAGACTTTGACCCCTGGTGACCCCAGATGACCTCTGACCTCCACCAAAAACAATAGGCTCCTTCCTCTTACTATAACACATCCACATACTTAGTATGAAATCTATCCAAGCTTCCTACCTTGAGATACCATGTAAACAAGGTTTTCAGAGTTTAACCCCCGGTGACCCCAGATAACATTTGACCTCCACCAAAAACAATACGGTTCTTCCTCTCACCAAAACGCATCCACATACTAAGTAGGAAATCTATCCAAGCTTCCTACCTTGGGATATCGTGTAAACAAGGTTTTCAGATTTTGACCCCTAGTGACCCCAGATGACCTCTGACCTCCACCAAAAACAATAGGGTTCTTCCTCTCACCACTACGCATCTACATACCAAGCATGAAATCTATCCAAGCTTTCTAACTTGAGATATCGTGTAAACAAGGTTTTCAGATTTTGACCCCTGGTGACCCCAGATGACCTTTGACCTCCACCAAAAACAATGGGGTTCTTCCTCTCACCACAACGCATCTACATACCAAGCATGAAATCTATCCAAGCTTTCTACCTTGAGATATTGTGTAAACAAGGTTTTCAGATTTTGACCCCTGGTGACCCCAGATGACCTTTGACCTCCACCCAAAACATTAGGCTCCTTCCTATTACTATAACATATCCACATACTTAGTATGAAATCTATCCAAGCTTCCTACCTTGAGATATCGTGTAAACAAGGTTTTCAGATTTTGACCCCTGGTGACCCCAGATGACCTTTGACCTCCACCAAAAAGAATAGGGTTCTTCCTCTCACCACAATGCATCTACACACCAAGCATGAAATCTATCCAAGCTTTCTAACTTGAGATATCGTGTAAACAAGGTTTTCAGATTTTGACCCCTGGTGACCCCAGATGACCTTTGACCTCCACCCAAAACATTAGGCTCCTTCCTATTACTATAACATATCCACATACTTAGTATGAAATCTATCCAAGCTTCCTACCTTGAGATATTGTGTAAACAAGGTTTTCAGATTTTGACCCCTGGTGACCCCAGATGACCTTTGACCTCCACCAAAAAGAATAGGATTCTTCCTCTCACCACAATGCATCTACACACCAAGCATGAAATCTATCCAAGCTTTCTAACTTGAGATATCGTGTAAACAAGGTTTTCAGATTTTGACCCCTGGTGACCCCAGATGACCTTTGACCTCCACCCAAAACATTAGGCTCCTTCCTATTACTATAACATATCCACATACTTAGTATGAAATCTATCCAAGCTTCCTACCTTGAGATATTGTGTAAACAAGGTTTTCAGATTTTGACCCCTGGTGACCCCAGATGACCTTTGACCTCCACCAAAAAGAATAGGATTCTTCCTCTCACCACAATGCATCTACACACCAAGCATGAAATCTATCCAAGCTTTCTAACTTGAGATATCGTGTAAACAAGGTTTTCAGATTTTGACCCCTGGTGACCCCAGATGACCTTTGACCTCCACCAAAAACAATAGGGTTCTTCCTCTCAATATGGGCCATCTATGTACCAAGTTTCAGAACTGTCCAACTTTCCCTCCTTGAGATATCGTGTAAACAAGCAAAGCCGTCACATAAGCGCACACACACACACACACACGACATCACCATCGCATAGATTCCTTGCCTGCCTTCGGCAAGGAATCAATAAAACCAAACCCAATATGAATAAAACACCACAAGGTAGGGTTCACCATTCCTTACTGAGAGCTGCAATTGTAATATCAAAACACAAATGCTCATAATTTGATGAGTAAAATTCATACTGATTTAACACTTTCAAAACCCACCCACCGCACCTCACTCCAACCCACCCCACCTCACCCAACCCCACCCCACCCAACCTCCATATGGCATGAAAACACCAGAGGAAATTGCTTCACTTAACTATAGTGAAAACCTCAATCGTAACATCAAAACACAGACAATCAGAACTAGAAATGAATGTTAATTGACTGATACACCCCTCTTCGAAAGAAAAAAGTGACAAAATCTTCACATCAAACTCAGGAGAGTGCAATTTTGGAGCAAATTCCAAACACATAAAATTTTCTTTCTCTGAAAAAATCCTCTACAATTGGTCATATGGATATACAACAATGGATTTTAGGAAACCTATCTGAGGCAAACTTAAACTTTCCAACATGCCTTTCTCACACCCCTGGCTGACAGCAACACTGAATGAAAATGTCAGAGACCCAATAGCACCGACAAATGCTTAAAAACACAATGCTACCAAATATAACTATTTGTTAACACTGTGAACCAGATTCAACAAAGTCAGTCAGTGCTGAAGTGTCAAAGGGAACCAAGAATATTAAAAATGATGGGCAAACATTTCTGGCACTATTTTCGCTCTAAATTTAGGAATAAGGTGCTGTTTCCACAGTCAATAAAAAGAAAACTTTAAATTCTGACCTGTAAACAATTTTCCTATCATGAAGATATTGAAGACCTAAAACAACACAGCCAGCATAGAATCTGAAGAGAAGAAAAGAGAAACAATCTTATCCCAGATGAGTTTCTAAAGACTCTATTTAGTTTTCAAATAAAATTCTGTCATGAGGTCATGAATACAAGTGTCACAGTTACTTAAAAGTAGAGAGTTTTGCTATGTTTGCTATGCAATTACAATAACAATGAATACAATGAAAGCTATCACTGCCTAGTGGCTGTTGATACAAAATGTTAACATGTGTGGTTCAACGGTTGTGAAATACTAATGAATTTCACATTTCATACGGTCAAATATTGGTCTTTAAAAGTTATTTACAACTTCTGTCATGGTATTGCACAAATTAATGAACCTTCTTGATATCCTTTGTATTTTACATAAAAGTAAAATCTTATTAAATATTTAAGACAAAACTCATACTTTTTTTCAGAAGGCCCAACAGCCAAGGCTGAAGGGTAAATAAAAACAAAAACAAATTTAAATCGGTAGAGACTTTTGCTTAAACTTTCCCTGCCCCCGATACTGAACACATTTAAGGAATAGCCGGGCTTTGACAAAAATCTCCAAACCTACTCCCCGTTTGGCCAGTGGCATCAAAATTCCAGTGTAATCTAGTGTTAGTGAAGATTGCCATGAGAGACACTAACCTCGCCTATAGCGAGTTGGCGAGTAGTTTTGTTGGGGCCTAGGCCTAGCCGGGGTCTGTGCCAAGGCTGTTATGTCATAGCCTACTACTGTAGGACTAGGTTTAATTGAATTCTACAAAACTCATCACGAGTAATTTTATCGTAATTGACAAACTGGAATCTTTGTTAATTCAATATTAATCTGCATCCTCTCCTGGATACAAATCTCCACCCTCACAATCTGCATCAGCCTACCATAAATCAGTATATGCAACAGCCACTGGACAGCAGCAGCATCAAGCCCTGCAATACACTATTTTTGTGAGGCTTGACATCAAGAATGATGGCACTATTTAGTTTCTAGATTGTAAGAGGATCTCACCACCCCTAAATGATGGAATGCCACCATACAGGTGTACCGAAGGGCATATGTAACCATAGGATCTTATCCCGCTCCAGCGTCCGTTTATGTAGCAAAGGTTTAATACTCTTGTGCAACACATCTAGAAGCTGTAATTTCAAAACCTTCAACATACACATGCCATCATCATCGAACAGAGCACACAATCCATGAATCTTTTACAGGGCTCTAAAATGAAGAACACTTCTTTTCTAACTGGTATGACAGCTTCTGATGAACAAAAACTTACACAGTCCTAGGTTCTGTAAAAACATCTGTATGAATATGCATCATGAGATCCCCTCCACAGGCGTACTCCATAACAAAACATACATGCTGTTCAGTTTGAAAACACGCAAACAGGTTGACAAGGAATGGATGACGCATTGAGTTGGCAGTCTCAAAGACTCGTTTTTCACAGAGTAAACTGAAAAGTAACAGAAGAAAGAGCTTTTTTAGGGTGGATGTGTTGACTTCATCATTCCAACAACTTTAAATGGGACTCTTTGGGTCCTGTTATGTCTTTATGTGTAAGTATGTTTTGAAGTAACCAAACAACATCGACACCTTGCTATCATTCTGCAGCTTCAAAATTTAGGACTATGGAAAAGATAAGTTCAAAGCATTCTGGTTCATAAACATATGAATACCAACACACACAGAAGAAACGAGTTTGTTTGTGTGACCCAAATTGTATGTTGTACCTCAGTTCCAATGTTAAACTCGATAACAAACAACACTCACATGTAAGTAATGGAGGATCCTGTAAAGATGTGCCTTACGCACGACTAAATCAAATATGACATCAAAATTTTCCCAATTTTGAAGCAGAGTCAATAAGCAGAGTTAGTACTGTTTATTATAAAAGAGCTTTACATGCTCATCACAAACATCACTTGTAAAATAGCCACTGCTGGCTTAGAATACCCCAGAGGGTCAATTCAAAATGGGGTAGGGGTGGGGTATAGTCAGGATTTCAAACAGATAGGCTTGAAAAATGGTTAACTATGCCCCAGGACCCCTTTTGAGTCATGGGCTGGGGGGGGGGCTGCTGTACTGGACATACTACTGAGTATTCCAACTAATGTTAAAAGGTAAGTAAAATGTAAGTGGGGCTGGAAAATATGGGGTTTGTAAAAACTGTCCAACCCCTCACAATACAGTAGGTGAAATGGTACCCCATTCATTTTAAGCTCAATTACACTGAAAAAAATGAAGTACACAGCAGAAGTGATCTTGATTCATAAAACTTACCTTTCCACTTCATCCCTGGAAATAATGTCCCCTTTCTTGAGAGCTTTGATAGCAAAATATTCTCCTGTATTTTTATATTCTGTCAAAAGTACCTTCCCAAAATGACCCCTACCCAGGACAGCAATGCAACGAAACTGGCTCATTGACATCCTAGTGATTCTGTAGAGATACAAAGGTAAGGGAGAGAGAGAAAAATCAAAGGAAAATCAAATCTACAGTCCAATGAAAGAAAAAGCTAACAAATTCTGATGGATAATATGACATTAAATTGTAAATCACCATTTTAAATTACTGCTCTCCCATGCAATGAACTATTTTCTCATGCCATCTACACTGGCTTGTGTAACGACCATCCTATCCACTGACACATATTACGCAGTATTACAGTTTTGTGAATCAATGTCCTGTAAATGTCATACACTAAAACAAAAGTTTTATCCCAAAAAAGCGACACAAATCTATACAGGGTTCTTGGACTCCCTTTCATCTGTAATTCCATGATATTCCATGATCTTTACAACAAATATTCCATGATTTTTTCATGACTTCTCTCCAGACATATCATGGACTTTCTGTACATCAAATTATGACTAAACTCAACTGACAATCTCCTCATGACATTGTAATTTTACTTCGTAACTCGTTCGAGATAAGATGAGATCCCACCCGCGCATGCGCAAGTCAGTTCACCCGCACAGTTTTACAGCAAGAGGACCTTCTGTTTCAAGGCATTTTTATCGATCGATATCTCCATTGTTTTGAGGAAATCCTGTTAATCGCTTAAGCGTAAAACTTGTTAACACCTTTTTTGCCAAATGTGACTTTGACTTTGTTAATATGTCCGCATCGGGGGAGAAATCTGCGGATTTTTCGGAGGGGTGCGCGGCATCCACTCCAAACAGTAGTAAGGATAGGCCTTCCACCTCATCATCATTGAAGGATACGGCCCCGCTGGGGCCTAGTGTTAAGCCTAAAACGACGAAATGCAAAACAACTAAGGGGAAAGAACGAGCAAATCCGAAGGAAACGCGGACCATTCCAAAGCAACAGGATGTCGTTAATTCACGTTTGGACAAATTGGAAAGCATGCTCAAGAAGCTGGTTTCCAACATGCTTTACTATGAAGAACCTGACAGGGATAGGCCTGCTAACGTTAATGATAACAATAGAGTAACGTTAGGCTTTGATGGTCAACAGGTGCACGTCCCAGGTCACGGGCTTGAGGACGAAGAAGGAGAGTATGTTGAGGCTTCAGAGGACCTAAGCACGTTTGTGGAGGGAAAAAGTAAACCACTTGGGTTCGCCTCAAAATTTGCTGGGCCCCTGGAGGAGGGTGCTCCCATTGACTCAGAATTGGCAAGTAGTATTACATATCTCTTGTTGAATAAACTTGAGGAAAAACAGATGACTGATACAGCACAAAAATACCTTCGGCCTTCAAACTGTGAAACCTTGTTGGTTCCAAACGTAAATCCAGTCATCTGGGACAATCTTTCCCTCTCGTCTCGCAACGTGGATGTTAAGATGCAACAGTGCCAAAAGTCCTTAGTTAAGGGTATCACGGCTCTAATTGAGGCCTTCAAAGATAGAAGTGCACCTTTATCAGAGGCGGAGCAGGATGGGATTGCTTTACTGTGTAACGCAGTGTTTGAACTAAACATTTTCCGTAAGGAACTTATAAAACCAGAGCTGAATAAATGTTACAGCCACCTTTGCAAGCCATCGGTAACACCAACACAATGGCTCTTCGGAGATGATCTCCAGAAAACAGTTAAAGAATTAGATGAACAACAAAAAGCTGTTGGTGCAATCCGGCCCCAAAGGGCACGATTTGGGTTTCACCCTTATAGACAAGATTCACGAGGGAAGTATGCCGATGCTGGATGGATTCGCAAAGGCTCGAGGCCTTTTTTAGGGGTTCGCCATCAAACACAGAAACCGCCTCGGCGTCCTTATGTCAAACAGAACAAATCAGCAGCAATGGGCAAACCCCCCATCAGGAATTAACAAGAGAACTGAATTCACCATTGACAACTACCAATACGTTAAGTTGTTTTTATTTACCTTCAGATAAAATAATTACAGAGACCCTACAGATTGGAGGTCGATTGAAGTCATTTACGGAAGTATGGAAAACATATACATCAGACTCTAAGATATTGAATATCGTGTCTGGCTATAAATTAGAATTTCTTACATCCATGGGGCCACCAACACAGTGGATGATTCCCTGCCCATACAAATTGTCAGTAAAAGGCAGGCTGTAGCCACTGAAATAAACAGATTATTTGAGAAAGGTGTCATTGAACCTGCCGATGAGCGAGGATTTGTTTCAAACATTTTTACCCGCCCTAAGCAAGATGGCGGTTTTCGCATGATTCTAGATTTGTCTGACTTGAACCAGCACGTATCTTATAGCCATTTCAAAATGGATACATTGGAAATAGCTCTCACTTTGGTAAAGAAAGATTGCTACATGACTTCAATTGATCTCCGAGATGCCTATTATTCCATACCTATTAGTAAGGAACATAGACGATACCTTCAGTTCTGTTGGAACGATAAACTCTGGCAGTTCAAAGCCTTACCGAATGGACTTACGTCAGGCCCACGGGTCTTTACAAAGCTCTTAAAACCGCCACTCTCATATCTCAGATCTAATGGCATCGCATTTGTTAATTACATTGATGACACTCTAATTCTGTCTGACACACAGACCCAAAGTGGCACTGATGCAGCTGTATCAGCAGAAACTCTGTCAGAACTGGGTTTTGTGATCCACCCTGAAAAATCTGTGTTCACCCCAACACAACAAATAAAATTCTTGGGTTTTATAATAGACTCGGTGATGATGAGGGTCACACTCACACAGGCAAAAATGATAGAAATAAAAGAAGCATGTCAGAAACTCCTGACCCCTGGGCCCTGTGTCATAAGATCAGTGGCATCCACAATTGGGAAGTTAGTGGCTTCATTTTCAGGGGTCCAGTATGGGCCGCTACATTATCGCCAACTTGAAAGGGAAAAAATTGCAGCACTTAGAAGTCACAGGGGTCACTTTGATAGGCCCATGACCTTGTCCAATGCAGCAAAGACTGAGCTTCTGTGGTGGATTAAGAATGTGGACTCCTCATATCGTGAAATAAGCAAGGGACCTTTTTCCTGTTGCATTACCACGGATGCATATGGTTCAGGTTGGGGGGCCACAAATGGAGTCGCCCAAATAGGAGGCATATGGAATAGTCTAGAGCTTGTAAGAGCTCAGCATAATGAAATAAACTATCTAGAAATGGTGGCGGTTTATCATGCTCTTCGAGCTCTGTGTCGCACAATGCACAATACTCATGTACTAGTTAGAATTGATAACACAACAGCAGTGGCGTACCTTAATAATATGGGGGGTATCAAATCTTTGGCATGCAATGAGATGGCTCAGGTCATTTGGGGATGGTGTGTCAGTAAACACATATGGCTGACAGCCTTATATCTACCAGGATCTCAGAATGAAATAGCCGACAGAAAATCACGGGAATTTAATGAAAATATCGAATGGATGCTAGACAAACAAATTTTTGCACAGATATGTTTAAGATTTGGCACCCCGAACATTGACTTATTTGCTTCTAGACTTAACGCACAACTTAGGCATTATGTGGCGTGGCAACCAGATCCAGAGGCAGAACATGTAAATGCCTTTACACTAAACTGGTCCTCAGAATTCTACTACATTTTCCCGCCTTTCTCCCTTGTGGGGCGTTGTCTCCAGAAAGTACAAGAGGACAAAACGGAATGCATTATAATAGTCCCAAACTGGCCATCGCAACGATGGTTTGCCACCTTGCTCACTTTATTAGCTGAGGATCCTATTTTTATCCCATGGCAAGACAATCTCCTTTCACAGCCTGTTTCAGGAGCACCACATCCACTGAAAAAGAAACTTTCTCTTCTGTCTTGCAGATTATCGGGCAATGTTTCAAAAACAAGGGATTATCTGCTAAAGCAACAAACATTCTCCTCTCATCTTGGAGACCCTCCACCAAGGCACAGTATGGAGGTCACATTACAAAATGGATGCAATTTTGCTCTAAGAGGGACAAGGATCCTCTGCAGACCACTGCGGGAGAAGTAGTAGAATTTCTCACGGAGCTTTCAACTACTGTTGGATATAGCACCCTAAACACAGCCAGGGCAGCATTGTCATCTTTGGTGACTTTCTCAGATGGTGATACTGTAGGCTCTCACCCTCTCATTTCAAGATTTTTCAAAGGAGTTTTTCAACTCAATCTGCCGACCCCACGCTATAGTTCCATCTGGGATGCAAATATTCTACTGACACATCTTAAAACCATGTCCCCTGCTAAGAATTTATGTGTCAAAGATCTCACCCTAAAGACAGCAATGCTCATGGCCATGGTCTCAGTGCAGAGACAGCAGACCCTTCATCTTTTTAATATAGTGGACATGAATGTGGACCACAAGAAGTATGTTTTCTATGTAAATTCCCACTTAAAACATACAAGACCTAGTAACTTTGGAACCGCCGTCACCTTTCGAGCCTACCCACCAGACAGGAGATTGTGTGTTCATACCTACATCACAGAATATCTGAAACGTACCAAAATATGTCGAAAAGCGGAGAAATCATTTTTTATCAGTTTTAAGAAACCGCATGGCAGAATAACAAGGGATACTTTAGCTCGCTGGTTAAGAACACTCATGGGCCAAGCCGGAATAAACACGGAACATTTTAAACCTCATTCTGTCAGATCGGCGGCTGCATCTAAAGCTAGTACAAAACATTTACCAGTGGCAGAAATTATGGCTCAAGCTGGCTGGCGCAGAGAGAGCACTTTTCAAAAATTTTATCACAAGCCTGTCATTCAGGACACTATCTCTTTTGCCAACACTGTATTGGCAGACTAATGGGAAAACTGAAGTTAACAGCGGTGAAGAGCTGTACTGTACATATGTATTATAGAAAGTTAAAAGTTAAGACCTTGAACTAGTTTTAGTGTTCATAAACTTCTATTAGTTTTCTTCTTTTTTATACTTTCAATTGGGAGTTTCTCATATGGAATCTCGTCCCAAAGGAGTCAACACGGGACAGAAACATTTAGTTTTGCTTTGTCATCTGCAGGGTAGGTGAGTTGAACTAAGGCTTACATCCTTTACTTATTGGTTTTGACCATGAGGACCTCGCCTTGTGGCTTTGAAGCTCTCATCTTATCTCGAACGAGTTACGAAGTAAAATTGAAACATTAAACGAAAATTTACCTTGTTTGATGTTTGATCTTAATTTTACGAAGTAACAGTGAGTGAGAGATAAGATGCCCTACATCCCTCCGTGCACATGAAAGGGACATATTTAAAGGTATTTTTGGTCTTTCTTCTGTGGGCTTGGTCCTCATGGGTTTGTTGAAGGCTGACTTGTGCATGCGCGGGTGGGATCTCATCTTATCTCTCACTCACTGTTACTTCGTAAAATTAAGATCAAACTTCAAACAAGGTAAGTTTTCGTTTAATCTTTCAATTTTACAGCAAATCTCTTACCACATATACTCACATACAACACATACATTTCCAGATGATGGACAGCAAATTCAGAAAGTGAGATGCTGTGAGAAAGCATTTTTAAGACATAAAACTGCAATTTACACTTGGATATATCTAAATGATTTATAAATCTTACCCTTCTTTATCTAATTGTAGTATTGTTTTCTGAGATTCCTTCTGTGTGTTTTGTGGCTTTGACCTAGGAGCTGGAACTGGAGGCTGTGATCTAGGGGCTGGGCTAGGTTTCTTGTCCGAAGGTGGAGACCCTGGACTGCCGATAGCTAGAAAGTCAAATGCTGACATAGCATCCTGTGGAGAGAAGAGTAGCGAAAATGAGCATTGCTTCATATTCTACATCACACCCTTCTACTGACAAGGGGGAACCAATACCAATCTTAATCATCTTTGGCCGAAACCCTGGTTAGTGCTATGAAGAATAGCATTAAGTACAGGTTTAGCAACTTGTGAAAATTTCTCCATGTGATCATCACCACCATACTTCAATGTCCATGTCTGATGTAAGATCATTTTTCTCCCTATCCAGCATTTCTGTACCTTAAACACAATACAAATTCATGACCTGACCCTAACTGTTTCATGACCAAATGTTATGGTCTTGAGTTATGGAAACTCAAGACCTTGTTCATTAGAGTTCACAAACTAAATACACAACATACATGCATTTCAAAGAAGTTTAACTTTCCTTCCAAAATTCCATGAGTTATATCATTTTCAACTTTTTTTTCATGCACTTTCAGTCCATTAAATTAAGCAAAAATTTAGCTTGATGCTTTGCATCATATTTGAGAATATGATCAGCACCTTAGCTTTGACAAGTTTAAGCATGAATAATGCACTCCCTAGAGACAAAGCATGTTCCATGTTAAAGATTTTAAAATAAAATCTCTACTCAATAGCTCTTCCATACACTACTCAATTCTACCAATCAGATGCCTTTTTAAGACTTCAATCACTTCTCCAATTATGCACAAACTCCTTACTTGTAATTACTAGAATACTTCTCACAATGAAAAAGCTCAAAGCTTTGATTTAATGCTGTACGAATATTTTGTTGCATTTTGTTGCATTGCTATCAAGTACTCTGTAAAATTTAAGTTCTGTCACTAAAATTGTCAGTATTTTGGTAACATTTTAGCATTCAAAGTTGACTCCTTAATTCTACTCAGATCACAATAAAATCTCTCTGCATTGCTCTTCCATTACACCATTCACTCTGACCAATTAGAGCCCTTCTTTCAGGCATAAGAATGTTGTGTAATTATGCACAAAACTTCCAACAAACTCTACACATATTCTGCTACCAACAAGGAAAGAAATCAAGCTAAACATCAAATAAAATTGCAGAATTCAACAATGGTGAAATTGAAGCACTCGAAGATTTCTATGGCTGTGCAGAAACACTGACACTGGGATTAAAAACACTGAGATTACCTTTACTTCAGGCTCAGGTTCCTGACTGGCAGACCTATCCATGGGTACCTCAACTTCGCCTGGTTTCTCTTCTTTCCCTTCAGCTGAAGAACGAGGGGTAACATCTACTGGATCGAATGATAAAGATTTGATGGAACCCCTTTCTTTTGGGGCGGGTGCTAGATGGGGAGACTGAGATACATCTGGGGGGATGTTGGAGGTAGGTACATGTCGTTTCATAAGCCGTCCCCATGTGGCTACATTAATGTTCATTTGATTAGGGCGTAGAAAGTTGATACCTGTAAGAAGCAAAGAAAGTGAATTTATTTAAGTGATCATTTTTATCTAAAGGACATAAGGCAGTCTCAACCTTATTGAAACATCAGTTTCATCTTGCAAATTTTCTATCATTTCTGTACATGAATTTTTCGCAATGTTGGATGGGATCCTCAATGCCCTACAAGCAGAAATTTATCTAAAAATTTATTTCTGATATCTAAATCAGGAAATAAAATATTCTGAAGAAATTTTCACTTATTCCTGTGTGTAGTTCTTGACACATAAGCAAATCCTGTTGTCACATTTCCAACTTACTAAACCTGCAGCAAGCAAGCTTGTAATCATAACCTCTGTTTTTTCCAAATCATTGACAAATTTTCTCCTCCTTCATCTCATACTTTCATATTGTGAATGCAAAGGAGGTAATTGTAGATATACTAATTTTCAATAGCCTCAAGATACCCACATCCCTGTTTGAAGGAGAAAGAAATGGTGGAGGAGGAGGAGGAGGAGGTAGTCATCAATTTGAGATGATATCATTCCTGCTTGCTTAAAGTTTATTTTGGGTTCCATATGTAGTACAATCATTTGCTAATATCTTGACAACCACACATAGCAATTTAATGGAAATGTGGTAGGAATCCTTTCCCAAGTTACTCCTTCACATATCATATGGCAATTTCAGCTCAATTAAACCCTTCTTTTTATCAACAACTAGACCAAACTTACCCTTTTGTTTTGCAAATATCCTTCTCTGCCTCCTGAGTTTCGTTCTTCTCTCAATCGATGGGTTGAAAAATGTTATCTGTACACAAAACATAAACAGAATAAATTTTATACATTGTTTCTTTAAGACAGAAAAGTGGCCAAGACAGAGGTAGATTGTTGGGTTAAATTCATAAAGAGGTACACACGAAAATGTGCCTGTCAGTAAATCAATGTGGGTGTCAGCAATCTCTTCAATAGAAAATCCACATACTTACCTGGTTTATTCACTACCACCAAATTTCCCTGTCCCCATGCTGTCACTCTGACCCCCCCCTCCTACCGTACCAGGGAGAGCAGACTAAAAGTGCTTTGTGCACCACCTGTGGTCCAACTCCCTTGGGCATTCTCTCTAACTCCCAAATGTCTCCTTTGGATAGTTGTGTAGCAGACAGGCAGGGAAGTCTCAGGGCAGGAAATAAGCAGGGGCTATTGGTGATTCAACCACACATTTCTTAAAATCGCACTCCAACAAAAAACAAGCCAGTAAAAGTATCACGCCATGGTAACAAAAATCGCCCCTTCAAGGCTCTGTGCAGTTAAGAAAAATCCCCCCAAACAATGTGAGGTTTGAGCTCTGCCACTGTCCTCCCCACTTGCCTGAAAAAATCTTGAAAATTTGATACTGAAATACCAAGTTCCGGTACTTTGCTTTGCATCTGAATGAGTCCGATATATTTTATAATTCATCCCATTAGTCGTGAAGGCTCCTACCACAGTAGTACTGACAGGCCACAGTGTGGTTTGTAAGAATAGAGATTTCCATGCAATATCAGACTTAAAGGCATTTTCCAGTGGCTTTTCATTAGGATCCCATGTGAAAGAAAAAAAAATTCCAGTTCATACCCTTCAAACCCCGTAGCAATACTCTTTTCCTAACTCGAGATATCTAACCTTAAAGACTACTTATTTTTGTCCAAAAATACCTCCACTTCTCATCAAGGTCACAGAATGTTATGTAAAGTGGGAACATGGCCTCCGATTTCTTTTGTTTTTCCTTATAATTGAATGCTGTGTTGTCCTTGAAATATGATACTGCCAGAATGTTTGAATGTCTCTATATGTAGATTTAGCATAAATCTACACCATATGTAGGGCATAGCAAACAAAGTTGCTAAATATTACCTAGAGTGATGTCAATTCATAAAGAAATTCAATGCTTTGTCAAATTAATGTGCCGCGATGACATCACAGATTTCCCATAATGCACTTCGTCTTGAGAAAAAAATTGCATTTTTTTAAAAATGTATATCTTCCAAACGCTACAAGCTATTGAGATGCGGTTTTCACTTCCTAGAAGAGAAAAATTTTTGGCATTTTTTAAAGGTACTGGTTTTTGTCACTGGCAAATCCCTTTAAAAACTCAGATCCTTAGTCGGGTAAAAAAGTATCCTTTTCCTGTGTGACCATTTACGCATCCCTGTGTGAAAGCATCCGTTTTTGTCACAACTGAGTGTCAACTAGTACAGTCTTGAAATCTTGAAAGTATTGCTGTAGCTAAAAGTTACACTAACTGTACGACTGGGTGTGAGAGTTCTTAATCACGTGATCTCTGTTACTCTTTGTTCTCTATAACAATAGGCAGTACTATTAGCAAGTTTCCCTATCTTAATGTTGTTATTGTGAAGACAAAATCACGGACCCTGAAAATCGGTTCCCATGGTTCTGTAACTTTCTCAGGCTGGCCCTAACTCACTGCTAAGCCTTGCAAACTACCCAAATCAGCTTCTTCTAAATATGAAAGTGTAAAATATTTTAGACCTAACATTATGTTAAAAATTACACATTATCCCATAAATTCCCCATGTTAATTTCACCCGGCATATATCACAATTATGCTATAGCTCTGCTGCACATAGAGCAACCTTGCACCAAGCCATACATAAACCAAAGCTGTAACTGCCTGTCCCTCTGCATTACAGTACTCTGAAACACGAGACTAGGCTAGGCTCAATATATCTTCATACATAAACTTTTTAGGATAGCTTAACAGCCAAACCAAGAAACCCTGAAGAAAAAAGGAACGCACAGGAAAATTATGCAAGAAAAGTTTTCCAACATATCAGACAGGGCTTAGAGTATTTTACACATGTGTTGAAACTATTTTATGAAATGAACGTCATTGAGATAATTTTTATGGCATTCAGTTTTATGTTTGAGTTGGCTACCCTGAGACGGAAACACCTACACAGTCACGTGTACTAGAGCAGTATCTTGAATTGAAATTTTAAAGGACTCAGAAGGATCGTAGGCCAAGACTGAGGTCTACATTCTCAGGGCCTAAGAAGTTTAAGAATTGCTTATTATCATTGATTTTAAAAGATACTACATAAATGTTGCTAGCCTCGCTCTATTTTGTTAGTTGTATCAGGTTTACGGGGTGAATGATTTGGAACATTTTGGGGGGGGATTTCAGTCCTAAACTGAAGGCACCTGATGAGCTTAATTCTGCAGATTGGCAGTATACATATATATCCAGCAATTCTAGTTAATAAATTTGTATCCTTGAGACAGATAAACTGTTTCTCATTTTTGCTTACATTCAAAATGATCAAAATCCCTGGGCAGAAACGACGTTAGCAGAGCAAGCGATGCACAGGCCATACGTGTCCTGTATTATATCACAACGACGTTGTATTTTTACCTGGAACACAGTGGACTACACGTATGCATGTAGTGTACATAATTCAACTAAACTGAGTGTAAAACATGCCCATGCCATATCATATGATATAGCTGAGTGCATTGATTTCAGTATTTTAAAAAAGCCCTTGCGCATGCCAAAAGAGCCCCGTGGATGAATTCACGGGGTTCTTTTTCCCATTGAAAATAGCCCCCATGAGGTAAAACTTAATTCCTGCCCAAGCTGGGAAGGGGATGTTTCAAGCATGTGTTCTTTGATTAGAATTAGATTAAAATCATCATGAATCAATAACAGCAAAAATTATCATACCTTAAACCTATTTTGGATTTATAGTTAAGATAGTTTCTCAACAAAATGAAAATGTTCAACCTTTAATACAGGACTAACACCAACTAAACAATGACATGTTGTGAAGGTCTAATTTAAGTAAATTTTGTGTCAAAGTAGGCATAATGAACGGGCACATGGTTTCTTCTAAAGTGAATTTCATTACACAAGTCAAACAAACCAGTCAACAGCATCCTGACAAATGCCACCTTAAGCCGCGGTCACACTACAACGAATTCGGATCGGACTCCCATCCGATTTTTATGAGTTTTTATAGAAATCTTCTCCATTTCGGGTCGGAAAGAACCCAAAATTTACCAACCTGTGTAATTATATGATTTTTATCGCAGGACTACGAAAATTAAATTTACACGAATGATTTCGTGACGTCACATCGACAGACAGCTTTTATCGGACTACACGTGTCCGATAAAAGCTGTCTGTCGGTGTGACGTCCTGAAAAAAATCAGTTAACATCTCATTTTGATAGACCTCTGATGCAAATCATATATTTACACTAGTTGGCAAATTTTGGGCTCTTTCTGGCCAGAGATGGAGAACATTTTAATAAAAACTCACAAAAAATCGGATCGGAATCCGATCCAAATTCATTGTAGTGTGACTGCGGCTTTACCCTGTTTAGCATGCAGAATGGGTACAGTTCAACAATTTTTACAGTGAAAAATGATAAGGAATATCATAGTTTGTTGTTTTAGATGAGTACTCAGTTCATCAATTATTATTGCTGCATTGCAAATTTGAAAACCATGCAGGTGACAGTATCTGCTGCATGCACTTCACCCAGGGCAAAAATTAACGTAAATTTTTCAAGGTTCTATCACATTAAAAAAACGAACTTCATTTCTCCCAAATCTGGTATAAAACATGGCTCCTTCTGTTATTGTTTGTGCCCATTGAGGACTTCCTGAAGAGTATAAAATATTAAATTGAATGTGTATACAGTAGTTTGCCCGGAAGTCTGTTGGACTGGCATGCAGATAGAGGACTAAGTCAGGCACCCTCTGTCTGAGGCTGCCCTCTACCACTGTCCTATTAAGACTTGCCAGTGACTTACTATGGATTAGTGGGGATTACATGTGTAAATAGGAGGTAATGAGGGGCAAAGTAGATTTTCAAACTTTAACAGCAATTTCAGGCATTACTCTCCCCCCCCCCCCCCCCCCAAAAAAAAAATGCCTGCCACTAACTAGATTTCAATTCAAATTTCTTGTACAAAATGGAAAGACTTTTGCAAGAATAATATCTACTATCAACTTAACAATACACCATTTTTAACTAAATACAACATTCTGTTAATGCTTTAAAGAAACAGTACGTCACAAATTTTCCTATCTCTTGTCATAGCTTCATATATTATCAAATGGTTAGCATTCTGAAGATAAAATGACATGAACATTATATTGGCATGCTGCATGAATTATCAAAGAGAGCAATGCAAAATGTCTGAAGTATATTTGCTTAAACAAAAACAAAGCTCCCAAAAATGTGCAGTAAAAGAGTAAAAATAAGATCCAATTTATGATCTTTATCATTCATTTCTACTTTTCCTACTATCAGAGTGGTAATTTTCTTAATGGTATTTTTTCCCCTTATTCCAGAGCTCAATGTGTCAAGTGGCATACACTGGGATACTACCCCGGCATACCAGCCAGAGTAGTCCAGCATCACTATTTTTCACCATACTATGCTGCTGGTTGTCCCTTATAATTGTGTCATTTCGTGACCACCAAAAAGTGAGGGCTGTAATTTTGTACCATCTCAAATTACAGAGGACAATATAAAGCTCTCCACGAGCACGACTCTGGTACATTTACAGCAATACTTATTTTAATCATCTGTAAATATACACCCTGTGAAGGCTACATGAGTTTATTATTCAATCTCCCAAATAATGAAGAGTGATGGTGCAGTGGATAATCCCTCAACTCTCATCCCTGGGAATAATTGGAACATGAGTTTGATCTCTCAAATTATACAGATTTCTTTTTATCCTTCAGACTTTGTCAATCAAGTTTTCATTTTGTCTTGTTACTTTTTCTTTATGCAATAATTTATATGGAGGTGAGCCTTTTGGGGGCACATGTGCTTGGTCCCAACATGGAATTTCGGGTATCGGCAAAAAGTAGGCCTACAGCATGTGACTACTGTGCATATCTTTACTGAATATATAGATTTTGAGAAGTGTTCTGAATGCAGCTCCTGTCTTTCAGTGGGGCAAAAGTTGCAAGGTTCGGACAACAAATCTAAAAAATTATCATTTCATTATGCCTCTAAACCTCATTACAGCTTCTCTTCACCAGTTTGCACCCTGGATAACTCTGAATGACTCGGATTCTGGTTTTGGATAGAGATCAATACGGATAGGTCAAGTTCAAGTGCATTTTTTGATAAACTGTTTTGCAGCATAAACATAAGGTGCACAGCAGCAAATTTATAGGGTTCGAACGAGAAAAAATTTTACCGTTGAAATTTTAAGCTGTATGAAAGATAACAAACTCACATTATTAGAGATGTGAAAACATTTTGTCACAGATCATTCCTAGAAATCACTAAAACACTGACCACCAGGATTAAACATTTCATCACATGCTAGAAATAACAGGAAGTAATTTAATGATTTTTATAATAAATGTAACGGTAACATATTGTTTCTTATATAGCGCTTTATCACTGAAGTATCCAAGCACTGTTATACTTCCCCTGATCAAAGATCTCCCAATAGGAATTTAAATCCTTAGCAAATTTTTCTAGAAGCATCTCCTCAGGGTGGCAGCAGTTATATATCGTGCTCAACGATAAGTTACCTCACAGGTGCCCACATACCCTGTCGGTGGAGACAGGCAATTGAGAGAAGGCACCTTGCCCAAGGATACAACGTAATCTGGGCAGGACTCGAACTAGCAACCCTTGGGTCCCAAGTCTGATGCCTTAGCCAATAGTCCATCACACTCTCATTTTTGCATTGCAGCTTTGAGGTTTATTGATTTTATCTTAAAATGACCAAAATTACTACTGTTGTGCATATAGAACTGCTTTACATCTCTGCAGTTGTACAGCTTGCAGAGTAAAGAGTGAAACAATGACAGATAACCCTAAAGGTACACTGCAAGTTTCACAAAAACTTGGATTTCATGATGCCTTATAAAATACCACAAAATACTCTTAATGTCTCCCTAAGCATTCGTACTATTATTTATTATTATTATTGTTATCGTTATCGTTATCGTTATCATTATTATTATTTGTGTTACCATGAAACTTTACATAATTTGGATCGAACATGCTGTGGATTTACAAAATTTTCAATTCCTAGATTCCCAGGTCAGATGTTTTATGGGATATGCACTTGATTCCAGTCTTTCAAGTGGTAGTTTGACTTTTCGGTGGAAAGTACTCAACCTGGGTCATCAGTTTGGCATTCTAAATGCCAGAACCACTGAATACGGCACTTTTGAAATTGGTTTGGCTGCACTACATTTAAAAGTTGATGCCAAACAGCGTTTTGGTGTCTTCACAATCATTCTGCTACCATTTTCTTTTATTACTTATATTTTCAAATGATACCTCCCACTAATATTATCCTGATACTGCATTCAAATGTATTACCACTGCTCAACCAATCATAATTCTGTCTTCAAATGTACTACTATTGCTCAACCAATAAAACCAATAGTAAGCGTATATGAACCAAATGATAAAATGTGCTGTTATTTCACAGCTTGTTTTGTCTTGTTTTGTACCCCATTGCTATCTTTCTATTTGGTTACTGTCAACCAATTCACATTTGGGATTTTTACACTATTTTAAATGGCAAATTCAGCCAATCGTATCATAGAAAGTTTGGCAACTTTACACTCAGCACCATTAAGGTGACAATAATGACAATTAGTATATTCTTTCACTATGTTCTGTCATCCAAATGCATGGAAATCTTCCACTTATAATTAAATGCAGACATACTCACTCCTTCCCATTACAGACACCCTGTAATTAACAACCCCGACAGGTCAATTAAGATCACTCATACGTTCTTTTCTCTTGTCATATCACTCACCTCAGCAAACAGAGTTCCTTGGGGTTCCAAAGCCAAGCACATACCATGTTTCTGGCTCGCCAAGAAATCTTCCAGTCGTAGAAATTTTAGTGCGCACAATGAACGATAGTCCTTCCATAGAACAGAAATTTCTAACTCCCTGGACTGTAGAGAAAGGAAATATAATGTGGTGTTAGACAGATTATGTGGGTAAGGTACAGAATGAGAAGCTAAGCTATCAACATGTGTACTGTAGCAGCAGTTACTACATGGGAAGAATGCTGCGTAAAGATGCATTAAGATTCCTATCTTCTCTGAAATAATTTGCCTGTGAGGGTTTTCTTAGACAAAGATAAGAAAGTGCTATTCAGGCCAATGACTAAAGACTATGTAAACCATTAAGATAACGGCAATGGTCATCTCTGACACTGATGTGTATAATATAGGATCGGGTGGAATGTGGATACATTTGAACATAGTCATGGTTGTTAGATTCATTTACACATTTTATGTACACTTAACAAGATAACCAATTTTAGGATTAGTTCTCTATCTGCTTTTATCCCATGTCTTTTTTTCAGGTATAGTTTATGTAGTATTGATAGTTGTTCACTTCTCATACTTGATGCCAATTCTTACAAATTTCTTTGTGTTATTAACGGCTTTGATTTCACTTTTTACATCTTAGGACTTTGCATGGGGACTTGATTCTAGATGTGGCTTTAAAACTGGCTGTTTGGGACACATGAGACTGGTCCATACAATCTCACATGGGGATGACAATACTGCAGTGGCTGGTGGTTCCTGGACAACTCCTAAGTCTCAAGGGGATGATTCTCCTCTGACAAGGATTATTCCCCCTCCCTGGAAAATCCCCTCTTCCACCCCTTCCAGGACCATTACCAACCATGACAATGGTCCCATGGAAAATCTCTCCCCCTAAACAACTGACCCTTGACAATGGGACTATGGATGAAAATGAGAGTTCGTCAATTTTGGTTTGGAAAGAGATGGGGGGATGTGAACTGTTCTGGGAGAAATCACTATGATGTGGGTGTAGGGTAATCACCCCATGTGGGGATTGTCCATGCAAAATGGCTGCAGTCCCACACAGGACTGGGATCAAATTATGTTCTGTGTAATGTGTTTGATAGCTTCACTGCAGTGGCATACAATCAACTAGCAAAAAGAAAGTTTCATGACTTACTTTGTCTAGTTCTATTGTTACTTTCTGGTCCCAGCATTGTGCGTTGACTTGCTTGTACGCTGTCTGGCCGACTTGCTGATTATCTAGACGTAGTACCGCGCAAACTTCATCTACAAGAAAAAAATTGGAAAGAGGTGAGTTGAGGATATACAGATCTATCAATGACTAATGCCAAAATACTAGTGTTGTACCGATATTATCCATTAGTGACATTATTGATGTATATACTATTCGATGGATATAATATATGATTTAGTCACTTTTTTAAATATCGACAAGATACCTGTCTGTCACTGACATTTTAGAAATGAATGTACTTTAAACAAAACCACAGGACTATTTTGCACTACCAAAGTGTCATTTTGTTTAAAAGGGGTAAAATATTGAGACATAGTCAGGCATAAGAAAATAATGTAACCTTTGCATAAAGTAGAGGTCTAGAAACATTGGTTAAGGAGCATCAGCATTAGGGTTGTTGCTACGGCGGTCAGGGCTGGTCGGGCGAGCCGACACTAAAGGTTACCGACCGTCACTCAAAAGTTATTTTTTAGCTTACCAACGGGCACCCTTTTTGCTAAAATTGATAGTATATCGAAATAAAATAAATCTTTACTTTGTCCCATTACTATTCTGACTACAGGGAGCAACATTCATGTCCCAAATCCAATGTTGCATCAGTTTAACACCCTAACAAAGTTGCAACAACAAATATGTTCCCCTTATATTAGCGCCAATTGCACGTTCGACGCGTATTGGCAGATCCTGTTTCAGCACAGATTTTATAAGGCTAGGCTACGCACTTGTCGTGTGTGGCCTAACTTTCATTATCTTACACATAATGTGATTGGTTTGTGAAAGTTATACAGGGGATTTTAGCCGGCACTCAAATTGGGCTAGCTAAAACCCTGGTCAGCACTACTGGTTTATTTTACCCATAGAAATATGGGATGAATATGATGAATACTGGCTGACACCAATACCAAATACCCATATTTGGTTCAACACCACAAAATACTTGCCGACAAATTTTGATGGAAAATGTAAATCTGAATAATGTTTGCTTTGAGTGCACTGGTGGGAAATTCACTCCACTTGATCGTCCTTGTATACAAATGTTCCAAAATGGAAGTTTGTTTGACTTTTTAAGTAGGTATTCCAGGTAAAGTGATGACGTAAAGGTCTTACTTTGAAGCTTACAACACTAACTGTACTGTATGCACCACTGATGCATAGTGGTATTGCTTAATACTGTGTATGGTTTAAAGCAGTGCTACCAGTTTCTTAAGTGATTTGTTACATGTTACACTGTTTGTTTCAAGCCTTGTTATCTGAGGGACATACTAGTAGATACTTGGCAAAACATGAGGGCCCACCATGAAGATACATTTGAGCACTCTTAAACGTTGAAGTGAATAAATTTTATAAACCCTGTGAGAAACCCCAGTTTCACAAATTGTCTCCGATTCCCCACAACTTACTGGTGTGGGTTCTCAGGAGTGCCGTAACCCAGGCACATCCAATAGACATTGTGCAATTATAACTATTTGTCCACTGCACTATGTATCACTCACTGTATATATTTCAGAGAATATCAATTTCTACCTATTTTCTTGGAGTGCACCATTATTGTCATTTTCACATTCCCTACAAGTTTAGCATCTGGACTTTGCCAAGCTGTGAAACTTACTTATCAGTTCATCTGATCGACCCGCATATCCTTTTCCACTTGCTGATCCTTTCGCACTTGCTCGTGTGTGAAACGAAGATTTGATGAGACCACTACTGTTGGAGGGTAAAACTGAAGGTCTGCGATTGGGAATGTTTTCCAGTACATCTTGGCAGCCAATTAGTCGGACTTCCAGCTTCCCAGTCAAAGCAGCTGGTTTGGGAAGAGAGCTGTATGACTATTAAAGAAAAAGAGAGAAAACTTAACTAATGTGGAAAAACTCTTGAGCTTCAGAAGACTTCTTAGAAGAGAAGTGATAATGAAAATACTCAAAAGCATAAGTATCAGCCTCTTATTTCAGGCTTTCAAGTAGAAAGAAAGGATGAAAAGAAAGGATAAAAATTCTCAATAAAACAGGACAAAAGTAGGATTTTACAATCTTAAAGTAATGCAAAACCATGACACCTGTAGGCTTTCATACATGCACACTTTACAGATATGGAATTTGACAGCAATGTGTGATTCCTTTGTCATTTGTTTCAATAATTTCAATATGCCATTTCATGCATTTCATATAAAGACCAAAAAAGTAGGAAAAAGTAACTTTAAGTAAGACTAAGTGGGATTTTCAAGAAAAAAGTAGAAAAAGTAGGAAAGAAGCTTAAAGAAATAGGAAAAATACAATCAGAAGGAGTCAAATGAAAGCCTCTTATTTTGAAACTGATGCTGAATCTATCAAATCTCTTACCTCCCTAACAAAGGAATTTTCTTGATGATGCACAATTTAAACACTACATATGGCAAACCATGGAATACACCTTGTATGAATTACTTGCAGAGAAACTAATGCTGTCACATGATTAACAAGGTCAATGCATGAATTTAAGGTTAGAAGATATGTTAATTCAAACAGAGTGGGGGTGGGGGGTATATTTTCCCCTTCAAAAATTAGAAGGAAGGTAATGAAAGTATACTTTAGTGCAATTACTCATTAAGAGAGTCAAAAGAAAGTTTCAAAACCTTACAGATTACACATTTCCTTTCATTCTCAGCAACTAGTTCTTTAACAATTCTAAAACCTAACATGTACAAATTTCTTTGCAGAAAGAAAAAGTGACCATACTAGCTTATTACCTGATGAACTCTTCAATAGTTTCTAACTTTTTACTCAGCATAAATATCATCCTCACATATGTATCTAAAACTGAAACCTCTGGATTGCTTGTACTGAATATGACTCACTACAGATACTAGCTTCAGATACTTCTTTCATGATTCAAAATAATCTCAACAAATTGAGTACACCAAATGTACTCAGCATCTCATATGTACATAGTGAAGGGGTGGGGGTTGGGTGGGTGGGGGAGTCTATGTTTATGAACTGGAGAGGGGATGTGAAAATGAGAAATTAGTCTCGACATAGTACGTAGTCAAGACGGTGAATCAAATAGTAAGCTTAGTCCAGTAATAGTATCAACCAGGGCTGGAAAAAATGTTTATTTCCCGGGAAGGGAATGAAATTCCCCACAATTCCTCCCATATTTTCATGTACACAAAATGTGTAAATTTTCTCCAATGACCAAAATTTCCCTTCAAATACCCAAATTTCCGGGGAAGGAGCCTCCCAGCTTCCCAACTTTTTCCACCCAGGGTATCAACTAGGCTAGGGTGACCCCAACATTTTTGGAATCAGGTACCTGTGGTCATATTAATCGTGACTTCTACAATGACGACACAACTGAAGCAGCAACATAATACCTCAGCAGCCATAAGCTGTCAACTGCTAGCCTACCAATGTGTATTAGTTGACCAGTTGGCTTTACATTACAGGCTTCTCATCGGCTGAGGGACATTACAAACAAATGTTGTGGAATTGTTGTGGCCAACAGAAGGGAAAACTTAGGACTGAATAGCGACAACGATCAAGAGAACTAGTTGCGATGTAACTCTTCACTAAAACCTATGTGGTAACATACATCCAGTTGAACTCCCAAATGTGATTTTGGACATCTTCTTGACAGCACCGTACTAAAAATTACCCAGGAGTCTCAGTTGTAGGGAAAGTGGAGTCCTTACTCGACTCCCGGCCAGGAGTCGTGGCTCTGCAGTAGGGTCAGGTAACTCCCCCAAACCCACTATTAACAAAGGTTAACAAGGATAACAAAATGACACTGTACAGAACTGAATGAATTGTATTACAGTCACTGGTGGACTGACACACAAGAGCTTCTTTAAACTGCGGAAGGAAAACAGGAAGATATACAAACTCAACACTCTGTTCAGAAGTATTATTTCCTTCTAAACTATCAACCACCCTTCCTCTCCTTTACATATTCCTTGGTAACATCAAACTGTGAAACTTTCAAACAAAATGTCTTTAAGAAGTGACCACTTGTCTTAAACTTCATTTTGTGGAAGATTTTGCTGGAGATGTGAAAGGGCTTTGCCGATATCATGCCACAAAAAGATTTCATCAAGGGCAAAATTTTAAAAATTATGTGGAGGAATGACTTCCACAAAAGACACTTTGCGAGAAATTTAAGAATGGAAAGACATTTTGCGGAAGACATTTCCGAGGGATTGATACAAAAATTACTCTGTAGATGGCTTTGCAAGGCAATGACCCCCTCCCCCTCCCCACAAAAGCAAATAACTAAAAATAAAAAAGGAAGGGGAACTGATGTCAAAAATAAAACAAATCCTGTTCACTCTTTGATGTCATGAAAAGCATACAAATTTGCTCTGAAAGAAATACAACACCGAGGTTTTAGTTTTACTGTGCTGTGGGTGTAGTCTGCAGGTTATATCAAAGCTGTGTTAGATAGTGAGGCCTCTGTTCTTATCACTTACCCGTGACTTCCCTGTGTCAAGCTCCTCCTTAATTTCTTTATATTTTTCTGAACCTGGTGGGAGTTCTGATATTCTCTTCCTTAGAGCTTCTTGCAAGATTTCTAACCTATGGCTGGAATCTGTTAGGCCTTTGGTAGCCTGTGGAATGTTAAAGAAGACAATAATAACACTGACAGGTAAGATTCAGATGAAGGACTTGACTAATCACTTATGGTGATGATGATTGGTCTTTATAATAGCTGTACTTTATATCACATTGTGGACATTTACATCATTTATCACCGATCTTCACTCACATGTCAACAGCACAACTAGACAACTCCAGGGAATAATTTATCTGGTATCACATCTCATTTCGCTACACAAGCTGTCAATTGCTACACAAATGAAAAATTGTGTAGCAATTTTCTTTGCAAAACCATATGGTTTACAATGACTTTGTGATAGTAAACCCCAAACCCTAAAAAGTGCTATGCAAATTTTGAACACTTAATTATTATCTGCAACTCTCCCCCAGGACAACTTCCACCCAGCTGGTTTTCCTCCCTCAATTTCCATCCCACCCCAGATAATTCCCACCCATGACACTTTAAAAGTATCCCAAGAGGAGTTATCCAAGGAAATTATTTATGGGAGACTGGTGGGGAGGGGGAGGGGCAGTTGTCCCAGAACCATCCAACACATGAACATTACCTGACTGACTGTAAAAAGTGAACAGCACCTACTGCTCTCACTTAAGAAAGGAAATGCTATTAAGCTGGGACAAAGAACTGAAAGCTAGTGGGGAAGCCATTGAAATCTCTCAAACTCACCTCCTTCCCTCTTCACCACCTCCCCTCCACTTCCCCCACACCTAACATGAAGATTCACAGGACTTCATTAAAAGCAGAGCTCTAAATATCGCTGCTACTGTACGCTGCTACTGTAAGGGTATCACTTACTCTCCCTTGTTGTAAATCTTGACGCTGAAAAACTATACTTTAAACACTACCAGTGTTGATGTGTTTCTAAGTGTGCAGCCTCAAGTTGACTTAAAGGCTTATATTTACATGTACAGTAGTTTGAACACTGTTTTCCAGTCACTCAAATACCGGAACTCACTATTACCAAGAAAATTTTTTATTACCAAGAAAATTTTTTATGAGTGACTATACTTGCCACTGTTACATCAGATTTCCACAATTTTCCAAGTATGAGCATTCTAACAAAAGGAATTTAAACACCATGCTTTGAATAGAGGCTTTGCCAATTCAATGGCTAGATTGCTCTTATAGCCTAAGGTGAAAATGCATAGATATTGCATGGGGATCCCCTGAGTATACATCTACCAGTAAACTGCTGCTATTTTCAAAAGTGGTAAGAAAATTGGTAACCATGAACTACCAGTACATGCACTGTACTCATCAATGCTCTTTATCCCAAGAAGCCCATTTTCAGATCGCAAGCACCACGAGTACCAAGGTCCATACATTCAAGCTATCCCTAGGCAGTATGACAGAAGGAACCAGGCACCTACCATCTTACACCCTTACTAAAATGCCTTATCTTCTCTGTCACAATAGTAATCAGTCTCACACTACCTTCTTTTTTTTTGTCACATTGCATGCAGTGTTTACATTTTATTAACTCACACTTCACATTATCAAGTCTTGATAGTATATTCAGTTTTAATCACTCTGCCTAGCATTCTTTGCCTGACAACTTCGACAACAGCTACGAATCCAGTTTCCTTTATTAGGCTATCGGATACTGGAGCAGGAGATTTGACAAGAGCTCATTGAACTGTTGTACAGATGCCAGGGTTTTAGTCCCAGGGAAACATGTCTTGTAATCTCTCTTGATCTGAGAGCTCTGTTGAATGACTGGAAGCCTTAAATCATTGCCATGCATTAATCTTTTGGAAAAAAAAGGGAACATAACAAACAACCACCACACATACATCAATACTTTCTGGTGAGAATAAAGAAGATGTCCTAGTCTATGATAAAATATTTTATGCCACTATATACACCAATAAATGGGGAGAAAATGCAAAAGTTTCACATAGCTGAGTCACCATGAGCGTTGATCAGCCACGAGCGTTGATCAGCCACAATTAAACACCTTAGCCTGGGCCCAACTTAGGGAGGGGTAGGAGAGAGCAGGACCCACAATTCTTTCAACAGGCCTCACTTGTCCTGGAATGCAATCAAGGTTCTGGTCCCTTGGTAATCTACAACCTGCATCAAATTATGTTGTTGAGATAAACATAAAATACATTCCATTGGACCAGTGGCATAATAAGAATGGAGGGGGAAGGGGGGCAAGAGAGGGACACAACCCTCTCCTCAAGTCCTGTGCCCCTTGGAAAATTCACCGGTGCAAAAAGTATGCCAATTATGTATTTGAAGCCTGCCAATGAAATGGTAGTCTCCACCAGGATTCCTCCATAAAATATTGTCTGGCTAAGCCAATGCAGAATACTTCACAAGCTCCATGGTTTAGTAATCTGTACACCCAAAATTTTGCATGGACCCTACGTTGTATTTCATAGCAGCAAAGAAATTGTACTATATCCTAAGTAGAGGGTGCTTTGTACTAACCTTAAGAATTAATGAGGAGTGACATATTTTACCACTCCTAGTCATTAACTAAAGCACCATAATCTACTCCTACATAATTAACCACCTTTCCACTTCTCCCTTGAGGTTTCAACTTTTAGTAAAATCTTTCTATAACCTTGCTGTAAATATCACTTTGTACTGATTTCCTGACAGGATGAGCTTGGAGTGACAGGTCAATCACCAATGACCTTGAATAGAGTAGGTCGCACTTTTAATTCCAAAGTGCTGTCCGAGACATCACTGAGGAAACTCTACTGAATGATGTACATGTAATCATATCATGGGCACCCTATTAGAGGTGATTATGTTCTACTGGATATAATAAAAGCACTAAAGCACTCCTCATTGACATGCCCCCCCCCCCCCCCCCGGATCTCACTGTACCATGGGTTATATGTAATACATTCAGTCACAGATCATCATAGAATGAGAGATTCAGTCACAGATCATCATAGAATGAGAGATTCAGTCACAGATCATCATAGAATGAGAGATTCAGTCACAGATCATCATAGAATGAGAGATTCAGTCACAGATCATCATAGAATGAGAGATTCAGTCACAGATCATCATAGAATGAGAGATTCAGTTACAGATCATCATAGAATGAGAGATTCAGTCACAGATCATCATAGAATGAGAGATACTGTACCTTTTCTAAAGCTTTTCTGTCTGATGCTGCTTCATATAATTTAGCAGCATTTCTGAATCCATCTACAACTGCTGCCTCTATTTTTTGGTGATGCCTTAATTCTTCTATCCTAAACTCAACTGGACTCATCTTTACTTCCACATTGGAGCCCCTTCGGATCCCTGGTTTGTAGAAAGAAACGACAAAAAGAAACATAATTAATTCTTTGCATGGATTTTCTCTATTGATATAGTAGCTTAGACCACAAAGCAAGGTTATGCTCTGTCAGTTTTAATTTTATACAACTTGTACATCAGGTTACTGTCATCAAAACTTGAAATTGAAAATCTGGGAAGTTCCTTACCAGGAAAAGGAGGTAGAAGGAAAAGGGGTGGGACCTCCAGGGATGGCTTCATCCACTGCACTACAACCTTTGCCAGACAGTAAATATGGGCATAAAGGGAAATTCATATGTAAATAGGAGGTAAGGAGAAAAACAGACTTTTCATACTTTGAGGAAAACTTCAGCAATTAGTGGGAAATTTGTTTTGTATAAGGAAATATGTACACAATTGTGGGAAATTGACTTGTTTCCTATGATATAAACATTTTTCCAAGCATGAATACCTCCTTCAACACTGAAACAAACATTTTAAAGGTACCAGTCATCAAAACATGAGGGAGGCTGAAGGTTGGTGTGGTTTATTACTTACTGCATGACCATCGCTCTTTCCCCTTCCCCAGGACTGGAAAAAAGTTTATTTGCAGGAACGCATATAAGGTTTCCCACAATTACTTCCCGGACACATAAATTATTCCATCCATGCCACTCAAAAAAAAAAAAAAAGTTGTGAGGGAAAGGAGAAATTCCAATACATTTTAATGTTTTTCTACCTTCCTTAGTAATTTTCCCATGCTTTCGTGATCACAAGTTCAGGTGGTACAGTCTAATAGAGAACTCAGTCAAACAGTGTAAACTTGAAGTAAGTTTAATTAACTTCTTTATCAACATCACAGAACACTGAAAAGAGACTGCCATGAGAGACAACCTGTAAAGTTGTTGCCAGAGTCAATCATCTGGCAAGACAGCTGAGTAGGCCTATAGCAGGTAACAGAGTACTTGTACATGCACTGCTCTACAGATACAACAGTCATAACCAGTGATGTAAAGACCTTGAGGTTGAAAGCTTGTTCAAGAAAACACCACCAGAAGGTCCATTTTCTTGAGGGGAGGGGAAGGGTGAGGAATAGATTCTGATATTAGCCTAATTCATTTTGCCTCTCACCTATAATTTTAAATTTCAGATTTCTTATTCAGAAATGACCTCTCCAATACTGTGCCACTCCAAGCATTCTTCCATTATAGGCCTATATATATATATATACTAAATGGACGCATACAAAAAGTACGGACTAGGTAATACATTCAGTGTGCACCCCACTTGCAAAATAGAACTTCACACATCTCACAAAGCTTGACCTTGTATCAAAGGTCAATATCAGTGAAGGTGAGTTGTCACTGGAACAGCAGGGGCAAGCCCAATGCACAGAAAACTATATGGTAGGCTATATTTAATACAAATTATTCACTAGAATCTCTGAGAAACCATGTATGGCCAACTGGATACTTTTCCAGGATGGGCACTACAGCAGCTGTTGAGACTCTTTGCCAGAAGATTTAAAGGGAGAATGCAGTCACCCCAATAAAGAATTGGATAGTAGACTATCCTATTTCCTGCATGGCTCTTGAGAATCATGTGACAGTATTTTTCTCACTCAATTGTAAAATTTACAAGGAACAACTGCTTGGTTCACCTTGAATATGCAATATTTATGTCCTAAAATATTATGAAAGATACTTGGAAGAGAAATAAGAAGAAATGTGTGACACTTAGGCTAGCTACTGCTTCAAAATAAGTTTGGGGCGACTGCTTTTGACCTTTAAGATATTGCAATTCACTTCCACCATCCATTAAGCAAGACTCACCTTTTCAATACTGCTTTTGTGATAACTACTGAATGAATGCTGAATGATTATTATAATCTTTTAAACAGGGTATGATTCTGTTTCAAACCATGTGACATTTTTTTTGTTACAGAATTTCTCAATTTATAAACAAAAACTCTTTTTACAGGTGATATTTGTGAACATACAGTAATTGTAAAAACACTGATCTTATGGTACAAGAGAGGATATCTGAAAGATTAAGCTCATGTTTTAAAATAAGGTTGGGGGGTGACCCCTTACTCCCCTTAAAATGAAGTCATCACCTGCACTATTGTTTCTGAAGGATGTCTGCCAAAATGGCTGACACTGAGGTGCGGTGCCAAAACTACTTTGAGTTGCATGCAACACGTAAGATTTATGCAAATTTGCTGTAGCAAAAGGGTAAGTTTATCTCTGCAGTGCAAATTAAGCTCATGTTTTGAAACAAGGTGGGGGGGGGGGGGTTGACCTCGAACTCCCTTTGAAATGAAGTCATCACCTGCACAACTTTCTCAACATGCACATCCCAGTATACATGTTACACATCAGTTGGTGACTGAAAATTATATCTAAAAAACAACAGCTAACCTTTACCCTTACAGATGAATGCACCACAACAAAATTCACCTGAAAAGTCAGGTAAACAATGGGTCTGGTATGTGGATGACAGCAACATTACAGAGAAAAAGGTATTCCTGTGCACTATTTGACATCACGTGCTGAGAGATTCACTTTCCTTTATTTACTCTAGGAGATAATTAACATTTAAAATATGACTACAATAACACCAGGCAGAACGATCACTAACATGCACAAACAGTTCTACCTTTCATTATTAAGGTAGTGCATAAAAGAGGGTTTCATCCTCCTTCCCTGGCCTTAGCTCCTGGTGCCCTTGACATTTTAAAAGGGCAGTTATCTGTCACATTCTTGCCATGAGTGATTCAACAAAACTTGATTTTCTCTTCCACATGACCCCTGACCTTTCCATATGAACTCTGATTAGTGTATAGCTATCATCTTTATAGATTTTAAAACCTGCACTGCTTCATGGCCTGATGAAACTGAGAGTACTGTGTTTTGCACCTAGGTCAGATCCTTCTTTCAACTATAAATGTGGCCAACCTCTCTGGGCACCCCTGGGGAAACAAAACCAGTTTTGCAAGGAAACGCTGCTGTGAAAGGTTGCACTTTTGGGTCTGATCATAAAGACAGAATAGATAGGAAATTACCAGGAACATCAAACTTCAAGGGAGAAAAATCTGTTTGAGTCAGTCAATGATGTGATTTTGTAAATATATCATATATTGGATACAAGTAGTGATAGAGGGAGTAACACACATCAAGTGTGTTGAGGAGTTTCTCTGGTTACAGTAAAGTACATTGTTTAACTTGATCTGTGCCAAAACATAAACCCAATGTACTTGGTAATCTTCTAAGCAGCCAGTAGTTAATAAGGCTATATACGTACCATACCTCTTTCTTAAATACATGTACATATTCTGACACCTGTATACAATGTCAGAGATTTTTAAAATTCCACTACAGTATATGTTATTAATCTGAATTTATTTCTGGGCAGTTGATCAGTTCTGTCTCATGAATATACCAACAGTATTCCGAGGCAGAGGTAAAACTGTTGAACGACCTTTTCACTTACACAGACTCACGGAGTAAGTCAATCCTTGAGTAAAGTGTAAGCAGCAGAAACCACACACTAAAACCCTAAGGTTGGTTATGTCTCATGAAAGGTATGGCAATCAGACTTGCTTTAGTCAACATTTTGAATGGTTATAATTTGTCTTTTATTGGTGATCTTATACATAACTTCTACAAAGTTCATCGATGTTTGGAGTCTAATGAGCTCCGATCCTTACCTCTTATTTACATGTAATTCCTAAACTTGCCTGCATTACCATCTGGCATACATTGCTAGCACTAGGGTGGCATCCTCCTGCTTCTAGAGGGTGACTTGGTACCTGTAGAACCACTTCATGCTTGGAGCAGGACAAGATGGAGAGAGAAAGTGGTTTCACGTTGCCCTCTAGTAGTGGGTGGGTGCCATCTGGGTGCTACCAATTTATGCCAGATGGTACTTCTAGGCAAGGTGGGATTAAAATAGGGGTAAGGAGGAGCAAAATAGACTTCAACAGTGCACAATTTGCAAGCAAAACAAGGAATCCTGGCAAAAGTTTGCAGACACTGACATTACGAGTGCAACATGCTATAGATGCAGGAAAATAGAAGTCTGCCATGCAGGCTGCCAGGCAAGGTGAATTGCAAAATGGTTATATAGCAAAATCCACTTGCAAGTTAAGATGTAGGCCTAATAGGCCTAATGAACTATTAGTACAACAATAGTACTCATACACACAATGTATAGGAACAACTGATATCTACAGCTTCCTTGTGAGCATTTCATCTCTTCAAATTAACAGACAATGACAAGGAAATGAAGTTGGCATCTTGAATGAAAATAAACAAACAAATTCTACTTGACATTTATTATTCTGAAGAGTACTGTTTCAATATTGATCAAGAGGTGAGTTGAGTACTTTTACTTAGATGCTCACATCTAGCTGCATCATCATCTAGTCAAACAAATCTCAATGACAACATACAGCCTTCAGGCCTGATCATGGCCACTATTCAAATTGGCTAGGCTAGTCCATTTAACAAGTAGGGGAACAATTCAATTTTAGTTCATAATTTCATAGTAGATGAAGTGTTGCTTTCCCTTTACCGGTATATGGACTGTCCAAGAGTAACAGAGGAGGTAAAGTAGCACCAAAATAGATCTCAAAATGTACATGTCTTTTATGACAATTTTTAAACACTTAGTAACTTAACATGACTGATAACATTAAGAGAACACCTCTCTTATTTGACAAAAGGCTAAAAATTTAGCCATCCCTTACATTGCTCATAGTACTGTAGACCTACTACACAAGCCAGTGACTGGTGTTATTGTACTAAAATGATGTCAGCCAAATAAAAAAATTATTGATATTTTTGTGCCCCAAACTTTTTGTAAAACAACATGATGATCAATACTGCAAGACCCTAGTAACTACTAGTTTTCAAACTCAGATCAGTGGCATAATTTTGAATAAACTATGCATACTCTTAAATCTACAGTATACATGTGTAAAACTGACATGCACAAAATAAACTTTAATACTTAAAGGCAGTAGGCAGTCACCCCAAACAGAGTGAGTGTATCCTGTCACTCTAGTTCATGATTGGCCTATTTTGATCATGTGACAATATTTTTGTTAGTGAATTGTGGAATTCAAGGAGAATTTCACCTTGCTCTACCTATTGTTTGTAATAGTTATGTTCAAAACATCTTCAGAGGTGCTTGTAATGCAATATGAGGAGATTTGCAAGAGTTTGCTGATTTTTCAAAGAAAATTTTGGGGCGACTGCCTATTGCCTTTAAATAAAGGATGATAACAACCATTCATTCTCTTTGCATGCACGTAAAACCTACACTCCTATGATTGTTTTGAGTAAGCCAATTTCACAACATTTGGTATCACTGTACAGTCAAAAATTGTCAAAGCATCAATATTGGATCAGGGAGTTGCTATTCAAATAGCAACTCCCTGATTGGATTAAATAACAAATACCGCAACAGAATTCCTATGTAGGCTAACACTGTTACTGTATTTTTTACTACTCTACACAAGCAGGCCATCAGAACATGATTAATTACACATGGGATAATTCATATTACAATCTTTTTTCACAATTATTACTCTCTGAAAAATTAACAGACAACTGCAGTGTGCATGCTACTTGTGGGCATATTTGGAAATACCCTGTCTTCAGAGATCCTTTGTTTTTAACAACATACATGCAGGGCCGTCTTAACGCATGGGCCCACTGGGCCCAGGCCCAGGGCCCCGCGATGTCAGGGGCCCCGCAAATTAACCTCTGCGCAAAAAATCATATCTCCCCTTGCGTACAAGATTTTTGTGTGGAAGTACTTTTTTTTACTTCAACTGGAAGATTACTCTTCTATTATGTATTTCAGCTTTTAGATATATCACATATGTTATTCACATAAAAGTTCCAATTTCCATGCTTTATGCGCGACATGGGGGGGGGGGGGGGTAAATGCAGGCATGTCTATGCTTGAGCGATGGTCAAGGATGTCAATTTTGCACGCAACTTTTTTCGAACACACTTGATTGAGGGGCCCCGCTCCAATGCCGGGCCCAGGGTCCGGTAATCTCTTAAGACGGCCCTGCATACATGACCACATGACTAAAAAGGCTCTCTGATCTCACCCCAGACAGTGGCAATTCTAACAACTAAGTTTACTTCTAGACCCTCCTCCAATTTAAACCAAACCACTAGTGCAATGTATACACCTCCAAGAAAGAGCCACAGTAGCCTACACTGAGTAATAGCTGGAGGCAACATTGTCACACAAGTGTGTGAGCTTAATTGGGAACACAACTGACTGTACAAGTCACTGTTGACAAACCAGAGTGGAGCTATATTGTTGGAACGAATATCAATCAAAGTGCAGGGGCCAACTGTATTGAGATCTATAGGGCTATTCCTAAATATGCTTGGCCAGGGAGTTGCTAGCAATTCCCTGTGTTGGGGGGATGCCACATCCCCTTTGCAAACTTGTCCCGCCGCTCTCCCACAATAAGTTTGGATGAAAGAAGGCATTTTGATAGAAGCTTACGAATATCTCACCAGCAACACAGAAGAGCATCTTGTGTAGAATATATGTCACTGATTGCTGAGCTGAAGGTATTTTCCAGGCAACTGCAAAGACTTTTCAAAAGTCCATCATACGACCTGCTCATCACTCAGGAAGTAACCAATATCTGTATCAGATATATCTATGTGTTAGATCTCATCATTTCCATGGAAACACATCAAAATCCTCCACCATTTAAATTCATTCTGTTTATATCCTCAGTACTCCTGTCTGTGACAGGCAATGTGGTGTGTGGAAAAGTACTTGATAATAACATCAGCAAGTAGCAACAAACTAGCTCCCATATTCTGCACTGTTATCTTGTATTGCCTCTTGAATTCACTATCGCTCACAGCAAGCAATATGCTGATGATGTTGCTACAGTGTTGCAGAATGCACTCAGTATTACCAGTAACACATCATGCTGACATTATTAATCCACCTCCACATATCTTTGCACATCTATATATATATATATACATATTGAATGCATACTGGAGCTGGTATACTGTTTACACACACTTGCTCAGTTTGATCTTTATTTAATACTAGTATCAATCCATCTGTCAAGGTTGTACTGTGCTGGAAATAGATCTCCAGACTGTAAAAATTCCCTGTATAATATTGTTAGAGTCTCACAACCACAAATATGGGAAAACTGTTGCTTCACTTGTAATTCTCCTGGTATGTCTTCAGCAGACACTCTCCTAATAAATGAACTGTCCTTCCAAGAGCAGGCAAATGGCAAGCAGTTCAAATTCACAGTGAATGGGTATATTTAACTAAACATCTTGAATTTAATGCATGTCTTCTCTCTTCAAAATCAACAAAGAAGCCTCTCATAATTTTCCTCCTTTCTCTCAGCAGGAAGTCTTCACACTTGTAAGAGAATGCCATGGTCAACATCACACAACCACTTCCTGTGTACCTACACCCCTATTCTGCCTCTACACAACTCTAGACCTGCACATGAGCCATGCCCAGAACACAAGACTTGCTACCAGACAGGGAAACCATGCCTGGAAGTCTGTGGTTTGGGTGTTATTGTGGCCCAGGGACACCTTATCTAAAGCAATACTACACAAAGATATTTCATTGTTAGACATTCCTGGCTGCTACTTATTAAGTATAGACTGTTCTTTATTGTGGTAGCAAAGTCCAAGTGTCATCCAATCTTTTTTTTAAAACAGGTCAATAGGGCTAACATCTTCACAACAGATGTTCCTTCTTCTATATATGGTGCCACTATGTAGGGAGTCCAGAGTTACCTTTCCATATACATACTTTATTTTACATAAAATTACAAATTAAGGGTAAACAACTCATGTTTGTTTGCCAGAACATCTTGAGATTGTAAGTTTACAATTGACTGATAAATGGATTGTCTGTACTTGTACTCCAGAGAATGGATATGCACTCGTACTTGTACTCACAGATTTATAAGTTACGCACTGGCGCTAAAGCAAAATTTTGTACTTGTACAGTACTCATGAAAAAGACAGGCTCATACTCACAACCAGAGATACTCCATGACAATTTACTCACACTTCTAGTCTGCTAAATACCATTGGCGAATGCACTTTGTGATGAACATTGATTCAAACAGTAGCTTCACTCTGGTTGGTCAATGATCACTCGTGCAGTCAGTTGTGTCCCAAGCTAACACACAGTATGATTGTGTGGATCATTAATTATTCATCTTATTGTTTTATTGCGAGCTGTATTTGCCCATTACTGGTGCTTAATAAAATTTACTTGAACTTGAACTTGAACTTGAACTTGAACTTGAACTTGATGTGGCCTTGAGCAATTACAACTCAGTGCAAGCTACTGTTACTTTGTCTGGGAGCTGTACTAGACATTGTTTTTGTTTTGGTAGGCAACTGATTGACTATTACAATTGCTGTGATACATGTTCCTCCATCAGTTATGATGTCACTGCAGTAGTGACTCCCATATGAGTCATGACTCCAGAGGCCTTTGCTATCTGACTCCCAAGCCTAGCTAGTACAGTCACTATAATGTACATCTATGGAATATGCAATGAAGTAGCAAACAGCAGAAAAAACCAAAAAAGATTGCTAACTCAGGAAATAATAAAACCGTTAATTCCACGAAACCTCTCTCCACAACTGTGCCAGAGTGTTTTAACCTAGTGTGATCAATAAAATACTTTTATCACTCAGGTCTGAATAATTCAGCTTATTTGGGAGTTTCACACTTTCAATGACTGACACAGCATGTAAAGCTGTTTGATGACTATACTGCATGCAGGATTTGTGTTTTGTCGGGGAAAAATGGTAATAACCCTTTTCCTTCAAATTTCTTTGAAGGACAAACTGAAAAATATGGTCATTACCATTTACATTTCCTGTCCTGGTACTTGTGAACAGTGCAATAATTTTATTGGCAAGCGTGTTTTAGTGAATTAAGGGAGCAGCCCATTTCTAGTATGCCCATTGTCTTTAATACCAGGGTTGTATATATATGCTAAAAGGCTTGGGAGGAGGGATCACAGATGGTGTTCCATGCCATAAGTCTCTTATTTGTTTTTTCTTTTACCAATTTTAGGAAACACCAAGACTGGTGTGCTTGTTCCATCCACCTCCCCTCCCCCCTCTCCCACCACCACCATTTGTTTTCATCTTGACATTGACACTGCTCAAAAAAAAAATAGTTTCTTCATAGAATGTCATGGACATGTACCAGGTGAACTGTTATCATAATAAGATATGCTTTATAGGCAAAAGATGGTCTTGACGAGAAGGTCCTTACTACAGAGGGTCCTTAGTTAATCAGTCTGCCATTTCTAGCCTTGGATGGGCCGATGCAATGGTGACTAGTGAAAGAAGGAGACAAGGCAGGGTGTATGGATTAGGATTTTGCAATTGAAAAACTATCATCTCTTACCCCTTTCCAAAGTACCATTTTCAGGTGCCTCTACTGGCTTACTCCCATTATTCTCTTCATGTTTTGCCCTGAGGATTTCCATCCTGATAACCTCGATCTTTGTCTTGCTGTCCTGCAGCATCTGTTGGGCTTCTTGTAACATTTTACGATCCCCGTCTTTGTAGAGATGTAACATGTTTTCAGCCCCCTGTTTAACTTTCATCTCGATAGCCAGCTGCCTCTCCAAAGCTGAGATTTTGCTTGTTGTTGGGGTGAAGTTGGGATTGCTCTCTGGTGACAATGGCTCATTTCTCCCTGCAGGTAAAACACATGATCAAGGAAATAAGCATTTGAGTAGTATGTCTAGGACAAAAGATTGACATGGCAGGCAGAATAAAAGAAGGTAAAAAAAAAAAATGTAAGAAAAAACAGAAGTAGTGAGGCAAACAGCATCTGGACACCACAGTCAGAACAGCCTGCACTGTCAACTGTATGAATGGCATTGCCTGTTTTTGTACTTCTGAGTCACATTACCTAATCCCATAAGGTGAGGAAGGATAAGAGAGTGACAGGAGGTCCTGGGAGCCACAAAAAAATTTGGGAGCATGTACCATCTCTCCCCCACTTTACAAGATAAAGCTACCTGAAGGTGACTTGCAGTCTTTGCAATCATCCTTTTCCTAAAATATCCCTTTTAGCACCAAAGTGTTTGAACACTGTACAAGATTTATACATAAACCTGGCCATACTCCACAAAACCCTACTAAATTCTTTTCAAGTGTTAAGAAAAACAATATATTACTGACCAATAAGCCTGCTTTAACAAGCTCTAATGAGGTTTGCATGTTGATGCTTGAGTTAAAATTAGTGCCTCTTCAATCCACTTTTGTTTATCCCCTCTTTATTTCTCTATGTGAGCGTACAGCCAACTTTCAATTCCACTTTACATTAAATACAACACTTCTACACTGCCATACATTTAGAGCTATTAAATACTATCTTCATTTTCTTTTCATGGACAACACAATGAACCGTAAGCCTAATTCTTTTTTGTCCCGACCTTCCATGCACAGCAGGGTATTTAATGTCACATTAATATATGTTACCACTTTCTATAGAAAATCTACATTGAGTTTCTATAGTTGGTACAGTTTTTTTGTTCTGATCAGCAAAAACTTCCCTCTTGACCTAATTACTCAGTTGACACATTTCATATTAAACTTTACAACTGCAAACTTTCAATAGGGCATTGTTTATAATATACCAATTGGAGTCATCTACTCTTCTGTCATGCAAGACTGCCTTGGGATGACTTCCCTATAGTCCTACAGTATATTGCCTGGTCATAAACTGGGCTGCAGTATCAATGCGTATTAGTACCAATGGACTGTAGTACCAATGTGCCATGGTACCAACTGTGGTAGCAATGAGATGTGGGACCAGCAGGCTGAGGGACTGCAAGGATGTAGCCCTGCCTTCATGCTGATTGCCCAATTAAGTGTCTCAATAGGTGTTAGTAAGTATTCAATGCAATCCTTTAAAACTGAGGGATTTCTGAACCATCACACTGTGCACAGTTCATAGAGGGCAGCAAAGGACTGTTGTTAATTACTCTGCAAGGTCTGCTCAACTATTACGAGCTAGTGTGACTGAAATGTACAGGATGCTTTGAGATATGGGGTATACTCCCCATTCCCAAAATGTTTAAGGGGTGAGCATTCCCACAACCATGCTGATGTGCATTTATCACATCCCTTCCTTACCTGCCCCCCACACTACTAATGCACCATTAAATGCACTGGCCTGCCCCAGGTGCCAGGAACGATGGACTTAAAGCACCAAACATCCTCTACAGTCCCTCTGCATCAAGCTTCCAACTAAATGCCAAAACGTCCTCTATGGCAGGGTTCGGCAAACTAGGAGTCGCAACCCTTTTGAGGGTCGTGAAAAGGATTCGGGAGCGAAAAAATAATTGCCAACCTCTCATTGACTCGTCAATTTGAGGGCCACCACAATTCCGGAGTAGAAAGTTTGGGCCACCAAGCAAAAAAGTTGGGAGACCCCTGCTCTATGGTTTTTGCCTGTGCAGCATTCATGACATGATTATGAATTATGCATTGTGCATCTGGCCAATTAACTACAAGGCCTAATGTATTAAAACTTGCTGGGAAAATTCACCCCAACACTATACTAATGAACTGACTCATGAGATGCAGGGTAAGATATGAGAAAATGACTGAAAATGGACACATGAAAAATACACTTAGAATAAGATATTTGGTGAAGACAGGTGCAAATGTCACTCTGAAAAGGAATCCAAAAATGTCTGAATCCTACTAAGTCTGAGTAGTATGAGAATGAGGGTGGCCACTGGCTAAAATGGTAAATGTGGCCATGCAATTTAGGGCTCAGTGTCAAAGAATTCTAGCTAGTTGGCTTTGTAATAGCACAAGAACAATTCATAGCAGATACAGCACGCAGTATTCAGTAAATCATCTTCATTTCAAATATTGTTCCAATGACTAAGGAATAGTCACCAAGTTGGGCAGACCTAGAAACAAATGGATAAAGTCATCCTTTTGAAATTCTACAATAAATGAAGCAAAGACAGATCAGCCCTTTGTCAACAGCACTAGCCCAATTAAGTTATCTCTGGTTGATAATTTGACCCAACACTAAATGTGACAAGATCTTGCCCAAGCAGATGTTTGCAGTCCGTGTCTCAAGCTCTGTAAACAAGCTGATAAATATTAATGGTAAGTGACCACCCATTTCCAGCCATTTAAGAGGTTCACTCACAACTTGCATACATCATGGCAAAGAATATCTAGCCAAACACAGCTATCTTGATATGAATCTATTTGTTTGACCAATCCAGTTCTCTAACATATCCTTGTTCCCACAAGATTGACTTGGGTGGGTTCTTCACTGATCCTAATCTAAAAGGAAGTTTGCTTATACCTCAGTCAGCTGTGTCATAGCATATTTACCAGAATTTAAAGACAAGCATAGCTGACTGTACCTTGTACAGAGTACAATCTCATTGCCAATTTATTGCAGTGTTTTCTGTTGACCAAAAGGAGGCAGAGACAGACCATATCGCAAGAAGTTCTGTGTATATTTCACAATTTTGTTCCTTTGAAAAAATAGTTCCAGGACAGCCCCCTTAATAGTCACAGGCCTGCTCTGCTTTTCAACTTGACTCATGTTTACGTCATATTCTCTCAGAGTGTGTACAGGTATGCCATGATAAAAAAATACAGCTGAAGGCTGTGCAACATGAGGAAATGTGCAGGCAGGCAAAGTATCACTTACTGGATGAGTGTTGGTTCTTAGAAGAAGACTTTCCCCTTCCAAAAAGAAAAAAAAAAAAAAAAAACAAGTAAAAAAAAAAAAAATTGGGAGTGAGTTTTCAAATTTGGGAACTACTTTTTCATACACAAACCTTGGCAAGGTGAAACAGGTTAGCAAACAGTAGCATCATATAATCCCCATACATCATATCATTTGATGTATGTGGGTAATTAAGGTGACCTTCCCCCTCTCCCTCTCCCAAAATATGGCAGGGGGGTTCAAATTTGGGCACCACATTTCCCCATTTAATAAGTACTTAAAAATATCAGGCTAGTTTAAAGCAGCAATAATATACATAAAAATGTTTCCTTTCTGGAATGTTAGGAAGGTCCTTCCATGGACAATAAAATTCCCTTCTTTCAGTACGATATACCCCACAAAACAACATGGGCATGTTGGACTCTTGCTTAGTCGACACTATTTTAAATCATCCCATTGTAATAAATTTAAATACAAACATGCGAAAAACTGGTGAACAGTAGGCCTAATACTACACACGGCAGCTACACACGGCACTGACAGTATATTTTCTCTTCAAACATTCAAAGTAAAGTGTATGCCAAAATCAAGGGCAATAAAGGAAAACCATCCTTGACAACATTCAATAGACATGTCACAAGTTATAAAACCCACTGAACCGTTTACCTACAAAACCATCTGCAAATGTTGTCCCACTGAATGAAAAATTTTGAGAAGCATTATCTTCAATGTCATTTTCCAATTTGGAAGGAGACCCAAGGCATATCTTATAGGTTGCTATGGTAACCAACCTATTTGTAAATTACAAATAATGTAACAAGTTCAGCAGTAAATGCATCAGTCTATAAATTAAGTATGATGTTGTTCTAGGTGAAGTTTAAGAGGGATACATTTCACCATCTTACTGGCCATAAGTGTCAATTTTTTTGGTTGTGTATTTTTTCCTCCATTTTGAGCTGGACCATTCTACTGAAGAGTTCAAGGGTGCAACAAAACACACCCAATCATTTGAACATTTTTGTAGAACTCCGCAAACTTGGAGCTTGCAAAATGGACAAACTTTTTGCACAGCTCACTGCTACAAAAATTAATATCCACATGAAATCCTAAGGACTTACGGGACAGAAGCGACAACAATAGTACAATAGTAAGATCAATGTAGAATACAATAGTAAGATACAAAGGTCGCTTCACAAGAGGGAGGTAGCGCGTGCCAAGGCACAAGGCTACGTCAAAACAATACACGGTGAACGTTAGGCTAGTAGCCTAAGCTAAACTAGCGAAGCTCCACAAAGGTGGAAAAGCTTCCCCTAAAAAAACCGAAGACCAAACCTCACGAGGAGCTGGAAAAGGGCTTAAAGGGAGTTTAGAATACTAGATATAATAATAGTAGAACACTTAGCGTGAATCCGAGGTCGGAAGACTGAAAAAGCTTCAAGACTTTGAAGACTCAGAAACCTCCGAGGCAACAGCTTTGCAGCGGAAGGAGAATGAGGACGAGCCATCGGCCAAGATGGCGGACATAGAGGGCGCGGTGTCAGAACTGTCCCGAGCAGCGCGCAGCGCGCGAGAATAATGCAAATTAGATGTAGCAAGGGGTAAGTATATGTCTGCGACGTGAATTTATGCCTCAGAGCAGATCACTTCTGTCATAAATTTGATGGAAACTTCATTTACATTATTACCAGGTGATTCCCCCTACCTTCCTGACCTGGGCTTATTCACGAGAAACTATACTTACCCCCTGCTATATCAAATAATTTAATATGACACTTAGCGTAAATCCTTGTCAGAGAACTTGACAAAGTCCATAACTTCGAGACCCAGAAACCTCCAATACAACAGCTTTGCAGCAGAAGGAGAATGAAGATGAGCTGCTAGCCAAAATGGTGGACATTGGGGGCGCCATGTCAAAACTACAAGTTGCACGCAGCATGCAAAATTTATGCAAATTAGATGTAGCAAGGGGTAAGTATATATCTGTAATGTGGGTTGACTGGATTAAGGCAATTAAATCTTCATTACAGAGGGAATCATTACTACTTTGCACAGCTCTATTCACAGCTGAGAAGGTGAGTATCATTTGACACCTCTGTGGTCCCTGGAACAGCACCTAACATTCATACCAAACAATATCATACACACATATTCACCATAAAGCAGGTATTGACCAATCAGTAATACTATATCTTTGAAAGTAAAGCTCATAAATATTAACTACAAGATCTTTCAGGCTCTGTGAAAGGAAATTTGACTATCTACGGCAGGCTCAGAGGGGCAGCAACTCTATGCAGTGGAACCCGAAGAAAGCTGCTTTGTAGGCTATAAATTTGGGGGCCCATTCTGAATGTTGATCGACATACAATAACACTGCAGAAAGAAGACAGTCAGTACGCTGTGAAGCAATTATTCGAGGTTATTACTTGCAGCTAATGCTGGCAAGTTTTTGCAAGCAATATGAGAGGTACCAACCTCAGGTGGGCTGTCGTCTTCACACTATACTCAATTGTAAAATGCATGCAGGGAGGAATTTCAATCGCAGGAATATTCCAGGGGGACTTGTTGGGATCTGAAGAGCTCTGCTTTAGATTGACACAAATCAGGTGCAAATTAAATTTTGTGACAGGCTTGAATTTTTTGGAGAACTACACCAGAACACTTGCCCCAGTGTACACAATGATCCACTGTAAGCTTTAATGTATATCTTCTCTACAGTGCCTGATCTGCTGTGAGGTATAGTTCACTAGCATTTTAGTGGAATGGCAACTGAATATGCAATTATATGTTCATATAGCTGATTATGGACACTTAAACACTGATACTACCAGAAGTCAGTTCTACCAAAAGTGAGACAAAATTTTTGTGTGCTACATAAATTTGCCACAATTTAAGAATGATGAAGCAATAGACATGAGAATATAAATTTACTACTGTACCAAGATGATATTTACATATGACTAAATTCAGTAGCACAGTGCTCTGTTAAACAAAAAATACATCTGTTCAAAGTAGATGCATTATCATCAAGCAGCAATTTATTTACAACTTTAACAATTTCATCAAATCTTCTTATGTTTCCTGCAAGATATGGCTACTTGTTTGCTACAACAGGGGAGGGGGGTTATGCGTTCACAAAACTGAAGCCTTGTAGTATGCTGTAAAATCAAACATTTCCTGCACTGTTCTTGTAATCCCTGTATTAAAATTATTTTCTTATTTCAATCAATTAACAAATCAAAACTTAAAACTACCTTAATACTACAACTTTCAATAGAATGGACTTTATTAGTTTATTTGTGTACATTTTTTGTTATTTTATTTATTGCTTTATTTATGAATCTATTTTTCTTTCTGTTTGAGAAGTGCCAATAAAAACATGTTGGGAGCACTGAGCATTATATTACTAATACCATCAACACTGTGAAGCTCCTTCTGAAATTATTTATCAAGTTGTCAGTGTTGAGAAATGATATGCCAGTCTAAAAATTTTCATTCCTATTAATTTTAAACAAAAGCATTCAATCCAATTAGCCCAATCTAGGACTCTGCAATGACACAAAAGACTTGCCACAAGCCACTCTCCTAATACAACCTTTTAATGTCAACATCACCCTACCCAAAGAATGTGTTTGTTCATCTATTTTTAAAATCTTATCCACATTTTTAAATCTTCCTCTTTAGTCTTTTTATTGAGGGTTCCATAATCAGTTAAACCAAGTAACTATGTTTTTCATCTTCACAAATCACTCTAAAAACTCAATTTTGATTAAACTTCACACTGTGTGAAAGTGTGGTGTATGTACTAATGTTGTGGCCCATTTCATACTGCATACTACAAAACTACAACAGAAGAACATGGACATTGATGCATGAAATAACACACAGGTGCAATAAAGGTTTTGTAAGCCAGAGATAATCGTTTCTTCCATCCTATCTTAAACATCCAGAAATCTGAAGTATGAATACCAGATCAAAACAACAGTACAAAATGGGAACTGACACTTTATGAGTTCAGAACATTATCTGGGAGGATGTCACCCAGCTGTGATAAAGGAAACACAGGGAATGAATCCATAGCCAAATAGACCCATAGCTACTTGGAGACATTTACAGCAACCCCTGGTGCAAATGACATCTTGGCAGCATCCAAGTATGTGGGCTAAAAATCCTGAGTTAAAAATAATTAAATACTGAAATTTCAACAAAGATTAACTTAAGAGTGCAAAGACCACACTCACTGTACAAATATCTTGATTGCATGGATTCATACAAAGCTTTGCAATTAGATGTCTTAACCACCACTACAGGTTCTTTTTTTGTTAACTGTTAATACAGCTGCACTGTCATTGCACAACACAACTAATCCTTGAGGACGGGAACTTTGACCCCGCTCTCAATATTGCTATTAACTAACATTGCATAACCTGTAGGCCTATACTGCATTTTGAAGAAAAACATCTATTAAAAGGTTGATGAATATAGAAACGAAGGAAATTAAGAAAAGAAGGACATTGCAAATCATTTAACGAAAAACCGGTTTAAAAGGGGCCAAATAAAACACAAATGGTGATTGACATTAGTTCAAACAGTAGTCTCACTCTAGTCAGGCTTCAAAGTGGTCCATCACAGAAATATAGGAGGTTTTATAGGAAGGATACTGATGAATATATAGGGTTTTATAGGATTTTTCCAGGAAAATATAGAGTAAATATAGGAATGTCACACACTAGCAGTTCTAATTATCTTCAAAATTCCTCAAAGTTGTGGATGAGGAAACATGGTACCTTAGGAAACTAATGAACTATACTGTTTAAATGATACAAATGTGATTAACAGTGCCACAAGTGTGCTATATGGCAGAAAAGTGTGTTTCTACCATCAACATGGGGTTAAGAAAACCACCTAAATATTTTGGTGGAAGGGAAAGAGTAAATCCCCTGAAGGTGTTGTATAATAAAGTATCCATAAATCTTATTATTTGTGCATACCAAAAAGGCACCAAAATTTGCAATATCAGAAGGCGAGAACACAGAATGTGACCATGATGGTGCTTTGAATGGATGGGGTAGTTAATGTGGCAATAAACTGTTGCTTATGCCCTAAAGTACACAGACAGAATTTACCTCAGCTCCAATTATAATGGGGGTGAGGTGAGGAAATTTTTGAATTTTTTGCTGCTTAAATAACAGGAAATGGTCTCTCAATACAACATTTCGCTATAAACTATACACTATTGCTAGTCAATCTTGATATAAAGTGTGACACACAGGTGATGATAGTCAGACCAAGATCACAGGCCTATGACAACTGTATGGTTGCTATGAATACCTTCCAACTCACTTTCCCATTGGCATAGCCAGAACCTTCTCATTGGGGCCATGCAGTTTATTCTGTGATTACCAACATGGGGAGTGGTCTAAGGGGAGGGGGATACCCCCTCCCCTTTGAAAATTTTTTGAAAGATTGGGGGTGTTCTTACATGCAATCTGGTGCTAAATATGTTATCTTTTTGAAGTAAAATTTATTGTCAAAATCAGATTTTAGGTTACTAAATTAAAAGAAAAAAAAAACAGCATTAGGGAAGGAAAGTGGGCATGGCCCAGTGGTCCCTCAATCTAAAAATGCCACTGCTCACTTTGAATCTGTACAAATTGGCAGAACAGTGTAGTCCAGATATGTCAAGATGCCTACAGTGTGCAAAACTGTCTGTGCATTAACATACTTAACATCTAAAATCTCAACTGAGGAAATTACATGACAAAATTAGGGAAAGGGCAACTTGGCAAGTGTCCCTACTCCCTACTTGTCACCAATGATGGGCACTGCAGCTACAGACCCATACATGGATTAGATTTTCCACTTTGGGCTATTGGAAAAATTGATGTGGCATCCAGAGACCTACTGTACCACAGAGCTTCTAGTGGAGTTTAGGGAAAACCTCCTTAGAAATCTGCACACAGTAAACTTGTAAACATTACAGTGAGATTCTTATAATTTTCTCAAAGCACTAGGTTCTTATTCTTTAGGGGAAAACTTTAATTGTACAACACTTTGGACAATCAACTGATCTACTGGTTAACAAAGTTTGAGGAAAGATGGCAGATGACAGGGAAAATATTGGTATTTCAAACCATTGTACTACAATATTTTGAATGAAAGAATCACTTATATCGCAGACCAGCTATCTGTGCATACAAAGCATAGGTAAGGATTTTAAAATGTGGGAGACTACATGACTACAGGGGATGCCAGGCAAAAGGCTCTAATCCACCCCCTTACAATACCACTAAAATTCAATCAAAGAGATGAAATCAAAGAGTACTTAAAATCACAAGTGTGAGAGTGGAACAATTATGGGTGATGAAATAAGTTTTCATTAGTGCCCAATGCTGTTTCATATGAGAATATTTCTGAATCCTGTAACTGGCCATTGTGTACTTGCATCTAATACTTGGCATCTATACACTGCTATTGTACCTGTCTGAATAAGCCACTCTGAGTCTAAGACACTCCAGGTCTACAAAACTATCTTGGAAAAAGAATCCATCTGAAATTTTCACCCCAAAACACCATATAAAAGAAAAACATTTTTTTGACAAGATCAGAAAAATATAGGAGAAAATAGGAAAACAAGCCTAAAATCATACAAATATAGGAAATATAGGATTTTTTGAAATTTATGGGAAATTATAGGAAATAAAGGATCACTTTGAAGCCTGTCTAGTTGATCAATGATGACTTGTGCAGTCAGTTGTGATCTCATCGGGGTTGCCAGATTTTCAGTAGGGCAACCAGCCAATTGGGCATTAAATATGGTCGAAAAATGCCAAATGCAAATTTATTGGCTTGTCACCGCAATGCTGTAAAATAACCATGATTTTTATGACCACAGACCAAGTTTACTCATTCATTTATGCTGTTAGTGAGAATTTCAGGGCATAAATTATGCATTTCATCACAGTTTTCTTGAGAAAATAGAGGAAAAACATGCATAATGAAGGAAAATTGATGGTACAAGGAGAAAATGCAGCTTGGCATTAATTTTTAACTACTGCATGCCAAGACCTCAAAAATGCCAAACTCAGTGTTTTTGGTGATAAAAATGCCAATATGCCAACTCTAGTTCCCAATTAAACTAATACCTTGAGCAACTTACTCTAAAGTCCTGTCAAACTACTGTAATTTTGTCTTGGAGCTGTACTCAGACAGGTGTTTTTGGTTTACACTGGAGGAGGGGATAGAAATTAACCTTAAGGGAGAATTTTACTGTCTGGAGTGAGACTGTAGAGCCATTAAAGCTAAAACTCAAATTTTTTGATATGTTAAAGAGAAATTAAGTCTACAAAGCATTCTGCTAAAATTTACATTCAATTCCAATATGGTCCTCCAGATGTAAGCAGATAAAATTATTATATATATTTTCCACCCAAAATAAAATTTAAGCAATAACAGACTTCATGAGCCTCACATTTATCTATACTTTGTGTGCTATCTTACTGAACTTTACAACAAATTTTCTCCTACAAAATCTCATGTTTTTGGAATGTGAAGTCCTGCATGAGAAGTAAGAGATTTTTTCAAATTTCACCATCCTCGTAGCTTGACTGATATCCTCATCTACATATTTACAGACCAAACAGCAGATTGAGAAACAAAACAGAGCATTGCCAGAAGGCATTGTGAGGATCGAGATAGCATCTATCCTGCTTGCTTCAAGTTCACTTTGGATATAAAGCAATGCAAAACTTCATCTACCAGTATCTCAAGAACTGAATGAAACTTACATCTGAATTCTTGGATCCTACTAAGTACAGTCTATTAATCAAACCTTAATATCTGCAAAAATGCTTCCTTTAAGATTTAAAACTTAAAGTGGGCATGACACAGCCAAAATAAGCTTCTTAGTAAATAATCTTTGGGTACAGCTTGAAATAAAACAAATGTTTTCCGGACTAAACTACGTCTATATAAACCAAAATACCACCATGTGAATTCCCAAATACAGGCCAGGCTCAGCCCACCTGAAATCCGAAAGCTAAAAATGTATTTGAGCGCGTCTCAAGATGTGACGTCGTTGGCAGCACGGTCAGTAGCACTACGTCCTGTACTAGGCAGTTCACCCATCGCTCTACACACCGAATCATGTTTGCATGCTATAGCATGTGCGTGCATTAGCTAGTACATCATTGCAAACAAATGTGGTACAATACTGGAGCAGCATGTGTTACCAGTGACCTGATTGTGAATAATGCATCCCGCGCTGCTTGGCATTTCAATAACAACGTTACTGAACAGCCCAAATATAGGTGCGCTTGTTATGGACTGTCCATGAATGTGCATAGCTGTTGTGTACAGCGCGTTGACCACGTTCTTTGTGCACGAAAACAGAACTGAGGTACGTGTGCATATTGGCCAATGAACCTGGTCCGCGCTTTGGGCTCTGTACGTTGTGCAGGTATTGTGATGTTAAGCCTTTTTATGAAGTTGCTAGGATAACTTAACCTCAGCGTTATACTAGTTCCACATCTAGATATGCATGCCCTTATATAGTGCTGTATTTGTGCCGCCAATTGCATCATAACAGTCAGGTGACCATTTGCAGCATTTTTCGAAATTGGATTTTTTTGGGTTTTTCTTCAAATTCCTTTTATGCCGAATTGCACCGGTTTTTTAATTGTGTGTGTGAAATGATATTTATACAACACTGTATCCAATCTTGCAATACACAAATTATTTTGGCTGTGCCATTCCCCCTTTAAAAACAGTTACCAATTGAGAACTGAATGGAAACTTAAAGGATTCTGCACACGGTTGCCATACTGGCATTTTAAACGCCAAAATAGGCAAATTTGGCGACTTTTTACCTTTGTTTGCCTGTAAAAATTGAAAGTGCACGCCAAACAGCATTTTGGTGGGTTTTTTTTTTGGCATTTTTCGGGGCCTAATGGAAATTAAAATAAAACACCTTTTTTCACGAAATTTCAAGAAAAACCCTTCTTTTTTTCCCCGATTTTAATAGTCACCTGAGTGGGACGTAACCGGTTTACAATTTACACTCCACTTGTAGCAATGACAGATTGAGTATATAATGACATATATCGTATTACCATGTGTTAACATGACCAATCACCACTGAGACTATACTGTACACAAATACAGGGTAAATTTTCCTCAAGTAGGAGCTTGTTCTGATTTGGCATTTCTTCATGTGATTTGGCCAGCAATTTGGCCGGTTTTGCCACAGAAAATCTGGCAACCCTGTTCTGCAAGCTTGTATTTAATTCTTGCTGCCTTATTTGTTTACAATACTATTTAACTAAGGTCACAGCAAATGTCAAAATACTGCAAAAACCTCACAGTGTAGTTTCACTTTGCCATGTACAATAGGCATTAAGTTTAACACATCAATATTTTCAATTTGTGGCCAACTTATCTCCACTGATAGTTCAAGCTTCTTGACCTCTTTATCAAAAGGGCAATATTTGTACAAAAGCCTTCTTCAGAGGGATAACTTTTCTACATGTATACAATACTAACAGTAAAGGTTATATATGTGGCAATGTGGATTATAAAACATAGGAAAACAGGTTAATACCATAAAAAGTGCTTGTTCCCTTACTTATCATCAGGGGAACTATAAATGGGTTGACTCACCCTGCAAGATTATACATTTTTCCTTGTCTGGTAGCACATACCTATGAGCCATGTCAATTGTATTAAGATTAAGACTGGGAAAACCATTATGCTTTAATGCCTATATGCTTTGTAAATTAAAGGAAATTTTTGCAACAGGATTTCTTTAGAAGTATTTTAGATAACACTTGTGGTTAACTTGTATTTAATCTTAAAAGCTGTCTCCAATCAACATTCCCAATAAACAGAACCCACAAAACTCAACAGGTAGCCCCTAGTGTGGGAGGGCGCCACCACAATGCTAACAAATTGCCAGCCAGATACTTGCAGGCGTGTAGACAAATTATATTATGGGGAGGAAATAGGCTGTATTGTATGCCAGAAACTTTTACGCTTATGCACAAATTTTAGGAGTTTGAACTTCCATGAATTCCTCTACACATCAGTTGAGGAAACCTCTTCAGACTACTGAAGAGAGCAATGTTCTCACAATGCACTGCGATGTTTCAGGTCACTTTTGAATGTGCTTCAAAATTTGTGGTGGGAATTCTTATTGAATTTATTTTCTCACCACTAAATTTATGAACCGAATGTTTGGAAAGTGTCCTAAAAGATGTCCTTAATTCTGAACAAGCCAAACTCCTATACCATTATAAAATGCTATCATATTCCACCTTCAGTTCAGTTCCTATACATAACTTCTGTCAACTTTCACACAAAAAAATAATAAAAAAAAAAATTAAATAAAATGAAAATACAAAGAGTGGTAAAAAAATTGGTCCCCACTGAAAATGATCTCTCAGCCAGTGGTTAGTTTATCCTCCATATGGATGTAAAAAGGTGGGAAGCTGGGAGGCTCCTTTCCAGGAAATTTTGGTATTTGGCAGGAAATTTTGGCAATTGTAAGGAAATTTCCCTTGTTTTTGAACATGAAAATACAGAAAGAATTGTGGAAAATTTTACTCCCTTCCCAGGAAATTAACTTTTTTCCAGTTCTTCTGATCCTCGAAAATGTCTTAAAATCATTTTTCAGAATAAAAGTAATTCCTACACTGTTGCAAAATGCTACAAATACTGCTTACAGTTCTTCCACATCTCCTACCAATTTTCAAAAGACAAGACAAGAAAAAAGTGGGCCCCTTTGAATGATCTATGAATCAGCGATTTTGAAAGTGTATGTTCTGTTTAAGCTTGTAACAGCAGTTGGCAATTTGAAACGACCAGAGGGTTACTATTGATCTATTTTATACACTTCTTGTTGCAGCTGCTGTGTATGTTCAATGGTTTCCTGTCCTAGCTGACACTGTTATGCAGTATGCTATACTAGTGCTGCAGGCCTGTTGCACAAAGAAGCACTAAGCACTCCACATCAGTACTAAACACTGGCAGTCAGTTTGCTTCTGCCGCTGCTGGTTGGCTCTGACCTATAAGAACGCACCAATGTGAAAGTATCATCTACACCACCTGGGGTAACTAGAATCCTTCCAGGGCAAGTTACTGACAGCTTCTGACTGATTTTACACATCAAAGCTTGATTAGTCACTTATTCTTATAGCCAGGTGTCTCAAACAAAAAAAAAAAAAAAAATTTACAACCTTACCTTGTAAAGTAGTACTGTAAAAAGAAGCACAATAGAACATTTTTTTTTTTTTTTTTTATGAAGACTAGAACATAAGGTGAAGGGATGTACCAGGGCAATATAAATACCTTGATATAAAATTCTTATGAGACCAGGCAGGATTGCTAAAAATATCCCCAATCACAGATATCCTAAATCACCGGTACTCAATAATCCAATCCATCACTTAAGAGTAATACCAAGAAAACCTCTTCACCTTTACTCAATTTCTGAAGTATTAACCATCAATCTCCTTATGTTCTCATTCTCATAGTTTAGAAGATCACTCCTGTGCTGCCCTATGAAAGTATCCCATTACATCTAGTGTTACACCGATTGCCATATTCAAAATCTGTATCGGTTGATACTCTGCATGTTCGTCCTGTATCCATATGGGTAAAATTTACCTTCAGTTCTGATATTACTTAACCGAAATTTATCATCCCATATATGTCATGAATATAATACACTATTTGAGTATTTTTGAAGTTCTAATATTTTACCTCTTCAATTGAAACAATGCTTAATTATGGTGCCCACTGCCCAGTAGCCTATAATCAGTATGCAGAATTCCCAATATTGGTATGGGATAGGTATCTGCTGATATTGAGAACTAAAATATCAGTATCGGTAATACGGGCTACTTGCAAGATCAGTACAAAACTAGTAAAGTTACATCATGCACTGAAAAGTTGGCAAAGATCTTGAAGATACATTCAGGTCATTCCAGGATGGAGAACTTTCCCAGTTGGAAGTCCGGACTAGACTTGATTTTAGCCAGGATGATGAGCTATGAGTGTTAGGGGGTACAAGTGTTCAAATACTTGTACTGAAATGCACTATTAAGAAAATGTGACAATCAAGGAATCCAGGGGGTCCTAGAGGTGCTCACAGGGTACAGAAGGTCCCTGGATTAAGTCTAGAAGACCTGAACCACTTCCTGGCAAAAGCCTGGACCATATAAGATTTTCCTTTGATTGTAAACAATACAGTATACGATTAATGTCCATCAGTCTAAATGATTATGGTTTTAAAACATTGTTCAATATGATCTGGGGTCTGACGGCTTTGTCATCATCAAATGTTACCAAAGGCTGAGAATGGGCATCTCAGATGTTTATTCTTGTTTTCCAGGGCTAAATTAACAGCATATGACCATAAAATGTAGGAGCTAAATGTAAATGATGAAAATTGTGCAAATCTAGCAAAATTCCAGCTACAGTCACAGACGTAAGATTTTTAGTAAAGTTGATGCAATGAAAAACATCAGTCCTCGGATATCAAGGTGCTAGACTGTGAGGAACCTGCTCTCCTAGACTTACTTAAGGTGAGAAACTTCATCCAGTAGCCGTCATGGTAACAGTAGGCCCCTACGGCAAAACTACTCACTGGGAATGCAATTTACAGATCTACAGTCAACAGCTGTCGCATGTTGAGACATATAGTTATGCTGCACACACTAATACAGTATGAAATAATGCACGTTGCACTAGTGTACAATTCATACATGAGCAACTCAGCTAGTATGCAGAATTAGTACCATTAGCCTGCACCTTATTTTCTAGGCTTGGGTGACTCTCAACATTTTTGGGCCGTTAAACCTCATCTAACCCAACCTCAACATTTTTGAAGCTTAAACTGAAACATTCTGCAACCTTCTCCTTTCTTTACAAATTAAGTCAATGGGAGTTCCTCACTGAGTGACTTTCATTAGCAAGAGAAATGTCACACTTAAACCCCAGGTCTGGTAATATGCATGGTAATCAGTCTTGCTTTAGTTGATTTTTTTTGTTGAATATTTATGATTTCTGTTTGTTATAATCATATTTATGAAATTATGAATGTAGTTAATAGCGTACAGTTTTTACTGAGATCCACAAAGAATTCTTGCCACAGTTTGTTGGTATTACGAGTGCAGCCAATAGAACTGCAGGAGTAATGTATACACATTTGCCAGGACGGCAAAAAAAAAAAAAAAAAAAAAAACATAGGATATGTCCCCTTACTGAAGTAAAACCACACTGCCATTGTATTTCAGGTATTTACATTACATTATTCCACAAAAAGAAATCAATGAAATGCTACTGGCAACAGTGACTAATATACTGCACAGCCAGAAAAAAAACTTAACTGCATAAGTCCTTTGGTCTTTATACCCTGTAACAGCCAGGGATGTAGCTACGGTGGGCGGTGCTGGGCGTTGATACCCAGCACTCGATATTCCCGCCCGGCACTCCAGGCAAACACACGTCCCCCCGCCCACCACAAATCTGCCTACCAAGACCTAAAACTAGCCCTACATTTACTCCCTAAAGTAAAATGAGGGAAAAATGAAAACTTAATGGCTGAAAAATAGAGTAGGTGCCATGGGGTGGGGTGAGGTGCCTTCCCCAGACCAGACAATTACCTGGCACTCAAATTTTGCTAGCTACATCCCTGGTAAAAGCTTTGCTTTCTTTCAACAAAAAATTATCTTTTGATGGGTTTCAACTTTTCAAACCACAAGGAATGCATAGCCTAGAATGTACAGCAATAGACAAAGAGTATGTACTTCACTTTCGGATCAGAAAGTAAATTCTAGCACTTTTCATTTCAAAATGAAAACACATCATCATGGCTTGTTTCTGTAGAAGAGGATTATCTCTGGGACACTACATTTGAACTTGTAAAAATATGCTGTTCAACCCATCATAAATTATAACAGCTTGCATGGGCTTTGAAGGAAACCATTGTCCCCAGGCATGAAGCCACGGGGGGCATATGCCCCCCAATTTTTCAATAAAAGGTCTTGCACTGAAGGAGGAAAAGTTTATTAAAAGACCTGCATTTTTGGAATACCAATATAAGAATCAAAAATGGAGAATCTCGCACCATTTTGCATCTAGAATCCTTGAAATAGGCAAATTTTCAAAGGGTTGACACCCCTCTCCCAGGCCAGTGAAACTCCAACACCGATGTGCCCCTCAAACCGGTTTTTTTGGCTACGGGCCTGAGTAACCCCAGAATCAAATTTTGCCTTTATCCAGGACAGGGTGCATCTATTCTGGATCATGTTTTAGAAGCATTGACTACCTACCCCCTGCTCCTAACTTGTTTGACTGTCTGGCGGAATCCCACAGATACACGTGACAGGAGGTATGTAATTTGGCTTCAAAGAAAAAAAAGCTCTTTGTGACCAAATTCAGCATTTTACTCGGGGTTCACAATGACGATGTAATTTCTAATTCATATTGAAAGCATTTACTTGTATTTATGACTGTATTCTACACAATGTTGTGTGCTGCTGCACACATTCTATTTCTCACAGTAATACAGTAATGCATTGTAAGTGTAGTACTCCCATGTTCTAAGGAACTTGCTGAAGGAAGCCATTGCCCCCAGAACTCAATTTTTCCTTTATCCAGGACTGCTAGGGTGCATCTATTCTGAATCATACTTTAGAGACCAGGGTTTCCCCTGGCATTCTTTTTGTGAGGTGGCCACCTCACAGTTTTTGGCCACCACCTCACAGAAATTTGCTATACTTGCTACCTGTAATGTAATAGCTATGGAAGTATTGATAGCACTCACTCACTGCTGGTGCCACATATTACCCCAATGACTCATACCACCTCACACTATCTAAAACCCAGGGGAAACCCTGGAGACAGTGACTATCTACCTCCTGTCCCTACCCAGTTTGACTGGCAGAATCCCTACAGATCTATATGATAGGAGGGTACGTGTTTGGCTTGGAAGAAAAAAAGAGCTCTTTGTTACCAAATTAAGTATTTTATATGGGGCTCACAATAATGATGTAATTTGTACTTCATGTTGAAAACCTTTTCTTGTACTTTTGACTATTTTCTACACAGTTTCACGTGGTGCTGTGCACATTCTGTTGCTTGCAGTATTAATACATTTTAAGTGTACTCCAAGGCAGCACTTCCATGTCGTAAGGAACTTTCCTTTTCATCGTGTTCAGTTTATATTAATAACATCAATTATCAACTTACAAGACAAACAAAATTTCATTAAGGAAGAACATGCTTTACACAGAATGTAACAGCTCTTCAATTATTAACCACAGTAAGTTAATAATCCTGTTAGTATATGTATTGTAATTCTAGGATCAAACTTAAATGCAGGATTGCCTGGTAACCACACAGGGCCCCTAGATCATGCAATGCAAAGGCCAGGTGAAAGAAGCCAAAAAGGTGTCATATAATACATGTAAAATGCAAGGGGCATTTACAGTGTTTAACATTTATACAGGAGAAATAATGCTGAATCATCTAGCCAGACTAGGCTATACAGTAGATGTTGATTTGAATCCAACATAAGATGTACCTAATAATTTGTGTTGGCAATTCAACCTTATTTCCCCCCTCCCTTTTGGAAAATATCTCATCCCCAGGGGGTTTAATAGAGTAAATACTATATGCGCTTATGGTACAATGGTTGGCTGCAGCCAATGACAGTAAATATGCCTATTATGTAAAGCACCTGTTGTACTGTGCAGTACGCTTGCTGTATATGCTGCTTTTGTAAACAAGAGTTTCTTTAGATTTTGTGAACAAGTGAAGCATGACACATAAATACACAATGGTGGGATTATCTTTCAGTGTAACATGCCTATTTTGAAATAAATGGCATGTATTCAGTGGTCATGAATAACATACTGCTTGACAGAAGGTCAAACTTATGAAAAGAATTCTCTGAAACCTATTTTATGCAATGATAGATCTAGTTTCATTTTCTGATCTTCTTTAAAATACAGCAAAGCCATATCAGGATACATCAGAATTTTCAATGATAAATCCAAGATGATGTAAGCCTCAAGCTTTCAGAAAGGTATGGAGCAAATGTTATCTTCCTCCATGTGCTTGATATCTCAGAAAGAATTGGATTCACCAATAAAAAGATACATTATTTTGGTGCAAGAGAAGCTTGTTTTCCATCCACGGTTTCCAGTGGCTTCAAATCCACAACCATATCCATACGAGTGTTCTTATCCCTGATTGGCCCTTGACCTTTTTTTTTGTTGAGGAGGGAGTTTCATCATGTTTTGCTCCCTGACGTCGAAGGATAGGTGACAAGATCAAATGTATGTTCCCTCACGGTAGAGGGATAAATGAGCAGATCAAAAGTAAACAAGTTTCCTCATAGCAGGGTGACCCCGACCATCTGTAGGTTCTGCATGAGCTTGCCCTCAGTATGGACACCATATTATCATACACTACCTTGTATTCCTAAACACCTGTTTGAGAGATGAAAATGTGCAGTGATGGTACACAATTTTGAGAACAGATAATACTTCAGTTTTTGTAACAGTGCTAATGATATTTCAGTATTGGCCCAAGAAGATATATAGACTGCAGTCAAACATCATTACTGCAGTTTGAGTAGCTGCAGGAAGTTATAATGCTTGCAGATGTCAGATTTCTCCTTGGCCTTGCTTTCAATATCCCGTTACTTAAAATAGTCTATCCTTGTTTGCACCTTCCTCTAATAATATTGCACTTAGGTAATGGCATTTATGCACTTCAATCCGCTATGATTGGCTGTGACATCCAAGAATGCCAGGTCCTTAACATTAACAAAGCCAGGAACTATTTTTAATTACTGACCATCAACTTTATTTAACTTGAGGTCAGTTACGCTACTTTACACTTGCAGTGTTGTATGGTATCAGAAGCTGCAGCAGACCAGCTCCCTAGCAGCACACTTTCCTTGCAGTGTCGTGACCCATGGGCCTTTAGAGATCTGGTGCACAGTTGCTTGGTTACCAAGACAACACAAACAAACTATTCCCTTGATGATAACACTACTTCAGATTTGATGGTAGCAGAAATTACGAGTGCTAACTATAGTTATACACAAGCCCCTGATCCATAAGTTATAGGAAGTGGAGGGGGCTAAGTCCCTCCTTCCCCATAAAACAAAAGTGGCCTTCCCAGTTAAAAAAAAAAAAAAAGTGGTGGGACTGAAGTATGCTTTGGTCTCCCACAAAATTCAAGGACAAAAACCCCTCATTTCATCCCTCTACAAGAAATGTCAAAAATTTGCAGTAATTTTCATTAAAATGTATACAATATGGACCCTTAAGTATTCAAAAATTTACAAATGAGAGGGGGCCACCCCCTCTCCCAACACAGCTGTCCAAAGCAATGTTCAGCTCCCCAGCAGCTGAGAACAGCTTCCTATGTCTATGCCATGATCTCATGCTCAAGGTCAGGTCCTGTGCTTGAAGTCAAGACTGTGGGTTAAAAGCAAACCAAGATCTGGGCTCTATTTCATAAAAGTTAGGAATATTCCTAAAATTAAGTTCCTAAACTGCTTAGGAATGATTCGTCTGAAATCATTCCTTTCATTAAATATTTAGGGATAAATCAAAAGTGACATTGTTTTTATCTGTGAATTTCCTGCTAGATCAATTAAGAACATTTCTAAATCTACCAAAGATCATTCCAAAGCCTAGGAACAACTTCAGCATGAAGATAGGAATGAATTCTTCCTAAGTCCAAGATAGGAATATTCCCAACTTTTATGAAATAGAGCCCTGATCCTCTTATAGATATTGTGGCATGGGGAGAAGATGAGGGTAGGGGGAGAGGAAGTTTGACTCTGAGTGTGAGACCAAGCTTGCAGTGTTAATGTTCTAGGATCACCAGTGAGTCCATATCAATACATGGCACCTCTGTATCTTTTTTCTTGTTCTTGCAGTCCTTAATTGTACTGGTAGTTTGTTGCAATACAACGACTACACATGGTGAATTTTTGTGCAATACAGCAACCGCATGTGGTAGGCATACTCAGGGGAGAATATTATACAAGAATGATACAAACTTGTGTAAAACATTAATGTACCAGGATGAATGTTATGGTTCATTCATTGGTAATGTGACCTCCATTACAGACCTAATCCTGTTCTAGTGTACATTTAAAGGTCTATGGACATGTATGTAAACACCACACCTGCCCATTTGACATAAAAAGCAAAAATGTTAAAAATTGTCAAAGTTCCTGTCACCTTCCATCAAATATTGACTATTTTACAACACAATTACTGTTATTGCACTTCTATCCTGAATAAACATAAATTTTTGATGTGAGAAGAGGGCCTCGAGAGATGTGTTTTATGTTAATAAATGGGCTTGTCTACAATAAAGGGGTATAAAAGTGTTACAAAGGTGGTGAAATTTGAAGTCCTCTAAGAATAGATTTTTGTTGTGTTATTTTGTTTGATTGGTAGTCTCAATTTTTTCCTAAGAGCAGGAAGATAGTTCTTTTCACCTATCACCACTTTTTAAGTGGTAAGTGTTACTGGTTACGTATGTAACGGGGACAGACATGGAAACTCTTTGCTCCAGAAATCTTTAAGGAGGACAATATGTATAAATAAACCCTGTATTTAATAGAATGATAAAGAACAAACACTTTTTCACTGAAATTGCATTACCATTAGTTAAACATGGACTAGTATGGAGATCAATGGTTACGTTGGTAACAAGGACGGACATGTCCGTCCTCGTTACCAACGTAACCAAACTATGTTCGAGAAAATTAAGCACTTTAAACACTTGAATGCATTGTGACACAAGTTTTGCTCTTTCCTGAGGGTGTGTAAACTGATGACATGTGAAACATTCATCAAAAACCAATGTCCCCATGTGCCTACATTATACTACCGACAAGGACATGGTTACGTTGGTAACATCTGGACGGACATCGCCTTGAAGGCTCTCATACCCTTGTTGTAAGCAAAAAGATGGAGGAAAGCACACAAACCAGTGACAAATATGGCCATCTGCAAAACAGATGCAGTTTTAATCAAATTCTCTGGTAATTTGTGTCCTGCAGGCCTGTTAATATGATAGTTACCAACGTAAACCATTAGGGGGACAGACATGTTACCAACGTAACCATCATGTGCTCCGCAATTGACTATGATGCATTTACTGCTGGATTATTTTATTTGTGGTACTGCACATGATCAAGGTTAAGTGTTACATCATAACCTTAGCTCTGGAAATCTTTTCTTTCAGTTAAAATATCAACTATTAAGATTTAATATCCAGATGGACGGACAAATCTCAAATTTGTACTCCAAATTGCTGATAAAATTTTGCAGTGTTTGTGCACCTAAAAATATTCATTTATCATTTACCATTTATTTTGTACATTACATTTATGAAAGAAGACAAAGAACCTGCATCAGTCACATCTGCAAAGGTCCCACTCACATCATAAATTTATTCCACATCCTATGTAACACTTATAGGTGGTAAAAAAGGCCAAAACAGCCCCAAATTCTGCCCAAAACATCCTTTACATAAGTTGGATATTGATAAAATTGTCTTTATTATCTCTCTATAGTCCTCCAAGTATGGTGAACTGTAAAATCACCAAACCATTGTGACATCTTTCAAAATATCATCAAAGCAAAAAACACACACTGAATATTTTCCTTTACTGTAGACAAGCCCAAATCCTATATTTGTTTAACCTTCCTTCCATGGACTTTGTAATGGTGGCATTATGGCATGCCCTAGGTGTTTTATTTTGGAAGAAGCTATTTGACTACTTTGGAAATGTCCACATTAAACACCAAACTTGAGACGCGTTGGTAAGTAATTAATGGATAATTTATGTAGGATTAAAAGAAATGTAGACCATGTGCAACACTCCACAACACAATTTCTATGAAGCATATAAGGGAAATGTCGGAAATGGTCAAATTTTGAAGTAGTACATCTAGGGTACGTTATTCAAATAATTGCAACAGAGTTTTCATCTGGGGATCTTAATCTATCATTGAGTAAAAGAGATGTTTTGGTTTATATGGTTACACATGATCCACAGACCTGTACCCTGTAACTTTGAAGGTGTTGGTTCTCAATGATCTGCTTCATGAATCATTATGCATATATATACTGTAGAAAGTGATAACCTTTTTTAAGTGCAAGGACTGGATTCAAATGTTACAAAGGATATGGATATGGACATGGCTACATGGAAATTCTTCAATCACAAAAAGTGAAACTGCCTTCCTCCTCTAGAAGTATTTTCATTATCAAATGTTTATATGCTTCCATACTAACTGAAAGGTCACACACAGAAGAAAAAGTGCAGTAAACACAGAAATGTTTATTAACTGATCACTATCAGCTTGGTTTATACTGTACAGTGTACATGAATTCTACACTTCTGCTTGTTAACAATGAACATGAACTGCAAAATACTGAACATCAAATCAAGGTCTTTTCAAACTGTAACTTAAAACATACCCAAAAAAAAAAAAAAAGTTATCCTTGATATTTCACTGGCAATGAAACAAGGGCAACTTTGAGACTTAACCATTCTGTGGGGCAGGAAGGGTGCCATCTAGTAGGAATCCAATGAGTGCTGCCAGTGACATTCCGTAGATGGGTTTGTCAAACAGTAGTATTAATATGTGAGGTTAATTATTAGCTAAAAAGATAACATCAGATGAAGACTATGTGTCTTTACTGTAACTTTCTACATAACAATTCTTTGATTTTTTTCTCTGATTCACTGACTGAATGATTAAAACTTGACTAACAAATATGGCCAGGTTGCACAATGAGAAATACAACAAAACACAAGTGTGTGCAGAGGAAACAGCAACACATCTAAGAGCAATGCTTTTTCAAAACTTCCAGAAGAGACTTATTTTGAATAATTTGTATCATCTTTTCCCAAAATCGTTTTTGACACACGCATGAAAATCTTTCAACTTCCTGATATCAATTTCCTTGTAATAATGTTATTCTGTAAAATATCAAAGCATTCATTTAGTTAACGTTTTTCCTTGTTTTTTCTTAATGTATGTGTAAGAATGCTTTCCATTTATTTTGCATATAAATACAGCACTGTGTAACATTAGACTATCAACTTACATGCATGGAAATCCATACTGTAGCTAGGAAACAAACTTTAACGTTACCATCCCTGTAAAGCTTAGGCCTACAGCTTAATTTCAAATGTCTACAGATGAACTTTGACTGTGAGGGAGCTACCTGTACCATGACAGGGTTTACCCTGGGTTTTAGAGAGTGTGAGGTGGTATTAGTCTATGGGGGTAATATGGTGCCAGCTTAAGCCAAAACAGTGAGAGAGAACTATAAATACTCCTATAGCTAGTACATACAGTACAGGTGGCAATTATAGCAAATTTCTGTGAGGTGGCCCCCAAAACTGCGAGGTGGCCGCCTCACAAAAAGAATGCCAGGGGAAACCCTGCATGATATGCCTTGTTATTGCCCTATTAAAACCCCTGAGGGGCTGTTTGGTTGGTAAAAACTACCACTGGGTCACTTACTCACTTTTACTTCAACTTACACATTTCCAACACCCACTCAATCAACAGTGTACCCTTCCGGTAGTATCAAGTTCAACTGCACCCACAGTTGCACCACAAGGTCACTTGGTATCATAATTTGGGGAGTTCCCACTTCTGCTGTATCTTACTGACCTAATTTGAAATGAAAGGTGGGGTGTAAAATATGAGACCTGTAAAAGCTTTTAAAAGCCTGGCCATCCACTGTGATCACTCAGGTATGAAGAGAACCTTTCTGATCCCTCCATCTTGTTTCTATTAAGGTCATCTGTGTTGGTACTACATATGGGCAGGGTACAATCTACCTAGTGTCAGTCAGTTTACAAGTTGCCTGTGAGTGGGTTGAGTACATGCCAAACAGAGGGAGGGTAAAAATGGCAGTGTTGTGTAGTTGAGTCATGTGGGAGTAAACTGGGAGTAAAGTGGAAGTCAACTGGTTTTGTGGCTGGGTGAGTCATGGCTTCCTGTCAAGAAATGTACTTGACCTTAGAGACATAAACTTTCAAAACTGTGTTTTTATTTTAATGCAATTCAAAAAGCAGAGCAACTACAGTAGATCAAACAGAAGATAACAGAACTCTTCTTTGTTTGCTGACAAACTTCACAAAATAATACTTTTTAACAAGAACAGGTAATGTTCATACTGCAGAGTAATAATAAGGCAGGTCATATTTTGCTTGTCTTCAAGCAGTCCAACCACTTATTTTAATTTGACGAGCAAACTAATATCTGACACGTACCTACCCTGTACTGTCAATATGGAATCATGGCTGCATCAATGCGTATGGTGTTTGTTTGAAATGAAGGTTCTGTACTTCAACAGTTGAGGAAGTAAGAAGGATTTTAAGTCATCCCTTTGGGCTTCAAGAAGTTCAAGACTGACAAATATGTTGATTTGTACAATTCACATGCCTTCCCATGTTGAGCTTATATCAACAAATCTGCCCTTGGTGAGTGTCCCTTGTGCATTTATCACCTCTTACATTACAAGGAAATCTCTGGGAAACAAATTCTAATATACCTTGTATGTTTCACCTGCTCATCTTTGTCACAAAGCAGACTATCTCAGACAGCTAAGAAATTATAGATCTTCCCTATTCAGTGCATAGGGCAAAGTTGGCCAATGTGGTACTTTGTGCTTTAACCAAGGAGCTTCTGTGATGGTAAGTTAGAGATTCAGTTCCTGGTTGATACTTGAAAACTGACCCCACTATGATGAGAGTCATAAACTCCATATTATTTTCAGCCATAACTATAAAAGTAGTGTCCAATGGCTTTCTTTCCAAGCTTCCACACACAAAAATTTCTGTCTGCCAATGATTAATGGTTTCCATGGGCCTAGCTCACCACCTTAAAAAAAAAAATATCATCTGCCTAGCTCAACACCTTAAAAAAATAATTAAATACCAAAGGGGGGAAAAACTTAACATTATGGAGCAAAATTATTTCAGAATGTCAATGACACAATTATTTCATGGTTGAAACTTGAGTTTTAGCATTACAGTGGTCATGAGGAAACAGAGACCATGGATACTACCTTTGCATTTCAATGGTCCTACCACTACCTCTGACACTGGGACTCTTACAGCAGTAATAACTCAACTCCAAACTTAATAGTTATCCAAACTTGCTATCATTCAAACTACTAAACAGCATGTCCCTGGTTAAACACTATCTAGTAATAACAGAGCTCTATATTATGGAAGGGTTGTAACACAAACTGTTTTGAACCTCTCAGGCCTCAAAATTCACGACGGCCATCGCGGCCATGGCCGATGTAAGTTTTATTTTGGCCTTCGACAGGCATTTTTCACACACTTATCGAAGGCCACTTTTGGCCGACGATGTATCAGTCAAGCTGCTCTGTACTAGCCTACCTGTTGTACTGTGACCGAGTGCACTTCCTTCATTTCTTTTTTGCACTTGCATTCACGATGCCGCGTATGTGAACCAATACTTTTTCTCACCTTCGTACCGTATTTGCACGCTATGCGAATCAATCGTTCATGTCGATGCTGTGAACAGGTATGGAAAGCCAGCTCAAGTCAATGGGTGAATCCCATTGACTTAACTGCATGTGAGAGATTTCACACACTAAATGTCCATTGACGATGTCGCGAGTTGTGATTGGCTGGTTAACATCGAACCAATCACAATGTTTGTTATACAGATTAATATGTGTTGTGTAGACTGTGCACGTGCCAAGCATTTTGTACGTAGTGACCAAACTGACAGACTCAAGATACACCCCACTATACATAGTTTCGCAATTTATCGGAAAAGAACAGGGATTCATTGGCTGTGCATGTTATAGTTTCCTTTTAACGCTGTACGGGAATTACGCTGACAAGATTACTTCAGTCGTCCGAAGGACAGCCTTTATCAGCAGTTTGGGGATAAGTTAGTCATCCGACGGAAATTCTGGCCGTCTCAGACGACCGTAAAATTTGGACGCTGACTTGTTTATATACGTACGTACGTACGTACGCACAGCATACATATCCACTTTACAGTAGAACCATAGAGCAGGATACCGTACTGTGCTAATGTTAGGCTTCTGTTCAGACCTGTCTGCGTGTATTCCATTTTGGCCTTAGATGAGAGAATTTTGGCCTTCGTTTAACCCGAAAAATGTTGGTTACGAAGGCCATGTTTGGCCTTAGAGTGAGAAAACGAATTTTGAGGCCTGCCTCTCATTTACTTCCCTGTCTTGAGAAATTAAGAACCTTGTTCACTTATTTGCATTTTTGAATCATACGCCCATAATGACATCAAACGCTTGTCATCAACAGGATGATTTGTAATGTATGTGAGGATTCACAATTGCGCTTTTATGAATAGGCATGTACTGTAGGTCTATCAGCCTATATTTTGTTTATAACCAAGGATCTTCTTTTCAATTTCCTGAAGGGAAGTTACAGTAACTTCAAGCCTGGGTATTTAGCCAAAAACTCAAGTTTTCAAGCCCCTGATAGTGTCAGTATGTAGGACCTACTGTGTTTATTCATCTTACTGCAGTGTGCACTGGCTTAGTGCATACTGTGGATAAGCCAAATTCAGATTCTGTCAGAAAAAAAGACAAAAAATTTCTTGACTAGGTATTGACTAAATTGCAATCAGCCCCCTTTCAGTAAGCATAGGTGGAAAAAGTTGGGAAGCTGGGAGGGTCTTTCCTGGGAAATTTAGGCCTTATGGAAGAAATTTCACTTTTTTGTACATGAAATGCAGAAACAATTGTGGAAAATTTTAATCCCTTCCTGGGAGATAAACAATTTTTCCAACCCTGCCAGTAACTAAGGCTTTTTCTTTTAAAAATCTTCAAGTGTGATTTGGGTTTTTGTTCCCTGAAAGGCTACTTTCCAAAGTCACTCCCCGAAGATCTCGACTACAAAAAGTGGACAGTATTGCTTAATTTGTTTAGTCTATTGTGAACAATTATGAGGGCCATATAAAAGCTACTTTACTAGGGTTACACTGCTACCATACAATACTGCACTGTACTGTAAGTCTCTTTCCCTACATTAAAATACAGTATAAAAGTATCCATCTTTTTCACTTATGATGGCAGAAATTTGGATGCATCTAACATTACCAGTTCTTGTTCTGCTTTATCATTACATAATGTGGAAACTCCACTGTCACATGACTAAAATACTGTAAGGCCTATCATGCATTGACAAGTCAACTGGCACTACAGTACTAAAGATTTTTGAGTGCTCATTTATTATAATGTAATAATGTAACATTTCTCCATCAGTTTCATGTAACTACTCTATAAATCACAGGCACACTTTTCTATTTATCTCTAACTATCAACTTTATAGCGATATGATTGATTATATTATACACAAATTGCACAATCCACCATTCTAATAGCCTTCTCCTTTGTAATGAAAAGCCTTGCTGATCTCAAACTTCTACTGTCATGCTTTCAGAGCATTGTGAAGTAATTGAGTGATGAATGCACATGCAGCATGTGCAAAATTCATTAATATAATGCCAAATAAGAGCTCTGTTCAACTATGAAACCCAGATACTGTTCTTACATGAGCTTTTGTATCCACAGAATTATTTTCATCCTGCAATGAACAGCTCTGTCAATTCCCATCACTTTAGATAAAGTGAAAGTTACCAACAATTCTCACCGTAAGTTAACACTTACAAAAACAAAGTAAAAACTTAAAATACTGTTGGATGAGCAAGATTTTATAGTGCCCCTGACTCTCTGACTACTTAAGAGTGGACTGTCTCTTTCAGTTTCAGTGACAAGTCTAAATAGAATGAGCCAATTATTGCATAGATGTAGCCTCAAAGAGATAGGACCAGACTTAGAATATGTTTGCTGGGAGTTCAAATAATCTGTTGAATGTTACTACATAGCACATCTTCACTTCATTATAGTTAAGTTAGGAACTTCTTGATTAGTATCACATAATGAGTAGGTTTGGAAGACTCCAACATTTTTGGAGTCTAGTACCTGCAGCCAATTAGTTATGACTCTGAAGGAGTCATGACTCCAACAATGACATCATAACTGATGCATGCAGGGACATAAACCTCAGCAGCCATAAACTGTCGACTACCAGGGCTGGAAAAAATGTTTATTTCCTGGGAAGGAAGTCAAATTATCCATAACACAGTACTTAGGCCTTTGTATTTTCATGTACCAAAAATGGCACATTTGCCTCAAATTGCAAAAATTTCCTTCCAAATACCCAAATTTCCTAGGAAGGAGCCTCCTAGCTTCCCAACTTTTTCCACCAATGGTGGACTACAAGCCTACCAGTGAGTAATAATATACCAGTAGGCTTACACTTAAAACTTTCTTTATAGCTGCCAAACTGACTGTGTTGAAAAATCGCAGCAGCCATACAGATGAGAAAACTTACTAATGAATACAGAATAAAAATCAAAAGACCCAGTTATGTTGTAACTTGTAATACTTTATTAAAACCTGAGAAATAACACAAATTTATGTTAACTCCAAAACACAATTTTTGTGCATATTTTCAACAATAAACTGAAATCTGGACCCTGGGAGTAGTGGAGTCCCTAGTCAACTCCTAGCCAGGAGTTGTGACTTACAAGTCCAGTAGAGTGAGTAACCTGCCTGAGCCTAATAGAGTACCGAAGTGTGATGTCATTTTATTACCACTGGCTCCATACAAACAGAAACCCCTATTGCTTTACTGTAGGACTCAACTCCTTCAGTTCATTACAATGAAATGGCTTCTTTAATATAAATGAGAGTCCAATAAACCGTTTAATGTATATTTGAAGTATTTTTACAAATTTTTACAGGTTCGATTAAATTCCATTTACTTCCGAACTGTAACTTTTAAGAGGTTTTGTAGATCTGGTATAGGGAGCTTTACACAGAAGTGTGTGTCTTACAAAGTAATGCACTATGGACCCATTAACATTTTTTTACCGACTGAATGTAATCTCATTTCAAGAATGAAATCAATGATGTAGGGTGCCATGTGTCCAGGAACATACAGTATTATTACTTGGCCCAAGTTGCATTTTCTTCGTCAATGACGACTACATTTCGTACATCTTTTTAAATGTCAATTGATGCGTATCCTTCACTATGTTTGCACATAAAAGTATAGTGGCTAGGCCTCTGAAAGTTCCTATCAAGTTGTACTGGGAACTTATGCATTACTGAATTTAAATTTTTTCGCCAGTTGCAGGGATTTTCAAACAAATAAGTAAAATAGTAGAGTGCCAAGAGTGCCATTGTGACAAATATTCAGCTCTACTTTGTACCATGTGGTTTTATATACCCATGAAAATCACAGTTTTTGAAGGTATTGGGTTAGTATGTTAGGCTAATCAGGTCAAAGTTTGTTCAGAACCATTGCCGTAGGCAACTATGCAGAAGCGACGACATCACTGCGGGCATTCTATACTGAATGTTCGTGGTTAAATGTAGCCATTAGGACAAAGGGCGCACTCTATCAGTCACATGCTTAAGTTCCTGGACCCAAGGAGAAAAATATCAAATAACGTGTTGCCAGGCACCAAATGCTCCTCATAAATTATTCAACAACAAATGTTCATAAAACTCTGCAATATGTACTGTAAGTAGGGAGGCTAGAACTGTACAGTATGTGTGTAAGAGTATACTCCTACAACAAACCAAATGATTGCACGCCTGCAAAAAGCTGGACGCAAAGATGCATTGCGTCCGCGAAAATCATGCTGCAGCTAGAAATTTTCATCTTAGTCCCAAATTAAGTACACCAGGTGAGCTAGAAATTTTGGTTTTCAAAGCAGGGCTGGTCATATGACCCGGGCGATCGCCCGTGCCCGCCTAAACGCCCGCCTTGGAAGCAAAAACACTTGCCAAGGTGTGCAACAAAATGCCCGCCTTAAATTGTGTGCTGGGCAACAAACTGCCCACCTTGAGAAAATATGATCGCCCGTGTGAAAATACAATGCTAAAACCATCAGAATACATGCAGATCCGTACATTTAAAAGACCCAAAAAAGACTTTCCACGCCAAAATATTCAGCAACTTCCGTAGCGAACACAGCTAGCCGTACAATCTGACAATGCCGCACAAACTAGCATGCCGCACAGCTTGATTTTACATGGTTCGATTGCACAAGTAAGCTACAGCTTGCTGCATGCATCTTGTACTGTAGAGAGTACTGTCTTAAAATACATCGTTTTTGAGTGTTCAATTCACTGTCAAACATTACCAAATTTGTCAAAAATGACAAAACCATTGTCCTGACATGTTCAAAAGACTCTCAAACAAGTATCTACATAATACTGACAATTTTTTGATGGGAACGTTTTTCACCACGAGGAAAATTTCTCTAGATGGGCTTTGCAATTTTGCCGTTGCCTAACGTGTAAAATACATGGATAGGCCTACCAAGATGCTGCAATATGCAGAAGTAATGTCTGCTTACTCGTAGAGCTACAGGGTCTAAAATTTACCAATCATCTTTGTTTGAAAGTGTTATCAAATGTTGTCTGAGATGTTGGTATGAGAGTTCAGACATATTTATGGCCAGAATAGGTCTTTTCTTGTCAAACCTACTTGAATATTTTCTAAGCCTTTTGCCATACATATTACTGTTACGAGAAGCAAATAGTTTTAGTCTCTTGAAGTCCTTAAAGTGACATGAACATAACACCACTCTATATCCTCATTTTGTTGCTACGTGGGGGTGGAGGATTCATCAGTTACCACCTGACGAAATGATTGTGGCCCATGGCCCCAGCCTAGCTCCCCCACTCCTGTCGGAAGATAATGATCAAAGTATATACCCATTATATTAAAGGGGAATAAGTATGATTTTTGTGCATACTTCACTTAATTTCTCACAAGAAGGACACAAAGCTTTGAGATTAGATCTAACTTGTCACTGCCATTTTCCAGACTGTAGGCCTGGGTCCGACTACAGCAGGTGCAGAATCCAAGGGGGGGGGGGCTTTCCCGACCTCACCCCCCCCCATTTTTGCCACATCAACAATATGCAAAAATTAGCATAATGTTAATCTAGGAGAATACTGAAGGGGGATTTTAGCCCCTCCCCCTTTTTGAAATTTCTGGATCCTCGCCTGGACTACATTATGTACCATTGACTTGGAAGAAGGAATATTGGTATAGGCCCTACTGTATGGATGTCAGTTAATCTTTGGACCCAATTGCTGGCATCATTCATGGAGTGGCTCCGCCATATGTTACCCTGGACTTGGTCAGCCCAGTGTCCACAGTGGTGCATACGTAGAAGGGAATAGAGCACCAACTCTACCCTGAAGGGTGCCATGATGTTGCTATGGGGGTATTTGTGGCAAGTTGAGATACAATCATTTTCATGTTTCGACTGATTTATAACATGATTTTAGAAAACATGGCGCCACTGTTTTTGTTATGAGTGTTGCATATCTAAGTTTGGATCTGGCTGGGGTGGGGGTGGGGGGGTGCTTCCCCTAACATTTATTTTCAGAGAGGGTTATGGCCCCATGACCCCCATGATTTGTGCTCCAGGTGATTTGTGGTACGCACTGCCCTTTGCTCATGTCAAAACCTCCCCATTGGTTACATGGGGTGGTTATAGTCAAGCCTGAGTTTTGCGCAGTTCTTGCAATTAAACATGAAAGTGTTCAACCTCATTCTTGTTTTTATTATGCAACAAGGTTTCTTTTCAGTTCAGTTTGTACAATACTGTTATGCTTTTAGCTAAAATAATGTTAAATGTAAATTTTATATTTACACAACTGCCCGCCTAAAATCTTGGGTGGGCAATTAATTGCCCGCCTTGAAGTGTAACAGCTAAAGCAAGGCGGGCAGTTGCTTGCCCTCCTGAAAAATTCTCATGACCAGCCCTGTTTCAAAGTATGTGCACCCGCAAAGTTTTGCAAGTTTTGCAGCCATGTGCATATGTTTAGTGTGTGACACAGTTGGTTAAAATCAAAACTATTGTCTACAGACAACATAAGAGCACACTTCGACCACTTTTTACAGCTACATGGGCCCTAGTTTTCTTATTTGGCCCCTACATCACATCATTTGATGCCTAGTAAGCATCCAGACTACCAAGACCTACTGTACAGCTAACCTTTTCTCAGAAGCTGTCAAAAGCATTCACAATGTACAGAGTCACAACCACCTTACACACAGTTCTCACAAATACATTGCTCACTACAGTACCCTCATATCTTACAAATTCCTGCATTTGATAGCTTTTTTACCACCAGAGATAAAACTAGACAATAGAAGCTTGGTAGGCTACCACTCAACAAAACCCTTGACATACATCAACAGTATAATTCTGCTACTGTGTAAAAGAAGAGCATCCTCAAAGAAGGATTTGGGAGCTTTGGGGATTTTCTGCATCAGTGAGTAAATCTCCTCACACAAACAATGTGACAAAGAAGAGTCTTCACTCAACTCTTTTGTTAGACTAGCAAGCTAATGGTGTGGTGTGGCATTGAGTTGAAAGACTAGTTAGTCTCTCACACTATACTGTGATACTGTGACACATTGTGTTAGAAGTTTCATGTTGTGTGCCTCTTACAGTACTATCATCACTTCAATCCTTAAGACATAGCTTCCTGGTTTAATGGCGAACATTTTTATTACCATCATCATCTTGTTTGCCCCAGTACAGAAGTCACTTTTCTTCCTTAGTTGTTGTCTTCATTGTGAGCAACTCATATTAAGATGACATCATTGATAAAATTTGTCATTTTTAAAGTAGATGTGTGTATCAGACAAGTTTTTCTGTCAAAACACTGTCATGAATGACCAGAATCTGGCATGTAGAAACTTTCCTTTGCTGCATAACATTATACACACAAAGTGTAGACATAAATTTATGGAACAGTGCTGTTGTGATCTTAATAAAAAAAAGGGGGGGGGGCAAAAAGGGGGAGGAAGGAGACAAGGATATAATAAAGCATGAATATCATTATTCACAAAAGCATCAAAACTGAGGTGCTGTGTTTAACTATTTTTTGCAACTCTCCTAATCCACTAAATATTTGAAAGGATAGCCACTTTGAAAAGATTCATTTTTAATTTGTAAATTTGCCTTCTACTGACATCAAATGACCTTTCAGATGTAATTCCTTCAGTACATATGTAACCTTTAAAATACGCTTCGGTGAGTCACCTGACTCTACTGCAGAGCCATGACTCTTGGCAGGGTGACTAGTAATGATTCCACTTTCCCTAGAATTGCAACTCCTGGGTAATTTTCAATACTTGTCAAAGTATGTCTAAAATTCATTCAAATTTTGAGTAAAGATTTGTGTTATTACACAATATTTAATGAAGTGATAATTACACAACTGGTTCTTTTGATCTTTTTCTCCACTCAGTCATAAGTTTTCCCTTCAGTTGGTTGGCCACAATTCAGTTTACAACTGCTTAGGTATCATGTTCCTGCTTCAGTTGTGACTTCATTGCAGGAAATACAACTCTCTCAGAATCTTGACTAATGGCTCCTACTCCAAAACTGGTGGAGTCGCCTAAGACTACTGTACTTTGAGGTGCAGTTGTCATTTTTACAATTTAAAAGTCTAGTGAAGAGGACATGGTTTGATGTTTAGTAATCTCAAAAGGTCTTTGGTGACCTACTGCAGAGTGTCCAAGGGCGGATCCAGCCCCTAGCTGAAGGGGGGCAGTTTGAAAAGGGGGGCGCCAACATCATGCAGGGGCCGCATACTCTTGAATTTGACCGACTACATTTCGGAGACCAACTCCCATTGCCATAGTTATATATAGCTGTACGGTTCGAAATTCTGGGGACCCTTTTTTTTTTTTTTACTTTTTGGTCAGTTTTTACTTAACTTTTAGGACGCAGGGGGCGCATTTTTCTTGTATTGAGGGGCGCTAGACTGGTCATAGGGGGGGCAGTTGACCCTAGTTGCCCCCCTGGATCCGCCAATGAGAGTGTCCTTGTCCTATATCTCCATATCTTTGAGCATTTAATTACTATTCTCTCAAGAAAGAAGCATGCGTAAATCTCAATCTGCAACAGACTAGCTGATATGATACTGCTCCATCTACTGTGCTATAAAGTACAAACATTTTACTTGCCAACAAATTGTTGGAGAGTTTACAACTAGTGTTGGTCTAATTATCGGTATTCACTACCGGTATTAGCCAATATTCTTTATATTCATGTTGTATCTGTATCGGTAACATTTGCCTTTACACAAGCCCTTCAATTCATACAAATCGTACACAGTTTACTCATGTTTGACCTTCAATCCCAATAAAAAAAAAAATTATTTTTTTTTTACCTCATGTTAGTGAAATGACACTTCAAGGTCGTGCATCATAGCCTTTGGTATCGTGTACAGTACACTCATTTCTAATATCAATATTTGATCAGTATAATAGAAATTAAAAAAAAACGTATTGTTACATCGGTGCTTGATAACATGGGCACAACACTATATACAGTATCTCCAGAAACACTGATTTTTGACACAACCCAAATGTATGACACATAGCCTCACACTGAGTACAATGCTCTTTCCCTTCAATAACAGTACCTTTCTTTATCAGGAATTGTTTGTGGCAAACAAGATTGCCATGGTGCTTGGAAAATTACAGCTGTCTCAATTCATGAAGTTTATAGATAATTCTGCTTGCATGAACCTCACTGATTACTACCCTATAGAGTAGTCTACTTATGGAAATAGTTACACAAACCTTTCAAAAGCTTGCTTGTGGAAGCCTATTTGCCCAGTGCATTGGTGGTTAACCATGCATTAAGGACATCATTATGGGTACCCCCTGTGTTGTATCTGTGTGCCCTTTAAATACTAAGACAGTCCACACAAACAACCAACACACACTGAACACTTACAGTACTGCATGAAACGAGCCCTTCTTTGATGTAGTATTATATCAATTCAAGGGGCCTGTTTAGAATTGAGTCTGTTATGGTCTAGACAACAAATTACAAGCTACCACAAACAGCATTAGAACTGTATAAAATTATGAAGTTGTTGCAAAGCTTAAATTGAATTTTGAACTCCTGAAAAACAGTTTTTGGAAAGAAAATGATTTCCAAAAATGGGACTGATGTTCTGATCAGATGTAGACTCTCAGGCTATTTGAAATCATGCCTTTGCAGAGAATGTTGTACCTTACAATTCATATTGACCTGGGTCAATGGCATGAACTATTTAAACAGACCTGTAATACTGTGGACAGCTAACCAAAATAGAAGTTCTATGTAAATAGTGTAAGATATTTATGTGCATTGATGACAAGTCTGCTGGTATTCAAAGTCAGTTGACAATAACACTATTGTGTTGCTTATCTGATTATAATACAGATGTACAGTACAATTGCAAATTCTGAATATCAAACCGCAAAAAGATTAACTTGATTTTCTTACTACTGGCATTTATTTAATAATTATTGGGTAATATGACTTAATACGGCTGACCCGAACACTGAATGGAAACCTTGAACGGCTTATCAAATCTGTCAGACTAATTCACTGCCTCTCGCTGTGTCAAGGAAAGTTCACCCAAACTTTCGATCAAATCATCAAATATGCAGACAGCAGGACTAAATTGTAAATACCAGCCTTAAGTACTGTACAATATGCTAACAGATAAAGAACATCTTTAACCACCAGGACTCACATAAGTTACACACAACTTGTCTTTGAAGTTGAAACATTTCTGGTCATCAACCTTTTCATCATTTTCACGAAGGTTCAAAACTTACTTTGGGGGTGCAAAGGGGGAGGGGTTGTGGGAGGGGAGAAAGGGAGATAAGAAGGGATCAAAGACTCATGTGAGCATTTTAAATATGCAGTTGAAAATGAACAGGATGTTTTCCTGAGTGCATCATTTTTACATAAATTTGTAACCTCTGGGAGAGAATCCAATGAAAGAGTGGGGTTTACATGCTCCTGAAAATGAAAACTGTTGACCTTCCACTTATTGGCTAAGGGCTTTAGAAAAAATGAACAAGATGGAGTGTCACACTGCTTTGTGCAAGCATTTGCTTTTTGCAGGCTTCCTCCACCACTTTCTGTAAATTTATATCTGTCTATATTTTATGATGTTTGTGGAAAATAAATGAAATGAAATATGGGTGTCCTTTAACCTTTATATATAATTGGTTTGTTAATTACTTCCAGGCAAGTGTGGATTCCACAAAACTCCCTATCAAAATTCAGCCCCTGTTACAATTCAGCCCTGTTACATACCTCCTATTCACACTGATCATGCACTACCCCTATAGAAAGTTAAGGAAGACCTATAAATGCTACAAGCCCCCTCCCCCCCCCAAAAAAAGGAAGGGGCAAGAACCTTGTGTCCTCCATAAAAATCCAGAAATGAAAGGTTACTTGTCTTAAATCCACTTTGGTGAATTTGACTTCCTGATACTATCTGTTATAATTCTTTTCCCAGATTAAGTTTCAAAAAACAAAAAACAAAAAGCAAAAACAAAATAGAAAGTTTGAAGTAAAATAAACAGGAAAACTACGTGTCATAAGAAAAAAATGGTGGAGGGGGGAATGCTTGATAGCTCCCTTCAGCTACGCTAGATCTTCTACAGGGGTTCGTAATATGGGTTAAACTTGTGTAAGTTACAAATGTAAAAAGAATGTAGGAACAGCAATGCAGATTGGGGTATCACACTTAAGATTTTCAAGAAGACAGAGTCTAGTGTACGAATACATACAAACTTTTCTTTAATGTCAAATTCTTGGATTTTGATGGGAACTTTTGTTCTCTTCAAAATTTGCAATGCTTTTTTCATCACACAGGCAGGTATGACATTTGAGTTAATTAATATACATTGTACAGTAGTATATACCAGAGTTAACAGACCTCCCAGATGATTTGGCCTTCATAAGAAATGGTATTGTACAGGGTATCATATTACCTCAAATGACATATTTAATTCCATTCCATGGAATTAATCAAGTTTGACAGATTTTGACAAGCTATCAATTTTTGTTTTCCTGATTTCATTACTATACAATGGCTACAAGGGAAATGGATTAAAACATGTAAACATCACAAGTTTGCTTTGCACCAATATGACTGCAAAGCATGTGCTAAGTATGTTGTATACACGGTATGTTTGTGATAAAACTTAAAACTTTTCTTTTCAGTAAGTTAAAAACAAACACCTGGAATCCTGAATGACATAAATTTGCAGACATGGCAGTGAGTACATTACCCTATAACTGCTCCCACAGTAACATAATCAACTAAGAAACCAAAGATTTAACACAAACAACCACAAAGAAACATTTCACAAGATTTTTTTTTTTATTTTTGAGAGGGTTTTTTCCCAAAACTATGAAAGGCAACCAGTCTGGCAGCATATTCAAAATTTATTTTCTATTATTCTTACTGCAATTTTGTTTATTTGGATATCATTTTCAAAAGCCATGATCATAGGTTACATCAAACTATGTATAACAGCAAATAGGATCACTGATTTATTTTAGGCAAATAAAGCTATGTAGTGTGCACAAAATGGCCCCATTGGAAAACTGCTTTTGTGCCATTTTAACTAGGGCTGTGAAGGTTTAGCTAAATTACTAAACGTTTAATCACAAAATTTTGCGATCGCTTAGCGATTAATCGCAAGTACCTATGATCAACATAGAGACTTTAAACGTGCTCTTGAACATGATGAATATGTAAAATGCGTTAGTGATGTCTGGTCTGGGGGACATAGTTTCCATGAACCTCAAACACGGATCCTCATAGAAGCTCAACTTTGATGTCGTATGTTTACGTGTGTGCCATTTTTATATAATTATGTATTTCACTTTTTCAAAAAGAGTTAAAGTGAACATCTAATTTTCTGTAATGACTGCTGATTGTTTTTTATTTCGTATGGAAAATTGGGTTTTGCGATTAATCACTAAACGGTTACAGCTCTAATTTTAACACTAATTATGTTACCAGAACCAGGCAATCATGAATGTTTGATGTGAATATTGGACAAAGCAGTGCGAGCATCAGAAAATGAAACCTAAGGGGGCTCTCCTGCTTTTGAAAATATCTTTTGTTGGATTCTTTAAAAATTTTTACAGGATTTTTCATTTGCTGGTGTTTCTTTTGCATAAGTGATTTGGGCAGCTAAAAATGTGCAGGAATGAAACAACTGTTCTGTCTACACTTTGACTAAGGTGCAAAGGTCAGCACGAAACCTGCACTAACAAATTTTGTACAAGCAAGAAAAAGGGCAAGAGCAGGAAGAATCACTGCATCAGTGCAGCAAATCCAGGAACTACAAAAGTGTTTGAAGGTCAGTGTGTGATCAATGTCCAGTTTACTTAGAGAGCAGTACACTGTCTACATCTATACTGAACATTTAAAACATTGGGGAGCATGTACACTGAGCACTACTTGCTTCAAAGGCTAATGTAACTGCAGGTACCAGGTGTCAGACATGTTTGAATTCCATTTGTGAGCATATTTACTTCGCATCTTAATTTATACAAAATTGTCAAAGGAAGTATATTGACTTGAAAACCTACTCTCACAATCATATAAGTGAAGACTGATTCGAAAGGCACTTCTAAAGTACCTCTTTTCCCTTCACTTCAGGTAGAGTGCAAGTGTACTAACAGTGAGTATACACACTGTATGGTACTGTATGTTGTAAGCGAAACACTGCCTGACTTCCACTGATTGGTAAAAGTTTGCAGGCAAACAGTATCTCACACGTATACCTTCCACAGCACGACCATCTTGTGTTGCTATTAGAACATTATGTGAAATGAGTGAATGGAACTACTTTCAGTTGGAAAACAGTACTAGATGCTCATTAAAACTGGCAGCTATAATTCTGTTGAACAGGACAACACATGCTGTAACTACAGTACAAAAAGCATAAACAAACAAATAAATAAATAAAATATTAAAAAGTAAAGTAAGCACGATGACTTACCTGCTGGAGTTGGTGTTGTCGGTTCCACAGTAGTGCTAACAATCTGGTGAGCATTCAGTTCATTCAGTTCCTGTTGCAAATCGTGAATCTTATTATTTGCTTTACGTATCATATTGTTCACAGACTTCTTGTCATTTGATAACTTCTTCAGCTTTTCAGCTGCATCTTTTATTTTATATTCCTTTTGAATTTCCAGCTTTATTTGGCTTTTTATTTGATCCAGCTTTTGTTGAAAGTTTGGATCTGAAAGATCGAGCTGATCCTGACGAAAACGATGCACATACATGGCAAGTGTTTCCCCGTCTCCTTCATTAGGTCCCATCTGTTAATGAAGACAAAAGTAGGACAAAATACAAAATTATACATGTTGCTTTTCTAAAATCATGTAATATTCAGTCACCATTTTGATTTTTTTTTTTATTGTAACTTTGAGATTTCAAACATTTCAGAAGATGCGATGAAACTGTCTCTGCAAACATTCTAGGTATGTGTTTTCCATAAATAACAATCAACTATTTTACTATGGTCATGGTAAAGTTGGTAATAACAAAACTGTAGGTCACTTTATAAACCACAAAATGACTCAATCAAATTCAATTTCTCATGATCTGACAAGTACATCCTTATGATGATCTATATTAATAATTACATACAGTACTTGGAAAGCCAATATTATTCCTCAAACAGGAGATTTATATAAATTCAAACTTTGACAACCAAATCTACCTAGCTGTACATGCATATGTCTGACACATCATCATGTGCTACACTCTTTGCATCAAAAATTTGAAATTACAGGGGCATCAAATTGCTAACTGCCATGTATCCAGTTCTTGCTAATGCATGCATGAATATTCTAGTGGTTGCACTGATTCCACTGACATCTGTCTGAAAGTACCTCGTTTCTGAAACTGCTTTAAAGGGGAATTTTCATGATCCCAGACAGTTCCAATTCTCCCAACTATGCATCTTCTAGCTCCTCCCATAAAACTGTATGAGGCTCTTCCTTGTGCAAGAATAAACCTGTTTTATTGCTTAAGGCCATGTCCTGGTGAGCATACAAGGCTATAAAATGTAATAAAAGTACTCTCTCTGCCTTGTGTGGAATGTGAGCTACTCTGCATCTTTCAAATTTTCAAACTTTGATGTCAATCAAAGAGCAGTCACCAACTGAGAATTTTCATATACATACACTAAAAATATACTTTGGGGTGATGACCGTCTGTCTTTAAACTATTTACCTGGTGTGAGACAGTTGTGCCTGAATCACCAGGCATAAAGTCTGATGGTGAATCCATGATATCTCCCTTTTAGTTCCTGCTCGGGGAACAAAATCACAGATAAAAGATGACTCCCTTCATCCCTGATGCTATCTGAAATACTGTATGATCAAGTTCTATACCTGATAAAGAACAAAGCAGAAAGTACCACAGGTGCTATCAGTAACAGATACAGTACTAAGGTGTTAATACATTTCATAAGGGTGTAAGCTAGGGTCTGGAGGATCAATGACTATATGAAACTGATCCAAGTTAAGGATGCCATGTTCACAAATCGATCTTTTCAATGAATGATCAATGTTGCTTTTAATTGAACATTTTCAACCATTAATGCTATTCAAGTATTCAACCACCTAACCACCCTTTAATATGATAGGATCACAGGGTTCGATTTACCCGGGTGCATGCATGCACAGATGCATGTAGAATTTCCCATGTCCATGTAACTGTGGAGGCTTACATGCACTTCGTGCACGTAGGCCTAGCCTTGTCTGGGCCTAACTTTGTGGTCAAATCCACAATACATACTAATCCTAATATTGGTTCAAATCGTCCAGGGCATTATAGTTTCTCACTCAACTTTGACAAGCAGTCATTTCACAGAGATTTGAGCGCAAAACTAGGGTCTCCTTTCTTACTGCAACATCAATATCAGCAATTACCATTCCACGTTTGTACTTTTTCAGAGCAGCGTTGCTTCTACTAACCTTTTACACATTAAGTTAATGGGATATTCTCGCACTTGCAAACAAAAACATACACCGAAGGACTATTGACGTTGTTCATAGCGAGACATCATAAATCAGAATTGCTTTTAGTCACTTTCAAATTTCAGTCTTAGTGATTTAGGTAGGAGGGAATATTAATACTAGAACCTACCAATGTGGGAAATAGAAATGAGCTGGCTTGTGCAACATGTCAAGTAAGAAAAGGAGTAAAACTGTGTGCATGTGGTTTTCACTTGTGGTGTGATAATTAGCAGTTACATGTTTCCTTGCACTGGATATACACTTGCAAATCGCCAAAACACTGTAGTTGTGAAACCTGCACATCACATGTTTATACTGCTAAAGCAGTGTGGAGGCATGTATGGCATCACATCACATGTGTCTGACTTTTTATCATGGTTGGATATAAGTTTATGCATCAACTTTATTTGACCTTAACAATGTGACTGAAATACTATCAAATTGGGAACCACGCCTCCCAACTTCTTCTGGTATTTCTGATTTTAAGATTGTTTGGTGCATGTACAAATTTTGCTGTGCATGTAGCTTTGTTGGCCTACATTATATATAATTATAAATCAAACCCTATTAACAATCCTTATACACTTCTATTCAATGGGCTTTATCCAGTGCACTGTTCACCCTTTCCTCTGTCTTTACTTACACCCTCTACCAAAAGTTTCTAAACCTACATTTGATTGGTCCTCAGTAAAGGACTGCATGTCTGTTAGCCTACAACTCACTGTACACAGTCCTTACAGTGACCTAAGGAAAAAGCATGATGATACACATGTTGTCTGTGACAATAATTGCATTAATCAAAATTTACTGTCATCTAACAGCAAATTTTGGACATAAAATCTTAATTTAGTACCACAAATTTTCTTCTCCAACCCTTGCAGGGGTATGGTACTGCATATATTTTTGAAAATTTTCTGGAAAGGCTCAAAACTTTGATATGGAATCAGCAACTTTTTTGTGCCATAGAATTTACTGTGTGACTAACTTTGTTTACATCAGTATGCTAATAAGCTACATTATTACATCATTGGGGAATGTTTGCAGAGGCAAACTGCCATGTGCATAACATTACCATAAAAATATCTGACAAATAAATTTCTTGAAGAAACAACAGTAAAAAAATGTACTTGCCACCAAGTACTATGAACTAGTGGCAAATCAAAATCACCAAACTTTTAACCCAAGATAACCATTTAATATAAAAAATCCAAATCTGAAAACTGAATGTGTACATGACATTTGTTTCAAAATAATGTTTTCTTAAAATGGTCGATAAGCCACATGATCTACCTCTACATACAGGGCTTAAAATCAGCTTGAAAAAGGGCACAGCCAAAATGAGCAAATTGGCTGTCAGTCTATGTTATTTCATAGGACATCAACTGAGGGGCACCACAGCCATCAGTAAGGGCCCAACAGCCATGGCTGTTGGTGCTGCCAGTTATTTCAAGCCCTGTATACCTTTCCATACAAGTGGTCAAATTTGATAACCTAGTCCTAGATAAATAAGGGTTGTTGGGATGTTGTAATGAAAAAAACCTGCCGCCAAATTGTTACTGACCTCAATTAGTGAGGAGGTCAAAAGCCAGACACCACATTTCAATGTGACAGGATATTTTCAGCCACCTAGTTTTTGACTGACATAAAGGTAAAATTAATCAAAATAACTACAATTTGATTAATTTTAATTTTAAGTGATATAATTAATATACCAAATGTAAAACAGTTAGGCCTACCTTCTTATGTAACTTCTATCACAACATCTGCACGATGATCACTTACGAACCATATAAAATTCATTTTACCTTTAATTTGCATGGCAAATAGCCAATTTTATCATCATTACATATTCCAGTAAGAGAAAACTAATAAAACAAACATGGCAAAGGACATACATTGAATGGTAGTACAGGTGCCTCAAAGCAGGTGTTGACCCACAGTGCATTCCATGTCAGGCTCACGCCAAAGTTACACCAAGAAAAACAATAGAAAAGATAAGGAAAATACCAACTCCATGCCGAAGATCTTCAGACTGGAGTGCATGGAATGCACCCTGGGTGTTGACCAAAGGTAAGTTGGTTCAATTACTTTGCTCTTTTTAATTTTTGAAACCAAATACCCTTTCAAACGTGGTCAAGTCCCCTCTCCCACCCCCCATCCTACTCTAGGCTGATGCCAAATAGGAGATTGTGAAGCATCACCTGAAAGGAAGTTCCGATCCTGCATTGTAACGATTAGCCTTCTCCATGGTGACGATCTACTTCGTCATCTGTCCATGGAATAATCCTTCCCAGAATGCAGTTTTGAAGTGTCCTCATCTGATATGGCATATGGTCTAAGCCTAAACAAGACTTTATATCCTAGCTTTGCTATAAAATAAGGAGAATATCATGATTTACGACCAGCACAGTGCTGGTCAATGACCCTAGATCTTCAATGGGTTTTTGTAAGGACCATGTAACAGAGGGTAGGCTACTTGGCTATCAGCGACCAGCTGTATAGGCACCAGCCATTACTGTTGACTTACCTGCAATATGCTGTCAACTTGTACCCACAGGCGTTCGAAACATTAGGTACATATATACAACACACTATTTATATAATAAGACAAGGTAAGACGTTTCGATCTGAGAAGTAGTAAGCCCAGTGCCGTGGCTGCACTGCCACCCAGTGCTTTCACACTCTAAATTCATTTCTCCTGAAATGGAATCTAAGATTACCTGAGGCTGAAATCGGCCATTTCAGGAAAAATGAATTTAGAGTGTGAAAGCACTGGCAGTGAAGTGCGACTGGGCCTACTTCTTCTCAGTACATATTGTGGGAAATATCTTACCTTGTCTTATATACTCCGGTGAGTTACATAGTGTGTAGTATATGTACTTTATGTTTCGAACGCCTGTGCTTGTACCAATGACAAGTCCATTTTCTAAAATGTGCCCTTTTCTCCCATTGCCTAGCTTTTGTACCAATTCTTATGGCAGAATGTACCAATGGCAGAATAGCACTGAAACACTATGAGTAGGATAGGATGCACCAGGCCTGTCCTTGCTCTCCAAATCGTCATGATAGACTATGCTGTTTAGAATAATGCAGGCCTAACGTTTGGGTAGCCTAACTTAGTGCTTACAATTTGACAGCCTGTGTGGCTGTGAGTACGAGTGTAAGGGAGAACCTGAGGTTGTCAGTTGGCCTGTGCTAGGCTAATACTTAGTAATAAAACACTTAGGCCTACTCCCTTGTACTAACGTTAGGCCTAGCTTGTTAGCAGAATATTACTTTGGTAGGCCGCTAAGTTGTCACAGGCAGAGAATGCTTGCTTGTAGCGCCCTAGACCTACCATTTACAATTTTCAAATGTGTTTCCACTGCTAGCATAACTTTTTAGTATTCGTACTTTTAATAGGTAGGCCTAGCCTACAACGCTTCACACAGTGTGGGTGCGGCAAAACATAATGCACTCCGAGAAATAAAGCTAACCTTTTAACTTTTTATTTAAATCCAAAGTTTCGAAAGATGAAGGTCGAAACACTGAAACAGAACCCTGTCCAACACAATCAATCCATGTTAATCGAAGTTATTCCAATTAACTCCAACGGATCGCAACTTTCCGTGTCTCGTCTCCGGATGATCGTGTTTCATCCCCCAATGTGTGTATGTACACAGTACTGTAAGCTAGCTTTAGCTTTAGATATGATACTGACTACAGTATAGTATGTAGATAGTATAAATGCAGTAAACGTGCATAGCGTAGGGGCACTGTACATGTACGTACGTAACTGCCGTACCTACGTTCTGTCAACAATTCTTTTTTTTTTGTCACGTGATCATTTCCGTATTTTTTTCGTGTCAAAGGTCACAGGCAATTGATAGATGATAGTCTCTAACCCGCAGCCTGTTACTCTTGTCGCCAAAAAGGAATTAATTTTTACGAACCATAGACAATGCATTTACTCTTAGAAAAAAATGAATAGAAGATACTTTTTGAAAGTGTATACTTTTATTTTAAGTCTGTTTTGGATCTGCGATCGTAAACAGATTTATATGAAACGATACCAGACAAGTCCTAAAAATAGCTCACCGGCCGACAAGTTCACACATGACATAACAGAATTAAGTACAGTGTGTATAGCATTTATGGCGCGATGTTTGTACCAACTGTATAGGCCTAAAGATATAGGCCTTGATGCAGTAGGCTATTTAGTTACATCGGCAGAACTGTTAACTTTTACTTGGCTAGAGAATCTGCTTGGATATATCAGGGAGCTTCCACGGATATATTCTAGGCTAGTCCACTTCACCTAACGAAAACTTGCAGAGAGAGCTTGCTGTTTCGGAGTTCGAACATTTACTATTCAGCTCAATCATGTGCGGGAGAACAGCTTGGTAAGGACATTGAGTCAGAGCCGGACCGAGAAATGAAATTCAAAACTCAACGTTTGAAAACAATTGAGTTCAACATTTTATTAGCCTAGGCCTAGACCTATGCTTTAGCAATTTTCCAGTGTTTTTGTTTAGTTTTCCCTTTTGTGAAATTGAAATGATATTTTTAGAAGGAGCAAGGTTTTAGGCCTAAGCTAGTCCCTTGTGTGGTATTGGTTTAAGTTAGCTTGGAATGTTTTCATAACAGTCCCTGAAAAGGGATAGCCTATGCCTATGGCATCCCGTCAAACCAGAGGTTTGCTGGTAGCTCCTTGCCCAAGCATATCTAGGCTAGGAACACAGGCTTTGTCAGCATCATTAGGCCTGTATACATATTGATACACTATAGGCTAACTAGGCTACACAGTGTGTGAGCTTAATTGCAGTCACCATCTTCAATCCACAAACATTCCTTGTAACAAGGTAGGCCCTAGGCCTAGGACACATCGTTGCAGTTTCCCATGTCAATTTGCTATTAGTCTACCTGCGTAGCTGACCACACAGTCTCTCTCCACAAAAACCGTAAAGCAAAGTGAGGCATAGGCCTAGCGCCTGTCTTCTTACTAGGCAAGTCCACTTTGAACCTAGGCCAACACAAATTCTTGTTACTCGCCAATCACAAGGAATGTTTGTGGATTGAAGATGGTGACTGCAATTAAGGGCTCGAATGGAGAATCCGTGCCCGGAAGTGACGTACGTGATACGCATAGGTATAGGGTTAGGGTTAGGTATAGGGTTAGGGTTATATACGTTAGTAGGCATACGGATAGGGTACGCATACGCATAGGGATAGGGTTACATACATAGTAGGCATACGGATAGCGGATAGCATACGGATAGGGATAGGGTTATACATATGGTACGCATAGAGATAAGGTTAGGGTTATACCCGTAGGGATATACGTATAGAATACGTATACATGTATTATTATAGCCTACGTATACATCTGTAAGTACTTATAATATTTAAAACCGTTTGCCAGCAGCTCGGCTCGCAGCGCTATCGGTTAGGGCATAGGATCGCTATACTGAGATTTATACCGCGTTCGTATTCTTGCAATGTTCCGCATTCAAATCCCACTGTTGCTTTCTGTTGAACAGCTTGTCTTGTCACGTTACTGTTGGTTCTTTTAGAACTTAACTTGTCACTGATCTTTTGTAAGTTTTAAGTTATAATTTACGCAACTTCCGGTCACGGATTCTCCATTCGCACCCAATTAAGCTCACACACAGTGTTGTTGGGTGGTTAAATCACCAAAAATGTTAGTTTCCCCTCATCCCTACCCTCCCCCTCCCATTCCCCCTCCTCCCCCCCCCCAAAAAAAACCTTTACATTACTAAGTACTTCTGGAGAGGAAAGTAAAGGTAATGTTTTTGAAATGAGAGGAAACATGCAAAGTAATGTTTTGGTGTAGGCTATATTGTGAAAATGCAAGTTATTCTACTTAAAGGGGAATTTTCATGATCCCAGACAGTTCCAATTCTCCCAACTGTGCCTCTTCTAGCTCCTCCCATAACTGTATGAGGCTCTTCCTTGTGCAAGAATAAACCTGTTTCATTGCTTAAGGCCATGTCCTGGTGAGCATACAAGGCTATAAAATGTAATAAAAGTACTCGCTCTGCCTTGTGTGGAATGTGAGCTACTCTGCATCTTTCAAATTTTCAAACTTTGATGTCAATCAAAGAGCAGTCACCAACTGAGAATTTTCATATACATACACTAAAAATATACTTTGGAGTGATGACAGTCTGTCTTTAAGTTAAAGGGGAAATGGTCTCATCCCAGACAGTTCCAACTCTCCCAACTAAGCTAGTTCAAGCCCCACCCATAACTATCTTTAGCTTCTCCTTGTGCAGACACAAACATACTTTATTGCCTGATGAAATTTCAAATCTGTGGATAATAATAATTTCCCATGGGGCCAATGACCTCTCCAACAGAAGGCCTCTGGGACCAAGTTTAGACCCTTCCCTGATCTTTTATACTGTATCAATGTGGTAATGCTTACCCCTGCTTATAGTCAAGTGACCAAATAAAACTGATGTATACGTTTAAGGCCCTCTTGACCTCTGGTAGTGGGACCAGGTGGCCCCAAAAATTGCTTCCAAAAGTGAAAAATTGCATTTCTGGGGGCCCACATATCCAGACATAAGCCAGCTGCTGATGATCTGAAACCAGATTATGATTATGTTGCTACCAGACATCACATATATCAAATTTGAGCAAATACCTTCCTCCTGGGTTTACGTACCTGGTCCACCAGGAACTTGGCCTAGTAAGGCACGAAGTCCCTAGTGGCCCGATTGGTTAATGGGGCAGGTAGCTTCCTTAAGCTAGTAGTATGCCCCCCCAAGCTTCTTGAATAGTGGTCCTGTGATCCTGTGAAAAGGTATCAGCATCCACAGTCATGAAAAATCACAAAAGCAACATTTGGCATGAAAATATAGTATTGCGCAATACTTTTTAAAAGGCCATAACTCCAGATCCGCTTGAACTATCGGCCTAAAAATTTCAATGCGTTCATTTTGTCAATGCAGCAATATTATGAGGGAAAATCTTCAACATCAGAGATGGTCACCTGGGGACTTTCCTGAAAATTTGTTGATTTGGAATGGAATGACCCTAAAGACAAACAGTCATCACCCTTTAATAAGTACATTTTTAGTGTGGGCTATCAAAATTCTCAGTTGGTTTCTGTACTTTGATTGACATTTAAGTTTGAAATTCAAATGATGCAGAGTAGCTCATATTCCAGACAGTGCAGAGAAAGTGTTTAGATTGCATATATTACAACCAAGTTCTTTGCTCACCAGGACATGGCCTGGAGCAATAAAATAGGTTTGTGTCTGCACAGGGAGGAGATTTATACAGTTACGGGAGGAGCTCCAAGTTGCTTAGGTGGGAGAATTGGAACTATCTGGGATGACAAGTATTGCCCTTTAAGTCAATAATGCTGTACTGTACACTGTGCCACACTGCTGATATCCATATAAAATCACACAAAAAGTATGTAATCCCCAGATCTTTGTTTCTTATCTTAGTATGTACACCAGACCCTACTCTCGTCTATCTACACACAGTAAGAAACACATTTTTTGTTTCCTGCTCATCTGGTCTATGTTCTTGCACTGCCCTAATAACCTTAGTTTCCTCCCTGAAATATAGGAGAAGAAACTAACATAATTTGTAAGGGAGGGAAGTAATGTTAAATTTCTAGGGGAGTAAACAAACAGGTCCAAAAAGGAAGCAAACCCCCACAGACAAACCATATTGAAATATACTTTGCATGGTCAGTGTGAAAGATGATATGCCTGTTGAGTAATACTGCCTCATAGTTTGGATTTGGAAATTGTTCTAGGCTGCTTAGGTCTTGGACAAGTTCTGAAGCTAAAACAAGATTGGCAAAAGACAGTTTCACAGAGTTGCACTCAAAAATTTCTTTGTCCATTCAGCACACTTGATCCACAGCAGCTTCGACAAGCATGCCGTTACACTAACAGACAGGGTCAGAGGAGGAGGCCTAGATGGAGAACACAAAACCAAGGAGCTGGAGGCCAAAATCAGAGTCACCAAAGTTCAGATACAGATAAAGGCACCAAGAGAAACAGATACTTCCCTTCCTACAACACAGCACCACAAGCTGTTACGTAAGTTTGTAATTGCCGTTAGAACAATATGAATAATATGAGCAGGCTTTTTTTCTTTTGTATGTGTGTGTGTGTGTGTGTGTTCCGTCTTGTTCCTATACTTAACCAAAGTTCACAAACTTTTGGGAATGATTATGGGATTGCATGGATGAACATATGGGACAACAGTCTGGAATGGAAAAGAACTGCCTCAGGGAGTCAAAGTAAACGAGATTCCCATTTGAACAAGACGTACATGTAAAAAATTTTCAAGTGCTTTGAAAGTGATGTTATGTTTGATCTTTGTTTAAAAATGTGTAGAAGCAGTTGCTTAATTGGTGCCACATGTAGTCACTGTACACACTGAGACAAATGGAGGATTTCTAAAGCAAGAAGTAAAATTAACAGAATACTGTGCTGAATTTCCCCTAGTTTTTAGAGATTGTGAGGTGGTACTTTGGACTAACATGGTGCCTTTGACACCAGCAGTGGGGGAGAACTAACTATCAATACTTCTAAAGCTAGTTTAGTACAGGGGTTTAAACTTACTAGACTTTCAGCTAACAGTTGAGTGCCAACTTTGACAAGCCTACATACATGTGGGGAGGAGGAGAGGCAACTTATAGCAATTTTCCTTGAGGTGGTGGCCAAAAACTGTGAGGTGGCCCCATCACAAAAGATTGCCAGAGGAACCATCCTTTTCAGTTGTTATACACACTTGACTGAGCATTTCCTATTGTTACCTGTTACCAAAAGTCCAGAGGAACTTTTCAGTTGAAAACTTTCTCAGGGATACACAAATTTATCAGATATTCTCTTAAGCCACTTGATGTTCTTCACCCTTGGCAACAATCACAGAGGTGACAGAAAATGGAATGTCTGGGATGTTGAACTCGTATGTCAAGGGTTTTAATTTAAAGACAGACAGTCATCACCCCAAAGTATATTTTTAGTGTGGGGGTATCAAAATTCTCAGTTGGTGAGTGCTGTTTGATTGACATCAAAGTTTGAAAATTTGAAAGATGCAGAGTAGCTCACATTCCACACAAAGCAGAGTGAGTGCTTTTACTACATTTTATAGCCTTGTATGCTCACCAGGACATGGCCTTAAGGAATAAAACAGGTTTATTCCTGCACAAGGAAGAGCTTCATACAGTTATGGGAGGAGCTAGACGTTGCATAGTTGGGAGAATTGGAACTGTCTGGGGTCATGAAAATTCCCCTTTAAACGATGACATCAAAAACTGAAAGTTGTTTTTGGTAGAAAGGAACTCAGCTTTCTGCATATATGACCAGGGATGATTTTGTATCTCTTTAGCCCAGTGTTGGTCTCCTCTCAACATTTCCAAGATGAAAAATCAGAAGCTACTGATGACAGGGTGCTGATGTTGATGAAGTGGGGTCTTGTTCCATCTTGGCACAAGGGAGACCCAGCAGCCATGGCTTACAAGATGAACAATTGTCGTAGCGAGGGCATGTTAGAGAAGGCCTCCTTCAAGCGTCCATTTGAAAAAGGACAACGATGTGTGATTCTTGCTGATGGGTAGGGAAATTATTTAAGCGTAACATATATATCACATGGTACATGAATGGTAGTTGAGAATGTTAAGTGAAAATGGAAGATAGGATACTGGATGTTAGGTACACTGACTAGATGTTCAGACATTGCAAGGTGTTAGAATGGAATGTTGTACTTTAATCTTGTTACACTAGTCATTATGTGGTTAACCCAATTTCACAGGCTGCTTTGTCTGCCCCTTATAAAAGCACCTTTACTGGGGTGACACATTGCTTAGTAAGGATGTGTTTACTGGCATGTGAAAGAGGAGCATAGTAGGACAGAGTTTGTCAGCTGGCCATGGATCCTGAGAGGCAGTTTCCATAAGTGCCAGTTAAAGCCATAAAATTGTTTGCACAGCTATTTGGCTGTCTGTCTAGGGCCTCAGTGGAGATGATGGTGATGTTATATTGTCCAGGAGTGAATGATTTGGTGTGTGAAGTGAGAAACATGAAAACGTTTCCATTTCATGGCAAACAGATTACATGGTTATCAAGCAAAATCTACCTCCTGAAATACTGAATGCAGATCTTCAAATTATCAAGAACACTTAATTTCATAAAGCACACAAGGGAAATATTGCATATTAATGTCATGCTGGCCTTAATTTCTCTTAGAACCAGATGTAACTGTCAGTATTTGAGTTGTCTTGGGGATTTGTTCATATAACAATTAAAACTAGAGCAGCAATGCTGCAGTCACTCAACCCTAGGGTTAGAGAGTATACCGGTTTTCACATAAATACCAGTACCAGCAGTACCAGTAATGAAAGTACCGAAGATATTTGTGTGGTTATTATTACTGGTTCCTGATAAAACTACAGTACCAGTACTTTTCTTTTGCTCCAAACAAAAAAATTACTGTACCACTTCTTTTAGGTCATGATATGCGGCACTGTCATGATTAAAATATTTCACACAAATATCTCCCCCAAAAATGTAATCAACTTTCCATCTTCGGTATCAACTACCATGGTATACACTGTTCACCAAGCACTTGGACTGTGTCAGGAATAAATCTTTATAGCTTCATGTAGTTCATCCCCTTACAGGGATTCCGCCAGAAATGCAAAAAAGGGGGGGATCAATTGCTCCTAAACCACTAGTCCAAATTGACGCTGTCCCTGGCTAAAGTTACAAGTGGGTTCAGGGGGACAAAAGCTGGCTTCAAGACCCCTATAAGGCACATTTTGAAGGGTTTTAAAGGCCATTTACTTATGAAAGTCCAAACATTGCTGCAAAGGTGCCCTCTTCTTAAGTAAGAAACCAAGATATGGACAATTTTTTTAATTTTTATGGAAATGAAAAGGGGGGGATTTTACCCACCTTCTTCTGGAAAGGGGGGGACAAATCCCCCCCTTTCCCCCCTTTGGCGGAAACCCTGCCTTATGTAAGGGCAGGGTTCAGAAACTAGACTGCCATAATGCATAAATGCAACCAGTTTGTGTAGGGCAGTTGCATAACCAGTGGAGAGGAAGCTGTCAAATGTCTTCCCTTCCCTCCCCTCTTCCCCTCTCTCCCCTCTCCCATGAAATTGCTAAACAAAAAACAAAGTATTGGATAAAAATTACACCATCCACTTGAAGTTTAAATGTCGCTTAGTAGTGCTGATTTGTGTACCTTACTTTAAAAATTGAATTTATTCCAAATTCTAACATTGATTCCCTCATCACTATGACAGGCTGTCAACTCTGTTTTACATTAATTGGAATAAAGAGCAAAACATTCTGCCATATTTCATAAGTTGGACCCTTGGGTCCATATTTGGCCATGGACCCAAAATTCATTAAGACCCTGAAGGTACCACTAACGGAGTAGGGCCCACATGGAACCTTGGACGAACACTTCCAGAATACCATAAACAGATCACTAACCAAGCATCATTATAACAGGCTGTCAACTCTGTTAAACAATAACTGGGTAAAAAGTTATTCACTTTGCAATATTTCACAAAATGGACCCTCTTGGGCCTTGGACCCAAAATTCCTGAACCCCTGAAGGTGCCACTAACCAAGTATCATTATGACAAACCATTAAATTTGTTCAAGAGAATCTGTAGGAGTACACAATTTGAAGAATTTCATAAGAATACAACATAGCGCAAGCACGGGACCTTGGACCAAAACTTTCAGAAAACCATACACAGATCACTAACCAAGCATCATTATGATAGGCCATCAACTCTGTTTCACATTAACTGGAGGAGGGGTTAAACATTTTGCAAATTTAACAAAATGGACCCTCTCGCCCATCTTGGGTCATGGACCCAAAATTCCTTAACACCCTGAAGGCACCACTAACAGAGTATCATTATGACAAACCATCATCACTGTAAAAGAGAATGTGTAGGAGGAGAAACATTTTGAAGAACTTCATAAAATGGGCCATAGGGTCCACACAGGACCTTGGACCAAAACTTTCAGAAAACCATACACAGACCACTAACCAAGCATCATTATGACAGGCTGTCAACTCTGTTTAACATTAACTGGAGGAGGGGTTAAACATTTTGCAAGTTTTACAAAATGGACCCTATGGCCCATCTTGGGTCATGGACCCAAAATTCCTGAACACCCTGAAGGCACCAGTAACAGAGTATCATTATGACAAACCATCATTGCTGTCCAAGAGAATCTGTAGGAGAAGAAAAATTTTGAAGGACTTCATAAAATGGGCCATAGGGCCCACACAGGACCATGGACCAAAAACTCCTGCACACCTCAAATTGCGCACCACCTAAGGAACATTGTGTTGAAGTTTCAAGCAAATCCCTGAAAGCATGTGGGAGTAGAAGCCTTTTGAAAAGTGAGACAGACATTTTCTCCCCCTACAGTATAACATAAGCTCTACCCACACTTGGTGGGTTGAGCTAAAAATGTGAAAAAAAGAGACTTCTGGAAAGGTACTGTTTTCACTTCCAGATACTATGAGTGGCACACAGATTCCAACAAGAAAAAGCAACCATACTTCATATACTTCCCACAAGACAAGCCATTGACAGACCTTCCTCTTCCAGAGTCTTATGAGTTCGATTTTGATAGTGCTAACATGGAGGAAACTGAAGATAAGACGGAAGAGTGGACGGGTCATCGGTTACTGACTATGGCTGGGATATTTGATAAATGGAATCCTCCAGATGTGAGTTGGTTATGATAGGGCTGTAAAAGTAGTATCATACAACATTTGTGATTTGAAAAATTCCTTCACTTAAAGAGCAACAATTTCACCCAGACAGTAAATATCCTCCTGTCTAAGGTTACTTCCAGGCTCTCCTTCAATTGGGAAAGAACACACCTATCTAGTGCACCTCGTGTGCAGAGCTACAATGGCCTGTGCCCTGTTTAAAATTGCTCAAGGCCATATTCATACATTACAGGTACTGTGTGAGTTGTCTCCTATGCTTTGTTTGCATTGAGTGATCAGAAAAAGTCATCATTGCCCAATCAGAGTGATTCCCATTTGAATTTGTTAAATATAGTCACCAACTGTGAATAAAGATATGTGGCATTCTTAAATATGTTTGGAATGATGCAAGAGCCCCTTTAAATCTTGGTAAAAATTTTGTTATGAGGGTGCCCCATAATATGCAAATTCAAAATGCTACATTGGACCAAAATAGTGCCTTCTATTTGAATTTCTCATTTAAATTCCAAAATATAGTGTCATTGGATTAGAACTATTTATTATTTTCCCTAGAACTTTTGTTGCCTTTCCCGCAGTTTTGATTGAAGCACAAATGAAGCACGCCCTCTAACTTACTCAGCGTGATAAGAATTAACTTGTCACTTTGTTTTTGCTACAGGGCGGTGAGCCTCTCTACACGTACAGCATCATCACTATTGAAGCTGCCCCCAGTGTATCCTGGATCCACCATAGAATGCCTGTCATGCTAGATGGAGATAAGTCTGTCCGTGATTGGTTGGATTTTGGAACTGTTCCAACATCAGAGGTGAGGGAGTAAAGAATAAGTTAACTAGCTTGTGATTGTTGGTAGATGTAAAGTGTGTACTCTAAGTGCTACAATACTTAAAAGACAAGCAGTCTTCACCCCAAAGTAGATTTTTGGTGTGGGGGTATCAAAATTCTCAGTTGGTTCCTGCTCTGTGATTGTCATCAAAGTTTGAAAATTCAAATAATGCAGAGTAACTCACATTCCACACAGTGCAGAGAGATTGTTTGGATTACACCTTATAACCTTGTATTCTCACCAGGATGTGGCCTGAAGCAATAGGTTTGTGTCTGCACAGGGAGGAGATTTATACAGTTATAGGAGGAGCTACAAGTTGCCTAGTTGGGAGAATTGGAACAGTCTGGGATGACGAGAATTGCCCTTTAAGTAAAAGTGCTGGTATATGCCCTAGCAGTAAGCTTTGCTGTTGCTTACTTATTGCTCCTGTTGTGGAAAAATTGAATGAACACAATGGAATTATTCCATTGTGTTAAAAGAACATAACTTGTAGGTGAGGATGAAAGTGCAGTTTGTGCACAGCCTCTGTCACACTTCTTTCAGTTTTTCAAATTTGCCTGCATGAATTAAAGTATGCAGTCAACAGGTACCATAAAAAATTTTTGATAAGTCTTTGGAAATTTGGCATAGTTAGGAAATTGGAAGATAAACGTAGTTTCCTCTTTGCTGGGAGTATTTTAGCTCTCTTATTTTATCCTTATTTGTTTTGTGAGTTCAATGTAAGATTGTTTTGATTGTTGAATACAGTGTTTGTCATGGACAACTTTTTGTTTCATTTTCCCAGGCACTCACATTGGTCAAGGCCCTAGATTGCCTCACATGTCACCCTGTTACCCCACAGATGGGAAACATTCGTTACAAGGAACCAGACTGTATCAAGCAGTTTGATCTAGAGTGAGTTTTTTGTCCATGAGACTAGTGTAGCATTTTATGTGTGTACTTTTAACCACAGAGAGAAATATGTCATTTAAGTAAAAAATGTGTTGAAGACTTTCTTTTTCTAAGTTTGTTGTTTCCTCTCATCAACCACAAGTAATAGAAAAACTGTAGTAAATGAAGTTTGTATAAAACAGATATGGGCTGAATCTGTCCTGTAAACTGGGTTTTTAAACTCATTGCCAAGTCAAGAGGTTAAGAACTTACCATAGCTAGTAAGCTCATCACATTTAAATCCAACAGAATTGACCAGATTGTGATGACCTAATAGTGTTGAAAGGATACAGAGCTATTTTTGTTCTTTGAAGGTGTGAGAATCCAGAAATGTAAATTTGTTGTTTCCTTGGCATAAGTGTAATAGTTGACCACTCTACCTTAATGTTGAATTGATCAATTGGGTTTCAGTCACAAGTCAGAATTGAGCAATAAAATAACACAAGTTATGTTTCAGTTACAGTAGTAATACATTGTATTTTGATGGCAGGTCTGTATATAAGACATCATATTAGATCTTAGGGAACATTTATGGGTACCATGGCCACATTAAATTTTTTGGGTCATCTGGTACATGTTTAGTTATATTTAGTCAGGAAGGGCACAAAGACCACTGTGCCTTGAAAAGTAGGCCATTTTGTTGGGTACCAAGGCCATTGCCAAAATAAGAAGGCCATGGCCTCTGTGGCCCTCCGTTTATTTCCATCCCTATGAAAGTTAGGATTAGGATTACAACAGTTTGAATGTGATTTCCATTCTTCATTGGATATAAGGATTGTGTGATGTAGACATTTAGCTATGGTTTCTAAATTTAGCAAGTAATTGCTGTATGAAATTTTCAAAAATATCTTGTCCTTAGTTCTAATGTAATTTTTGTGTGAATTTCTGCTAGGGCCAAGAAAGAAGAGAAGCCCAAAAATACCTTCATGAGCTCATGGCTCAAGAAAAGTACAAAACAGGACCCTCAGTCGAAAACTGCCTCATCCCAGGATGTCAAGGAAGGGGTCAAGAAGGAGCCAGCAGAAAAGAAGACAGGTTTGACATCCTGGTTGCAGAAAGCCAACAAGCCATCAACCTTGAAAAGGGCCATGGACTCAGCTTCTCCAGAGAAGAAATTGCCTTCAAAAGTCATCAAATTGGAAGAGGAGGCCAACAGTGAAAAAGAATGAAATAAGAAAAGTTCGAAAGATTGCCAAGATGGCATTCTGCTCGACAAAATTAACCTGAAATATTCAGTCTTTGCCCAGAGTAGTCAGTATTCTCTTTAGTTAGTTGTACAAGAATAAACAAATATGTTAGGTTTTTGGCAAATTAGCTTGAAGGGAGGGCAGAAAAAGTGATGGAGAGAAGGCAGGGATGGTTTCCATGAAGGACAAACATGTGTATAGATTAAGGATCTTAAAGAGGGATTTGCATCACCCCAAGTATGACTTTTACTTGGTGGAAAGCCCCACCCATAATTGTCTTTACTGCTTCTCCTTGTGCAGACACAAACATAGTTCACTGCTCAAGGCCACATCCTGGTGAGCATAAAAGACCCCATGTGTAGTCAAAACATTCTCTGTGCATGCTGTGTAATATGAGCTGCTCTGCATCTTTTGAATTTTGTAACCCTGATGTCAATCAAAGAGTAATTACCAACTAAGACTTTTGCTTACCCCTGTGTAAAAGTCATACTTGGGGTGATGCAAATCTGTCTTTAAAAACCATTTCAGGTTTTAACTGGATGCAAAAGGAATAATTAGTGCACAAAGGAATAATATTTTAGCATATTGTATTTTCTACATGGTTCATTTCTTTACTTTTTTCTTTAGCTTGAAAAGTCATTTTGGGACTCCTGTATGGAAGTGTAGATTTTTTTTATTTTTTTGTTTTGCTTTTTGTGTCTGCTCACTCCCTAGGGGATGAGTGTTTAGGCCTGAACTTTGACCTCTTCTAGATCTGTCTAAAGGGTCATACTGTTACAACTTGTTTTTAATGTCATGAATTGATGGAACATCTTACAGAACGTTAGTTCCAAACTTTCTTCCATCTAGTACTTGTCAGTGGTATATACCTTACTCCACTACTGTAGGGTCTGCATGTTAGATGTAACCCTGACCCATTAGTTACCAAGCAATAAGTCCCCCCTACATTGTGTGTATCCTTTCCAAGTGATCACAGTGAAGTGGCATTAAGTTAGTTGCGTTCTCTTCTGAAAATAAAACTGCATTATGGAAACTAGTGATTGGAAACATGAGGTGGCATGTTCATATTCTAGTTACCACAGCTTGTTTACAAGTACCATGGTGAAGTGAATGTCTCTTTGGTTATCGTTGTAACGAAACCACAGTGTGTCTTCCTTGCTATTTTAGATGTTTACCTGTAAGTTTCTGTATTCATTTCTATACATTTAATGCAGGTTAAACAGTATTCATTGGAGCAGCATTGGGGGTGGTAGGTGCATCCCTGTTTACATTGCCCTTTGACCGCTGAGAGGGACAACTAAGCCCATGGTCATCCATGATTTGAGTTTTGTATGGTCCCATATAAGTTCTGAGTTTTGACACTTTTCCAGGTAATATTGGGCTATGTTAAGACAACGAATCTTCAAACTGAAAATTATAGGGGTTCATTCCCACACCACCCCCACCCCCACCCCACCCCCGAGTTTTGATGGCCATAGTGTAATAAGCAAAGTAGTGCTTTGCTCATGCTTTATGTAGTGCATGACCTTTGCAAGAGACCTCTGTGAATTATTTCGATAGTAGTTTATATTCTCTGTTGAAAAGAAAATTTTACTTTGGAATGCATAATCCTTACAGAAAACATATTGGTTTCATGTTCCTAACTGTTGATTTCAACAAAGGAAGTTCTCATTAGTGTGCCTTTTGAAAGTTCCTTTTAATTTTGATTTTTTCTCTCTATGAAAAGGTTAACCACCTCGTCACATGTATTGATTTGAACCAGATTACTTTCGTTTTATCATTCAACATATTATAAACAACAGTATTTCAACTCTTTTGAACAATCATGTATATAACTGCAAAGCTTTGTGTGATGTAAATCATACATGTATATATAATATATAGGAAGAAGATTTAAAACAGCTCATTTCACAGAAAGATTTGAAAGACAAGAAGTGATGTTTTTTTTATGAACTAATGATTTATTACTCAGACATCTCATGTATGATGTAAATATATCATCCTTATTACTCAAACCACTGAATGTTTGTTGTCTATTAGTCTCTGAACTTTAAGGTTTTATGGCAGACTGCAAATGTGCCACGAGTCACCACCTGAGGACCTAGTCACTAGCTCAAAACTTGTTAAAATCAGAGATCATGTCTGAAGTAACACATCAGTAGATTCTTACAGAATCTTATTGATCATTTCACTAGTGGGTTGTTGTAAATGTTGTGAGAGACCTTATGCACTGACATCACACAACATTTTGGCAGCAAAACAGTGAAGCACACTGTGCGCACGACGTAGACTTCACACGCACCTGGAGAAGATTATGTGAGTATCCAACTGATTCACGAATCAGCTGTCTGCATTTGCTGGGGTAAGTTGCAATGATATGCCCTTGCCTCTATGGGGGGGGGGGCACACTTTCTGCTGTGTGACATCAGATGCATAAAGTCTGTTGTCTTTATGAATGTACTGGAAGAATTGACTACTGGTTATTCTACAACAGTAACTGAATGTATTGAATATCACATAAGAGCACGCTAGTTAATTTCTGAGGATAGTTATAGTCTTTATAGTAGATATCCAACAAATATAATAGGAGCGTGTGAAAATTTAGAACTCCCTTATAATGGTGAAAGACATATTCATTAGAGATGAACCTCACATGTACTCTCCTCAGTAACAGCACATTGCTGGGGAAGTGAAACACTACTCCCACATTACAAGTGTTTGAAAGAAATATCCCAATTTGAATTAGTATACCCCATATGCTAATTCATGCTTAGTTCTCTTTAATCATGTGACAATTATTTTGTTACTGAACTGCTGGTGTAATGCAAGCTAGTTCCTTACTTTAAAGGTAAATGTTATGATTGCATTCCAACAATGTAGTAAAGACAGAACATACTTTCTGTCATTACTAAACCATTCAGTTTTCACCAATAAAGTCTGATAACAGCTTTTCCTCCCCAAAACATTACCAGTTATGAGCATTATATTATTTGACAATTTCTAAGCTTGGATAAACAAATTTTTTTCCAGCTACTGTACCTTACTAAGAATTGCCTTTCAGTCCATATTGATGAAATCAAGGTTTTATAGGGACTGAAAATTTTCTGTGCCCCAAACACAACCCTTTCAAGGGCAATATTCATGTATTCATAAATAATGTATAATGTACCGTAAGGAAGAGGAGATTTAAAAGGTGCACCAAATTTCATATAAGGCTGCAGACATAAGGAAAATATCAGGAATCTGGGCAGCTCCTTGCTGGGAATTTTGGCACTTGTAGGAAAATTTCAGGTTTTTGTCTATGAGACATTTGACTTGCTCCTCAGGAAATGAAAAGAGTTTTTCCAGTCCTGGTATGAGGCATCTCTTTATGCATTTTAATATTCTTCCCATGAAGGTCCTGGTGTTGATACCATCAGACAACTAATAACACATACAAATCTCCCCTAACAAAAAGTGAGGGACAACTGAGTACATTTAGATGTTATGGAAAACAAAGCAAAGAACTCTGTTACAAATCCAATAAACTTCCACAAAGAACCACTCACGTACCACTTCATACAGTCCTTCCCTTGCCATTGTCAGGTATAAAAGATGAGCAGTTACATCATTATCCAGTGTTTTTATCTCCATGTTGGACAGTGTCCGGCTGTTTTGCAGAGCTCCCAACCCTCCTGCTTTGGTCAGAAAATTTCAGAAATCCTCCCCAGTTCCTGCCTTTCCACTTTGTCCTGTTATTCTCCCACCCAAAACAAAAATGTTGGCTGATGCCCTAACCCATGAATGGTAGTCAGAAAGCCACTGCATAGTCATCTTAATATGCAAAGCATGCAACATGGCTTTTATAAACTTTGCGGCCCCTAAAGCCTGCCGTATTTAATTTCCAGTCTACATCGTGAAACAGTATTTCCCATTCACACATCACAGAAACCAAAAGCAAATGATCTTCTGAAGCTTCTTAAACACTCAGAAGCCTAGAGCTTCCAGGTGCTCTACCCACTGGACCTTCATTGGGATTTTTCTCCTGGACCCCACCCATTTAGGGCTCTGCACTCACCATGCTCTTCATGCATATTTCCACCTACCACATCCTTATATCCCTATTTTGAATTATAAAATGTTGGGAGCTCTGTTTTTGCCTCCAGTGTCAGGTCAAATTATATGACATCTGCACACCCTCTAAATTGCTTATCAGGTGACATACACTCCATCAACTGGTCCATCTACAAAGAATACACAGACTACACAAAACCATGTTTCCCATCAAGGGCCTGCCATACCCTCCTCACAGTCACACCAAATCATATTGATGTCAGTTGCATCGCCTTGTCCATGTAACAAAACTGCACTTGTATCCCATCATGCATCAGACACTTGTTGGTACAAGAAACATAGATATTATCCATTGCACAACTAGAACCAATCAAGAAACGCCCCTTCCTGCTCTATCTTCTTTGCCGCCATCCTTTCTCCTGTTTCTAGTTGATTCCAATGCATACTGTTTGGGGAGGGGTTTCTTCTCTTCCCTTGGCCTTCTCTTTCCCATCTCTGGAGGATGGTATTCATCAGGATACAGTGATGACATCAACTTTGTCTGGAATTTGATCTGTTCATAATGTCCTAAAGTGGACAATTAAAATACAAGTAAAACAAAGAAAGCATTAAATTTTGAAATACTCTTAATAGTGTTCTCCCCACTTTTCCCTTCAATTCAAATGTCACATCTCTTGCGCTGATAGCCTGCTTTTCAGATTATCCAGTGATGCATCAGCTAGCCAGACAGAGCCCTCATTCACTTTTCAAGTGTAACATCACCAATGACTTTTATAGCCAGTTTCTTGTGGTGAGGTATGCTCTTTTAAAGTTACGATGACATGCCACCAAAAAGAGCTGTTGTCACTTGGCAGTTAAAGAATAAAATCCCCGAATGAAAGATCCGTTGGAATTATTTCAATATCTTTTACTGTTCTCAAGATATGTCTCCTCAAAGTATGATGGTTTCTGATATAACTCATTGCCTATGCAACAATAATGATGTGGGGTGTTGCACAGTGTTAAGATTTCTTTTGTTAACCCTATAAAAATTATCTCTTAATTACTGATCAGATAGTTCACAGTTTGGTGAGTGGTATCAATATTTTTTAACGAAACAATTTTAACTTCCATGACAAATCCCTCAGGGGATATCAATGCTACAGGTGTCCTTGAAATGGAGGTTGCAAAAACAAAGACTGACAAGAGCCATATATGGTACGTCCCTCTTTCCACATCATAAATTTGCATGTGTACTATTTTGTGGATTTTTAATGCTTTTTTCATCAGATATCCAACTATGTTATTTGCATGTCACTACACCTTTAATGAACTCTTTGACAAACCTTTTATAATGAGGTTTTGGATACACAAGCCATATCAGGCCCATCACTGTACAATTCTCACCCAGACAATATCCTGAACAACACCCCCCTCCTCAAATTCCACCTGCACAATCCTCAATTTTCTGGAGGGTTGAGTTGTTGGAAGGGTAGCTATCACGGTTGGGAACTGTCTGAGCAGGAACTGTCCATGGTGAGTATTGCCTTGGGTGTGTGTGTGTGTGCCGGGGGGGGGGGGGTTGTCAAGGTGAAAATCATGCAGGAAGGAGTTGTCTGGGGGAATGGTGGAAATTATTCGAGAAACATGCAACTTCTCTCCAACGTAAGTCAATTCTCAGTGGCTAGTTTCTTTTCACCTGTAGCAACTTAGTTGCTTTGGAGAGAGGGAATACAGCTCAAATATCTGTTAGTACAGTTAAATGTGCTGGCAGGGATATGCATAAGACAAGAAAGATACATATGTACAACTTAAGTGGTTAACGAAATCTTTCCAAAACAAACCTTTCTGTAGAGCATCTTTGGCTGCCATTTTCTCAGCTGCACGAACACTGTAATACAATTCAGAAATAGTGAAGTTTTTAAAGGCTCTACAGCCTCGCCCCAGATGACAAAAATTCTTCCTACTAAGTTAAGTCATAGGCATAGGATGCATGGTAGAAAATGTGGTGGGGTGGAAGTATGCTCCCCCTCCCCCCCCTCCATGGACAAAATACCCATATGCTTCCTCTGTAAAATATGATACAATGTGTTGCACCATATTGCATCATAGGACCCTCAGATATTCAAAAATATTACTTCTTCCCCTTAGAGCACTCCCCCCAGCACACAGCAGTCCAAAACAGCACTCAGCTCCCCCACGCCCCCATCTCAACAGCTTCCTCTGCCTATGACTTTACTTCTAGCCTCTCCTCCAATTTAAACAAAAACACCTGTCTAATACAGCCCCTTCACACACTTGCAGTAGCTTGCACTGAGTTTAAAGTGCTCAAGGCCACATCCACATCCACACAATCATACTGTGTGTGAGCTTGTGAAGACTGTCATTTACCAACCAGAGAGAAGCTACTGTTTGAATCAATGAAAGTCAAAGCTGGTGCAGTCACCAATTGTATTTAGAGGTATCAACATATATTTGGGATGATGCTATAGCCCCTTTAAGATCCATTCTCTGCTTCATTACAAGGAAAAGTAACTTTTGCCAAACTTTTAATAGTTATTCAGATTTGAGAAAAGTTACCAATCACAAAGATAAGAATTGATAAGCAATGTTTGTGGAACTGTAGATTCTACATTGCTGCCACTTAATTCAAAACATACAACTGTGATGAATTTCCCTACCAACTCCAACAGTAACCACTCCCCTCTCCCCTCCTCCCTTCCACCCTCCATCCCCAGTTTCTGTCTACTTTCAGTTGTTTGTTCTTTCCTCTTCATGACAGAAACATGCAGTAATTGTGGTATCATTACAGAACATGCCATCTGTACATACTGACTGACTGTTCAAGTGTCAACATAGACCAAAATGAAGCTGGATTTTTTTTTCTTCCTAATATTCCAAGACTTATGGTATGACAGTTTAAAACTAAAACATTGCTGAAGTAAAAGCAAACTCATGCTTGCATAACTAAGAAGGACCATGGTCCAGCCAACATTATCTGCCTTGGAAAAAATAATTTAACACTAATGAAGGGGAAATGTCTGCTTCAGCATGTGCACCCGATCAAAGCTAACAATTTCAATACAGCCATCAATACAGCGTACAAAATCAAGATACCTGTCAGCGGTTCCCTTTCCAATTCGTTCGTTTCTGAAGAACACAGCCACCGTAAACATAGTTGCATTGGTTGGTCCACTCCTCTTAAGAAGTCTAATAAAGCAAAATTGAAAAAGAAATTAAATTTAAAACAAAAAGTAGAAAGACAAAAAGACCTAGTAATTCCTTACCTCTGAAAATATATATCAATATTGTGTAAGTACTTTCACTTTCCCAGTTCCAAAACGTCATTTTGATCACTTAGTGCTTCTTAAGAAAAATCTTGCTAGCTCCCTCCCAGCTCTCACTAATGCACCCGTCAACCTGAACCTTCTACCCCCGCCCCACCCCCACCTCAATCAAAGTCTTCATTTGACACCGATATGATGTTGAATCTTTGACATACAAAATGCCCTGAAATGTAAATCTTCGACGAATAAAAATAAGGCTGCAGTGAATCTGCGATTAACAATTGCAGGTTAAGAGTGAATCAACGTCAAAAAATAATCACCAGACAATCACAACATGTGCAGTACTGCGAATGGCATGGTCAAAGTGGTGAATCTTCGGCTAACAAAATTTCAAAAAAAGAGAAAACTGAGTGAATCTGTGCCTTAACTTTTCTTCAGTACTGTGAATCTGGGGTGAATCTCTGCCTTAAAATTTTCATAGAAAAAGTGAATACTTGTGAATGCTTGAGATGGGGCGTTGAAGGTTCTCTTTGATGGGTGCATAAAGGTTAAAACCTGAAACAACTCCCACAAGGAGTAACAACCCTGACTTGACACAAGGCTTAACAAGAAGCCACCAGAAAAACTTGCAATAGTGAAAGCAAGAACTAACTCCAATGGCTTCAACAGATTGCAATCAAGATTGTCTTGAGCAGCTAAACAAAAGCAAGCAAAGTCAGCTTTTTAACTGGTCTGAACAGAGTGCTTCAGACCAGAAGTGCAACCATCTTCCTTAGCTGTGTAATTGATTTTGATGGCTTACCCTGCCAGGTGGAAGGAATGCCAACTGTAAGATCCAGTAAATTTACCCATTCTGAGATACTATGCTTACAAGGTATTCCAATTCAGATTTGACCTCTGGTAGCCAAAAGGACCTTTGACCACCACCAAAAACTGCAGGGTACTTACTCTCTATATAATGCATGTACATCCCAAGTTTGAAGGGTATCCTTGCTTCATATCCTGAAATATCATATTAACAAGAGTTTGACCTTTGGTGACCTCAGATGACCTACAACTTCCACCAAAACATTCAGTTTGGGCACTTAATCTCTACACAATGCACCTACATGCCAAGTATGAAGAGCATCCTTGCTTATTATCTTGAGGTATCTTGTTAACAAGGCTTTCAGAGTTTCATCTTCAGGGACCTTACAAGACCTTTGACCTCCACCAAAACAAAAGGGTTGCTTCTCTCAACATGGCACATACATACTGAGTATGACAGCAATCTGAGTTTCCCTTCTTAAGATGTTGTGTTAACAAGCTTTCAGTGACCTCATATGACCTTTGACCTCCACCAAAAACAATAGGATAATTGTATTTAATACAGTGCACCCACATACTACGTATAATACCTGTCTGAGTTTCTTTTCTTGAGATATTGTACTAACAAGAATTTCAGAATTTGACCTCTGGTGACCTCATATGACCGACCTCCACCAAAAACACTGGGGTCTTCATCTCAATATGATGCACCAACATATAAAGTATTACACCAATCTGAGTTTCCTTTCTTGAGATATCCTGTTAATGAGCTAAGTCACAAACACACACATACGCACACACCCACACACACACATACATGCACAAACACACCTGCATGAATGAATAGATTCCTTGACCTCAAAGCAAGGCAACAAAAAGAAACAAAAAATGTGGTTAAATTCATACTCACAAATGCTAAAAGTTTGACAACAAATGCATTTGAAATAAACTTGAGTTGACTTGATAGCAGTAGTGTACACTTGAAGAAAGAGTGACAAATTATAATTTAAAACTTGAAAAGTGCCTGGCTATGTTGATCAGCTTCTATGTGTATTCATGTCAGGTAGATCTTGATTGAATTCGCATGACAAATTAATTTTGTTTATTGCAATTGTGGGAACATTGATTCCCAAACTGTGAGATAAACTCGCTTGATTTATTCCCAATGTACAATGTACAAAGCAGGTCTGCCAAGCAGTTATGTCTCCTTCGGCAGTACAACAAGCATACTCTTTGATGTGAGATAAGTGTAAATGGAGAGGACAATCAATTTTTATTCAAAATAGCAATCCAGCTGCTGTGAGTATCAAATTCTGGATTTATTTAGATTTGCCCAAACCTAAAAACTTACTTATACTGTGGTATATCAGGAGCCTCTCCTATTTTCCTCAAAGTCAACACCACCTGCTGTAACTTGGATTTATCATCATTCCAGTCCTGCTCTATGATGAATTCCTAAAAAAGAAAAGTTACAAAGCTCTCAAAGTAAATCAGTTCTCCTGTCTGAAAACTGTGGGCTGAAGGATTGTTGGAACTACTTACGGTTGCAAGAAACTGCTCATAAATATTATAAAAACAGTGACCTGCCACTTCTGGTTGGCACCAGGTCAGGGCTGGTCATATGACCCGGGCGATCGCCCGTGCCCGCCTAAACGCCCGCCTTGGAAGCAAAAACACTTGTCAAGGTGTGCAACAAAATGCCCTCCTTAAATTGTGTGCCGGGCAACAAACAGCCCACCTTGAGAAAATATGATCGCCCGTGTGAAAATACAATGCTAAAACCATCAAAATACATGCAAAGTAGTACATTTAAAGACCCAAATTTAATGACTTTCCACGCCAAAATATTCCGTAACTTCCCTAGCGAAAACAGCCAGCCGTACAATCTGACAACGCCGCACAAACTAGCATGCCGCACAGCTTGATTTTACATGGTTCAGTTGCACAAGTAAGCTACAGCTTGCTGCATGCATCTTGTACTGCAGAGAGTACAATTTCAAAATACATCGTTTTTGAGTGTCAATTCACTGTCAAACATTACTAAATTTGTCAGAAATGACAAAACCATTGTCCTGACATGTTCAAAAGACTCTCAAACAAGTATCTACATAATACTGACAATTTTTGATTGGAAGGTTTTCACCACGAGGCAAATTTCTCCAGGGGGGGGGGGGCTTTGCAATTTTGCTGTTGCCTAACGTGTAAAGTAGATGGATAGGCCTACTAGGATGCTGCAATATGCAGAAGTAGTGTCTGCTTTCTCGTAGAGATACAGGGTCTAAAATTTACCAATCATTTTTGTTTGAAAGTGTTATCAAATGTTGTCTGAGATGTTGGTATGAGAGTTCAGACATATTTATGGCCAGAATAGGTCTTTGCTTGTCAAACCAACTTGAATATTTTCTAAGCCTTTTGCCATACATATTACTGTTACGAGAAGCAAATAGTTGTAGTCTCTTGAAGTCCTTAAAGTGATATGAACATAACACTCTAAATCCTCATTTTGTTGCTATGTGGGGGTGGAGGATTCATCAGTTACCACCAGACGAAAACATTGTGGCCTGGCCGTGGCCCAAACCTAGCCCCCCAACTCCTGTCGGAAGATAATGGTCAAAGTATATGTACCCATTATATTAATGGGGAACAAGTATGATTTTTGTGCATACTTCACTTAATTACTCACAAGAAGGACACAAAGCTTTGAGATTAGATCTAACTTGTCACTGCCATTTTCCGGACTGCAGGCCTGGGCCCGACTACAGTAGGTGCGAATCCAAGGGAAGGGGGACTTTCCCAGCCTCAGTCCCCCCCCCCTTTTTCGCCACATCAACAATAATGAATGCGCAAAAATTAGCATGTTAATGTAGGAGAAAACTGAAGGGGGCTGTTAGCCCCTCCCCCCCCCCCTTTTCGAAATTTCTGGATCTGCGCCTGGACTACATTACATACCATTGAAGAAGGAATATAGGCCCAACTGTGTGGATGTCAGTTGATCTTTGGACCCTTACTGGCACCATTCATGGAGTGGCTCTGCCATATGTTACCCTGGACTTGGTCCACCCAGTGTCCACAGTGGTGCATAAGGTAGAAGGGGAGCACCAACTCTACCCTGAAGGGTGCCATGATGTTGCTAATTTGGGTATTTGTGGCATGGTGAGATAAAATCATTTTCATTTTTTGACTGATTTATAACATGATTTTAGAAAACATGGCACCACTGTTTTTGTTATGAGTATTGCATATCAAGTTTGGATCTGGCTGGGGTGGGGGTGGGGGGTACTTCCCCCTAACATTTATTTTCAGAGAGGGTTATGGCCCCATGACCCCATGATTTGTTTTCCAGGTGATTTGTGGTACGTACTGCCCTTTGCTCATGTCAAAACCTCCCCATTGGTTACATGGGGTGGTTGAGTCAAGCCTGAGTTTTGCGCAGTTCTTGCAATTAAACATGAAAGTGTTCATCCTCATTCTTGTTTTTATTATGCAACAAGGTTTCTTTGCAGTTCAGTTTGTACAATACTGTTATGCTTTTAGCTAAGATAATTTTAAATGTAAATTTTGTATTTACACAACTGCCCGCCTAAAATCTTGGGTGGGCAACTAATTGCCCGCCTTGAAGTGTAACAGCTAAAGCAAGGCGGGCAGTTGCTTGCCCTCCTGAAAAATTCTCATGACCAGCCCTGCACCAGGTGGACCTGACCAAGACACAAAAATGCCAACTACCAGTTATCTCAGAGAGTGTTGTTTCCAACTGGCACTGTTTTCAGATAACATAAAAAAAAGCCCCAAAGTACTATAGTAGTTTCTTGCTTCCCAGGATATGAACCTTTCCAGCCCTACGTATTTCCCAACTTAACACACTTCAACCAAGGCTCTAATCATTAAACTTGTTTGGATAAAGGGCACAAAAGTGTTCACCATAGTAATTGAAATGCATGAATCTTGTGTATTTTGTGTTCTTTATTTGGACGAAAATTTGTTATCTTTGGAAAGTCGTCTCCGCAACCTATTTCGTGTGTAGGATAACCTGCACCACAGTTTATGTTTGGGACCTTGTTACAGACCCAGGCAGTGAGCTGCTGGCACTCCAGCAATCTTGGACAGAACCCTGCCAGAACATTCTGTGAAAGTCCATCAATGACATGCCTGTTTTTGCAAGCACTGTAAAGCAACTCACACAAGCAGGGGTGCATCACTTTCTAACTTGAAAACACACTAGTTCACATTATAAATAAATCTCAAAAGGAATGCCACTTCTTTATGCTTTCTATAATTTCGGCTAATTTTTCAAGAAGAAACTACAGTTCAAACACAAAAATAGAATTCTCTGTAGGTTGACAGAGAAAGAGATACTGGACCCACCCCGTAGCAAACTGCCACAGCCAGTGCAGCCACACTCAAGGACTTGTATCCAATCCCATGGGGCAAAAACATTCACATCAACAAGCCTCCTTCTCTTCACACTACTCCAACCCCTCTTTTCCACAGCAATTTTACATAATGTTTGAGCAATACAAATGTGTTATGTATGTCATATATAGCACAACTACTTTTCTCAGTGGAAAGCGTGTGAGATTTTACAAGCCTATTTTGGCATCACCCTTCATCCAATCAGCATTCAAAAGCTCAACATTTTTCTCTCACATCCATAGAGACGTTTACAAGCTTAAAAAATCACCTGTGCCATTCAAAAGGCAACACGCTGTCTCTCTGAAAAAGCGAGGACTGACTGACTCTGCAGTAAAACTTGATTACACAAGTAAACCTTTTAGATTTGATGTCCTAGTCCTAACCTTAAACCCTTCACTCTCCCACTCTTGAGATGAAATTGACATTTTCTCATTGACACAGATGTTCAGAGATCCAATTGACAATACGTAACTATGACAAAGCATTAGTTCATACGAACCTATTTACACTGACATTCACATGCATGGCTTTGTGATTCATAATGTTAAGTGCTATGTCATGTCCGTAACTTGCCTATATTTGTGCAGGCAATTAAAGATTATTAGAAGTTCGTCTATTTTTGTCAAGGTGAGCTATTTCTGATATAATTTCTCTTGAGCTCAGAACTGCAGGAAATGATTCACTATTGAATCACACAACAGGAAGTTGATACAGGCTAATAAAAGCCTAAAAGAAAGTAATCTGCCCTAAAATATGACAAATAAGACAACATTCTTTATAAACATTCTTGAAATGCATACCACATGATTTATTCTACTCTGAGAGTTGATTATCTCTCTGATATTTACAATGAATTCCAAGTTTACTGTTCAATGCTATGCTGTTCTTGTATGATGTAACTTAATGACTAGATGCTATCTTTCCAATTAAGATCAACTAAGGATCAAATTTGGATTCCATTTTTGAACTCGGAAGGTTCATTCAGATACGAAAACCTTACTTTGCTCTGAAGTGAAAATCCCATCTTACTACATCCAGACTGGGGAACAAACTCATCCTCCTGGAGGCTGCACCATATACTTTCAAATACTGCCACCATTATTACTTGGGTACAGCACCATTCACAAGACAGATGACAATTATCTATGAACTAGCAACTGATGGATATACTAAAATTTAAACTTTAATGAAATCTACACAATGATTCTTTTGATGTCCAATGATTACAAATGCTCACCCTCAATCTAGGGAAAATACACACGTTACAGAAAACTTCTACAGCCTCCAGACCTCTGTCCACATACATGGCACCAACTAATGCTGAAAATAAGAACATATCAAGCATAAAGAGAAGCAATACATTAAACTTAAACCAGAAAGCCAAAAGGCTTAGTGATTCCTTGCCATATGATATATTGTTACAAACATGAATCACCTACATGACAAGCATGAGATCCCTCACAGTTATCGTACTTAAATATCATGTTAATAAGGTCAACCTTTTGAAATCTTGTGACTCAAAACAAAAACTGATTACTCAGTTATAGAAATCGCACCCTCATACGTCACATTCCAATGAGTAACATGTACACACAGTCATGACCTAGCTTCCACCAAAATGTCAATATCTTGAGTTAGGAGCATCTAGGAGGGAAGTATAATTGCCTGTTTGGTTTGCCTAAACAAGACAAACCCAGACATCACAGAAAAGCCACTGAGGTGAAAGGTCAAATAGGTCAAAGTATGTCAACAGGTGCGCTTCACATAGATGAACAAAACTTTTCGTTATGGCATCCTCCTATATCACTTGTTTATGAAGTTATCGCACTACATTTCTCACATTCCAATGCGTTATGCACACACACTCATGACCTTTCAGTCATGACCTAGCTTCCACTAAAATGTCAATAACTTGAGTTAGGAGCATCTAGGAGGAAGTATAATTGCCATTTTGGTTCGTCTCAACAAGACAAATCCAGGCACCACAAAAAAAGCACAAAGGTCAAAAGGTCAAATGAGGTCAAAGTAGGTTATCACGTGCATATCACATAGACGATCAAAACTTTCCATTATGCCATCCCCCTATGTCACTTTGTTATTGAGTTATCTCACTGCATACCTTGCATTCCAATGCATATAACACACACTCCTAACATTTCACCTAAATGTCAATAACTAGAGTTAGTAACATTGTAGGAGGGTACTATAATTGCCTTTTTGGTTTGTCTCAACAAGACGAATCCAAGGGTCACAAAAATGCCACAAAGGTCAAAAGGTCAAATGAGGTCAACTGAGGTCAAAGTAGGTCATCACATGCATTTCACATAGACGAACAAAACTTTCCATTATGCCATCCCCCTATGTCACTTAGTTATTGAGTTATCGCACCACATACCTCGCATTCCAATGCATATAACACTGTACACTCCTAACATTTCACTTAAATGTCAATAACTATAGAGTTAGGAACATAGTAGGAGGGTACTATAATTGCCTTTTTGGTTTGTCTCAACAAGACAAATCCAGGGGTCACAAAAAAGCCACAAAGGTCAAAAGGTCAAATGAGGTCAAAGTAGGTCATCACGTGTACTTCACATAGACGAACACAACTTTCCATTATGCCATCCTCCTAAAATGTTTTGTTGGCGAGATATCAACAAAACATCACTTTCTGACCTTTTGACCCTTTCAGATTAATGCGTTTCATATTACAGTATTTCCACCTCCTACCAATCTATCTTATCCTGAAATTATGACTCAATTTGAACAACGGACACCAAGTTACGGCTACTAAAAGAAATTCACTAAATTGCCTCTGGTGACCCCAAATGACCTTTGACCTCCACCAAAAACAATAGGGTTCATCTACTCAATATGGGCAATCTACATGCCAAGTATGAGGTTACCCGGGGCTACCGCTCTTGAGATAGAGTGTTTACAAGCAGCGTCACACACACACATACACACCCACACACGACATCACCATCGCATAGATCCTTCGGACTCCGGCAAGGAATCAAAAATGCTCAAAAACATTCAAAATGGCAGATTCATGTCTTCGTTGACAAAGTGGAACGACTTATACCTTTATCTTCAAACTGCATGATCACTCAAGTCATCATGCAGAGGCAAGTAAGGTGTTTGAGGTAAAGGAAATAATGTTTGATTATTAAAGGGTCACAAGACAATGGTTTAGATGTACTTCCCTCTGCCACATTAATTTTTGGATGGCTTGACAGAATGACCACAATGTTCTCCACATCCCCTTGAAACACTGGTGACAAGGGGCATAATTCTATTCCCCAAACCTAGTACAACAATACCGTCATTGCCACATATTAAGAATTCATGCATTCTCTGTCTGGTGGTAAATTTCTAAAGTGATAACCAAATAAACCTGTCACTGAAGACCTAAAAGATTATTCTAAGCCAGACTCCTAGTGTGAGTACAATGTCATGAGTATGAGTACAGGTGTAAGATCGAGGAGGAATCATTCTTGAGGGACCAATGCCTTTCTTCAGAGAGACCCTTTGAGACTTTATCATCGCGGAGCGCCACCACCAGTTGGCGCGAAGCGTACAGGGAATATTTTGGCCAAAATGCCTTCCCAAACTACACTGAGGAAATGATCCTTCCCGGGGTGTTGTACGTTACACCAGTGGCGTGCGCAGGTAGTCTCTGGTCATGAGTATGAGTACCATACTTCAAGTGTGAGTGTAATGTCATATGGGTAGGTACCAGCACAGCATCTCTGGTTGTAAGTATAAATACCATACTTCTAGTGTGAGTATGTCATAAGGGAAGGTACCAGCACAGCATCTCTGGTTGTAAGTATAAATACCATACTTCTAGTGTGAGTATAATGTGATAAGGGAAGGTACCAGCACAGCATCTCTGGTTGTAAGTATAAATACCATACTTCTAGTGTGAGTATAATGTCATAAGGGAAGGTACCAGCACAGCATCTCTGGTTGTAAGTATAAATACCATACTTTCAGTGTGAGTATAATGTCATAAGGGAAGGTACCAGCACAACATCTCTATTTGTGAGTACAAGTGCAACTCACCCTTTTGCCACAAGTATAAGTACAAAAGTAATTCAAATTATTTCTTAAGTTTCACCATCTATGAGGACAAGTGGAACTAGAGAGGAGGGCTTTAGTCAAATGGTAAGTCCAAGAGTCTTTTGGAGACCCAGAATTCTGGATTGCCTGATATATTTAGTACATTTCAGTTCAAATATTTCACCAGTATCAATGAACAGACCTTATGCATCACGCCACATCATTTTGGTGGCAATACAATGAAGCACGCTGCACTCACGACATAGACTTGGCACACACTCTTAGAAGACTACGCATGTATGCAATCGTTACACGAATCAGCTGTCTGCATTTGTTGGTGAAAGTTGGAATGATGCACACTTGCCTCCATTGGATGGTGTGCTTTTTGTTCTGTGACGTCATATGCATCAGGTCTATGATGTAATAAATTCTGAACTTATGGAGAGGGCAAACTTCAAAATTTTGGCAAAACCAGGATGTGATGATACTTTTAAGGTCTCAATGATTTCATTACACAAGACACCTGCTTGTTCACTAGAGTCAACAATCTTTTACTTCCTCATTTAACACTACTCTCTCTCTTCTTTGCATTTAATCTGTATTATTTGTTTTGCCTTCAGAACAACAAGATGGGAGGAAAAATTTTGAAAGAAGGAGAAGGTAAACTATATTACCTTCTAACAAATCTGCTTGCATCTTCACGGGAAATCCTTTTCTAGCAAACCGACTGACTGTAACATCCACAATATAATCCTCCAAGCCCAAATCCTGGCAAACAATTGCTTGAGTTTTGTTATTCACCAGTGAACTTCTCAGCAACTGAGCAATATAAGAGAAAAGATTTCAAAATTAGTAAAATTTGAATATTCCAAAAAAGGGACTTCGAAACATTATGGGAGAGAAGGACACAAAAGCTCAACAATTCCTCTCCTTTGTGGAATAGTAACTTAAATGCAAGTAAGAGTTTGGTGTAGCAACAAATATGGTGCTATTTTCAATATTACATTTGTCACGGTGCCTAATTCTCACTGTTTGCTTTAACACATGTACACCAAACATGGATGAATTATATGCCCATACAACCTTACTCACCCCTCAGATAAAAAAGGGCATGTACAAGCCATATTAATAGAGGGAACACATTACAACCACTTAGCTGTTACACAGCATTTTATAGATACCAGCTGGTGGGTCAAAATGTAACATAGCAAATATTGTTGCGGCCAAAAATTGCACCAATTAACTTCACTGATACCAAAGTATTTTGACCTTCACACACATGTAAACTCACAGCTGTTACAGAACTTGTCTGTGTATCCAGGTCTGAATCCTCTTATTTTTGTACAATACTGTTATTCTTTTTCCTACCTAGATAAATATTCACATATGTGACACACCTTAAAACAAATACATAATATCTACAAAAAATTATTCAGCAAATATCACAAGCTAAAAAGTGTGCTACATATGCTAAAAACAAACATCCAGCAAGATCTGAATGCACAGAAAACATTTCCAGGTAATGTTTACTTATGCTTTTAAAACACCAATTTGAGTAGATGGTACCAAAGTCAACGAATTACAATGTGTAATGAATGTATACTGGTAAAGTACCCATGGGTAGAAAAAGTAGGAACCGGGCAAGCTCACTGCCAGGAAATTTTTGGTATTTTGAGGGAAACATTTGCATGTTTTTGGTACATGACAACATGTAAAAAACTTTGGGAAATTTGACTTGCTTTCCAGAAAGAATCAACCACTGTTTACTTACAGAGAGATGACCCTCGTGATGTTCAGGGAAATGTTTGTAGAGATATTCTGAGACCACCAGCTGCATCACAGAATCTCCAAGAAACTCCATCCTTTGGTTGTGTCCTCTAAAATGTGGGGAGGAGAAGGAAAAGAGATCCTTAATAAGAGTTACGCCTACGCCACCACATATAGGCATTTTGCCTTAACAGTCACAGATTAACATTCCTTACCAAAGATCTCGTAGATTTATTTTAACATCTTTCACCATTCTTGGGATATACTTCTTCAAAGTTTTCACATATCTGAGCTAACTCAATAGCAATGAAAAAATACTTAAACTGAAGGGCAAAAAACAAAAGGTCATACCCAAAGGGTTTCTGCTTCCATCAATAGCTATGAAAAACACTTTTTTCCAAAGCCCTCTCTGGTAAAGAGCCCAAGGGCAAAAACCAAATGTTATTCCTGAAGGAGTTCTGCTCCCCAAAGGAGCTACATCCACAAGGGACACTTAGACTTAAATGACCAACATCTTGACCACTACACATGGTCAAGTGGTTAGAGCATCCAACTTGCAGCCAAAAGGTCTGGCCTGGCAAGGTCATACCAAAGACTTTAAAAATGGAACCTACTGCCATTGTGCTTGGTGCTCAGCATAAGCAATGGAGTAGGAAAAACAAACCAGTGAGCCACAACTGGAAAAAAGGCTGTGGCCGGTGCGACTTAAACCAATTGGTTAGAAACTGAGCTGTAAAACCTCATCTAACTCTAACTCTACACATGATCTGAGCTGAAAGGCCTAGAAAAATAATCTGGATTGTCAGACAATGTCACTATTTCTTAAGTAACCAAGTTTAACTTGCCTTCTACATATTTTCTGTTAAACATTTACTACTAGTAGCTAATGTGTGGTTTGTTGTGTGACCATTAACCATTTTCAATTGGGACAACTGTTAATAAATCTAACAGTAACTCATTAGGGCACGTCAATATTACAACTGTCCTTGAAACACAAGTTGAGCAAAGGATAAGGAAGAAATATCTTGCCCTCCTTCAACATGAGATATGCATTAGCTGATGAATATTCATGATGCAAGAGTAGTATAGAAATTGTGTTTTAAGATGGTAAACATTTGATGGATTTTTGATGGGAGTTATGTGTTTTTTTTTGTTTTCAGTTCTCTCTTTGACTGAAATGACATTTCATATTTTCTGGCTTTTAAGTATTCCAGTCATATTGTAATGACATTGTGACATCATCCCTATGGCAACAATGTAAATCATATGCTTTGAAGCTGGTGATTGATATCATACAGTATGATCACTTCATATATGTTGGTCGTAAGAGTACATAATTCAAATAACTGTATTTTTACGGCTGAATTAAGACGGTTACAAAAATGACATTTCATCTGTAACTTTTGTTTTAAGTACCTTTTAGTCCATCCCTTTTGTTGATATTTCTGGCAAACTATCACAGGCATTACAATGCATCTGTTTTTTGGCAGACTATCATGGGTGTTACAATACAAATAATGTAATAAATACCATCAGTGTCAAACTAACATGGTTTCATTTTATCACATCTGCCAACCACGACTGCACCCAACAAAAGAAAAAGACCACTTTCAAAAATAAGGTCACTGTAATTGTTACTTACAAAGTCACTGCAAGTGATACTTACAATGTTAGATCAGTGAAGCCAACGGTCCGATGAGTAAAGGCCCTTGCCAACAGACGAATGTGCTTGAATCTTATTCCGGTAATTTCTTCAAATTTTACAATATTCTGATGAAAAAATGTACAAAAGAGGGAAGAAGTTGTAAGGATCGGAGATGCTTTGTTTTGCAGCTGATGAGCTAATCAGACTGCATTTTAGATGCTTAAATTCTAACAAAGATAAAACATGACTTGCAGATTTTAAGTTCGTTTGAAACCTCCATCATACCATGTGATCAACCAGTTATGGTCAAAAACCGAGTAGGAGATACCATGAGTGGGATGAAGATTACACAATCTGCATAATTTCGCAGAAATTCTAGACCGTTTATGTCTATGTACGAACTCTTTCAATAAAATAATGCTTTCTTTGTCTTTTTCTTTCTTTTTATGGCATCAGGAGAAATAAGTGACAAATTTAAAAGAAACAACCTGAAACAATGTTTGATGCTAACACTGATGGTGATTGAATAAATAAATTTTAGCAATCTGAAGGATGAAATTTTTAGCACTGTGGGTTTTGCATACAAGAGCAATCTACTCTTCTTTCACCTAAATTGACCTTATGACCTTTGAAGACTCAAAATTGAGAGTAAGTATTGAACTAAAAGCTTATGTGAAATTGTAAATCTATAAGCTCTTGTTAATTCCTCTCACATTAGCAGTTGCTCGGCGAAGTTTAAATATCTAACACAGTGGTAAGGAACGTTTTTCCTATTGAGGGCCATTTTGATAGTCCTAACACCTCTTGTGGGCCAACAGTGGTGTAGTTACCCAGGGAGCACGAAGCTCTGTGAAGGGAGGGCGTATGACAGAGTTACCCCAATCTGGGCCCTTTCAGGTCCGGGGAAACACACCAGTGAGGGACCACTGGGCTAACCTCCCAGAGGATCTGGAGTGTCTACATAATCAGGGGGATTAAAATGAAGTATCACACTATCTCTAAGTGGAATTGGAAGCACAAGGGATAGAGTTAGATGAGGTTTTATGGCTCAGTTTCTAACCAACTGTTCAAGTCGGGACAGCCACGGCCTTTTTTCCTATGTTTTTTGAAGCACAAGGCCAAAGGGACAGCAAAAATCCTAACTTTACCATTTGCTCTCATCCAGCTTCAGTCTGACTAATGTCACATCCACTGGATGATGTATAAAGTTATGGCGGACAAGACACTATGAAAAGAGTGTGCAAAATGCTCCCATAAATAGCATTTTTGAAGGCATTTTATCTTCAATTTTTTTGGTGAAATTATCCACTCTTTTAATTTTTAACTCTCTCATGGGGGGGGGGGGGGGGGGGGGGGGTTCTGACTCCTGGAATCCGTCTGAACAAACACAGTTCCCACAAAAATATGTCTCTACAGCTTTACTACTACAGGAAGATGTGCCAGTAAATTCCTGTTTCATGACATGTAGCCTAACTTTCACAAAAACCTGGGATACTGTACCTCCAGTAGAAAAAATTAGATTATCCAGGTTCTGCACCTAGTTTGTATATAACAACAAGTATACAATACACACTACACACTGCATTCTGTGTAGTACCACACTGGTTCTATGGCAGCTTATGTATCTGAAATACTCCAAAAATGGTGAGCAGTAAAAATGGTGGGTTAAAAACTTATTCTTAATTGAATCTCATGTGTTTGTGAAATTACATGTATGAATTGCCTCTCGGGCTGGATTAAATGGGTTGTATGTGGCCCACAGGCCCAAGGTTCCTGCCCGTAATCTAGCACATCAAGACTTGATTGCATTTTTTCCAGTCTTAGCCCAGAGCTTAAAGTGTACCTAAAGTCTGAAAATTCAAAAATATATATTACAGAGCATGAAAACTGAATTCCAATGGTCCAATTCCGATCTTCACAGGACTTTCTTAAGCTGAGATATAAAATGTTGAAGTTTATTCACTCGATTTAAAAAGGTAGATTGCGCAATAATTTGTGATGTCATTGTTGTACTACTCAAATTACAATCTTTGTATTTCTTTGTTTTTCTGAAAGCCACCGCACCTTGTGCCAAATGTGATCACGTTCTTACTGCTTTGGGGTGACTTGACTATACAAGCCCTCTCTGTACAGCATGTCTTGCAAGAAAACAGGAAGCGGTCAAGGTTATATAAACATTTTTAATTTTAAAAGAAAACAAAGCATTTAATGTGAGTTGTACAACAAGAATGTCAAAATTATTGTGCAATGAACTGTTTGGATTTAAGTGAATAAATTTTAACATTTAATATCTCAGCAATGGAATAAGCTATGACAATGGGAGTTGGACCAATAAGATTAATTTTGTAACCTCTAAAATATATATTTTTGAATTTTTAGACTTTAGGTCCACTTTAAAAAAAGTAAAGGTTAATAAAATGTATTTAGGCACACACTCAGTGTGGTGCTAAATGACAAAAATAAGACAGAAATCAATTTTCAAAGGAATCATAATCTGACTGCCATTAGTCGATTCCAAACTTTTTGTGGCATCAATCAACTTTAATGGATATATTACACATATCTGAACAGAGGATTTTCATGTAACTAGACTAATGTGAGCTGGATGCCAACACTGCTTGCGTGTAGAAGCAAGATAGTACATACAAATGTTTACTGTGTGATGGCCAACAACAGGGCTGCCAGATTAAATTCACTCTATATGGGCAAACTTTCCAAAGAGCAAGGCCAAATTTAAGATTCACTATATCAACATTATTAGGTAAAATGCTTTTTCATGGCCAAAATGACCACTTTTTATGCCTGAACAGGCATTTTTCAACTTTACATAAGGCCACATTTGCAATATTTTTCCATAAGAATGGCCACAGAGCAGCCCTGTTCAACATATCCAACAACCAGGAAAGATGTATGATAAAGTGACACTCCTGAAAACATTGACAGACTTTTGGTGGAACTTCTTACCTGAAGGACTGGTGAGTCTGGTATCATGTGTCTATCGCCCTCTGGTAACTGTAACTGAAAGATTCAATATGGCTGCCATCAACATACACCATTAATAACCTCACCAGTAATATTTATACACAACACAACTAATGGGATTGGTTCCACAAAACTATGTCACCCATTAGATACTAAACCTTGATACTAAACCTCTTCTCAACATTTTAATATAGAAGTATGATATCCTACTCAAGCTAAGCACTACAAAAAGGAAACTTACAAAGATGTTGCTGCTTTGAATAATTTCCCCCGTTAACTGGTTTTGCGGCTACTGAGTTTAATGTATCAAAATTTTCTTATCCCTTTTCTCAAACAACATATAGTACACAAGTAATTCTCACAAAAGATATTCCTTTATTTTGACATGTTTCACACCACTCAGGTTACATCCATACTGTCCAGTAATGAAGATAATCTGGGTAGTGCTAATGCTTGTTGTCAGCAATTAAACAAATGTGAACATAATGGAACTTGATTTTGCTTCTTCCATACTTACAAGAGAATGGAAAAAATCCAGAAAATAGAAAAATGCCATTCCAACTTCATTTTTATTCATTTTGAACAAGTAGTAATGAATTATGGGTAAAAACAAACCTGCAATGGATGTTTTGGATACTCAATCCAAATTTTTGAGAGGACTTCGTCTTCGAACAGAAGCTGACAAAACACCTTACGAGCTACCTCTATCCCACAGTCAAGGTAAATGGCACCAAGAAGGGCCTCCAGGCAGTTAGCCTCAGCATGCCTCAAATCTTGGTCCCGGCAAAGATCTTGGCCGTGTGCATACAGCATGAAACTCCCTAATTCTAGTTTCTGTAATGTGAAAGATGGATAAAAACCACACTGAAATGCGACATGACTGTCACATGATATATGATGGTCACATGTGGCATCACTATCACATCATATGATTGCCACATGAAGCATGACTGTCTCATGATATAATGGCCACATGATATATAATCACACAATATATGATGGTCACATGATATAATCACACGATATATGATTGTCACATGTGACATGACTGTCTCATGATATAATGGCCAAATGATATATGATAATCACACGATATATGATGGTCACATGATATATGATAATCACACGATATATGATTGTCACATGTGACATGACTGTCTCATGATATAATGGCCAAATTATATATGATAATCCACGAAATATGATGGTCACATGTGACATGACTATCACATGATATGATTGCCACATGTGACATGACTGTCTCATGATATAATGGCCAAATGATATATGATAATCACACGATATATGATGGTCACATGATATATGATAATCACACAATATATGATTGTCACATGTGACATGACTGTCTCATGATATAATGGCCAAATGATATATGATAATCCACGAAATATGATGGTCACATGTGACATGACTATCACATGATATGATTGCCACATGTGACATGACTGTCTCATGATATAATGGCCACATGATATATGATAATCACACGATATATGATGGTCACATGTGACATGACTGTCGCATGATATATCATGGTCACAAGACATGTGATGGTCACATGATATATGATGGTCACATGTGACATGACTGTCATATGATATATGAAGGCCACAAGATATATGAAGGTCATATAATATAATACAGCAGTCTAGCATTGTATCAATATTACCAGTAACCAGTAGTATCAATACCGATTTTTTAATTCTCCATATTGGCCGAGACTGATCTGATACTGATATTTGAGAAATGAGAGCATCGTACACTACACCACAGGCTACTGGGCACTAGCACTATGTGCCATGTCATTTTCACGAGGTGAAATATTGGGACTTGAAGTTAAACATACTAAGATAACATACAATTTTTATGAATGATGTAATGAGAAATATCGGAAAGGAAGTATTGGCATTTTAGGTAGATTTTACTGAAACCACAACAAACAGGAAATGAGGAATATCGGCTGACATAGATACAAACTACTGATAATCACTACCACAGTTACATGATGTCTTTGTAACATGATGCTTGCATCATTACCCCACAAATTGTTGAAATTGTCACTACTTTTTATATTCAAAACTGAAGCATGACATGTTTCCCTGAAACTTTCTGTCACATTCCTAAGCAATGGAGTAGAGAAAACAGGCCACAACTGGAAGTGAGCCACAACTGGAAGAAAGGCTGTGACTGGCCTGACTTAAAGGGATTTGCCAGTGACAAAAATCAATACCTTCAAAAAATGCAGAAAATTTTTCTCATTTAGAAGGTGAAAACCGCATCTAAATAGCTTGTAGCGTTTGGAAGATGTACATTTTCAAAGAAATGCAATTTTTTTCTCAAGACGAAGTGCATCATGGGAAACTGTGATGTCATCGCGGCACATTAATTTGACAAAGCCTTGAATTTCTTTATGATATTGACACCCCTGTAGGGAATATTTATCAACTTTGTTTACTGTGCCCTACATATGTTGTAGATTAATGCTAAATCTACATGGAAAGATATTCAAACATTCCAGCAGTATCAAATTTCAAGGACAACAGGACATTCAATTATAAAGAAAAACAAAAGAAATCTGAGGCAATGTGCCCACTTTACTTAACATTCTGTGACCTTGATGAGAAATGGAGGTATTTTTGGACAAAAATAAGCAGTCTTTAACATTAGATATCTCGAGTTAGGAAAAGAGTACTGCTACGGGTTTAAAGGGCGTGAACTGGAATATTTTTGTCTTTCACATAGGATCCTAATGAAAAGCCACTGGAAAATGCCTTTAAACCAATTGGTTAGAAACTAAGCCATTAAGCTTCATCTAACTAACTGTCACATTCCAAATGTTTGTTTCGGAAGGAAACATGTCGCAAGGAAACAGTTGAGCATAGACCCTGTGGGCAAGTTTCTGAAGAAGTGAGGTGGTACTGGCATTCACAAGGTGATGTGTTTGCCAGATTCACTTGGCTGAGTGGAAACAAAAAAGTCTGTTAAAGAGCAATTGAACAGGTGATTAATGTATACAAGCTGTCAACTGCTTCATTACTATGTGCAATACATATGAAGTACTGGTATTTATTCCCTGCTCAAATGAGTTAGCAAACTTAAGCCATTGATGACTTTCCAAATCTCGGTCTCCCTCAAGGTTTTGCCTTGCCAACAGAAGTTTTCTCCTACAGGAAGTCAAAAAGTCTTGGGGAGTACCTTCCCCCAAGCAAAATCCTGAGATTACTACAAGAGAGCTTTGGACACTAATCTCAACTCATAAAATACTCATGCTTGAACATCTCCACCTGTCATGCCTCACTCTGCTGTAGATTGACCGAAAAGAATAAACACTACCCGTGGTCTCAACCAGCCACCCCGCAAAGCGATATCTTTTTCGAAAAAAAAATTTGCATGCAATCATATCAGTTTAGGCTTTGAGAGGACACCAGAGAGGTACAAGAGGATTTTTTGAATTCAGCTTCACTGCATGATGTATTCTTCACCATGCCTTAATTATCATGTGATGTAGTTACAGAAACTTTTTCTACAGCTCTCCAAATAATTTCAGAAAAAATTAATTTATGCTGGCCATGGAGACAAACACTGCAAACACCTGCAGAAAAGAAACTTGCAAACAAGAATTTTTTTTTAGAAACTCACCCTAGCAAGTTTAGCAAGGTGTTGATTCTCCACAAGGGCTTGCCTGTACACAGCCAATCCTCCTTCCTCTACATTAGGAAACAGGTGATACAAAGTAGTGCTAAAGATGGGAAGGACCAGAGAAAAGTTCTCTTTATCTTTAGGAAAAAGTTAAAAAATAATTTGTTCAACTGATGGAAGCATAATATGAGCCAAATCTGATTAGAAAGTTGTAGCTCATTTTAATAATTCACTGAAGTTTCTCAGATTTTTAAAATATTTATTCCCTGAGAAAAGGTTCTGTTACCTGGTGATGAATTCCACCACTGCATCTCCAAGAAATTCCAATCTCTCATAATGATGAATGTTGGACTGGACCTCTTCCTCTTCAGCTAACCTGGACATAATCTTCACCAGATTTACAATCCCTGGTGAAAAGAAAATAGAAAAAGATAACTCTTACAGATGCAAACGTTTCTCATTACTACCTGGCAATCACTTCCGTACCAGATAAGAATTTAATTAAAACTGCACCTGGAGAGCTTTCTTTGCAGTATGGGCAAGTAATACAAGATACAAGTGTACAAACTGGAAGTATGATAAATCCTGAAGTATGGAAAGTCCTTGTGACTGTTAGCATATTACTGGGCTGCAACTTCAATGACTAACTTCTGTTCTGACATACATGAAGAGCCTTATCAGTGAACTAAGGGGATTATAAGACTGGTAATGCAACTGATTTATAATGTTTCAACTTTGCAAAATGATATTTATTGTAGTGATTGTCTGTGCTTGCTGACATATAAATCTGCAAATCTGCATGAGTGTCCTTAGGTAGATGTGCTGTGTGGTAAAATGTTACTGCTGAATGAAGTGTGACAGCCACAGCTTCTAATAAACAGGTGTCCACAACTACGTAATATTCATCACCTGGAAGTGCCATTTCCTGCCATCTGGGGAATGTTGTAGCCAAAAGTTCCTTTATGCTGCAACCTCATTGACCAACTTCTGTTCTGCCATGTATGAAGGGTTTTTTCAGTGAACTAATGGCATTATCAGACTGGTAATACAACTGATTTATGTTTCACCTTTGCAAAAAGATATTTATTGTAGTGATTGTCTGTGCTTGCTGACATGTAAATCCGAAAATCTGCCTGAGCGTCCTCAGGTAGATGTGCTGTGTGGTAAAATGTTACTGCTGAATGAAGTGTAATAACCACAGTTTCTAATAAAGACTACTTAATTTTCATCACTACTTAATTTTCATCACCTGGAAGGGCCATTTCCGGCCACCTGGGGGATATTGTAGCCAAGCATTTTGTTATCCTCCACCTTATCCTCAGTGAGGCTAGGTCTAAGACATGGTTACAGAATTTTGTTCCCTCAGAGTTGGCAAGCATGGAACAAGTCACCATGGATGATTAATCAATAGACACAACATATGGCTGACACAAAGACATGTTTGCCAGAGTAGCAAGAATTCAAGTGCAAGTCAAAATCCCAGAGCTTTCCGTGGCTTTTGGCTATTTTAGTATCTTTCCTGACTTTTCCCTGTATAGCAAACATGGAAATCCACTATTTCCTAACTAGCTAGGTGAGTTGCATTGAGTGGAACCCTGTTTATATACATAAACATTTTAATAAAGACACAAAGCTGATCCATAGGTACCTCTCTTTCTCGTCTCCATCTGTCTCCAGGTTTTGTCTCCAGTCTCTGGTCGTCTGAATCCGCAGTTGAAGATGGAATTACGGATGTGGTCAGAGTTCATACCAAAGGTCAAGCGATAAGATGGATGCGTCATAGCACGCTGAATGATACAAAAAAAAAATTATGATGCACATTTCAACATACATTAAAAGCAGGCACAACCAGCGAAAGATGATTCCATTAAAAGGAAATTTTAAAGAAGGGAAAATTATATGCAGTACTGAATGTTTACTTCAAATACCACACAAGAACAGCACCATACTCAGTTAAATATCACATTCTTTTCAGTTACAATAATGATAACATGAAAGGTAAGACATGCTTTCATCTTGTGCACTCCATCAAATTAGTCCCACATTGCCATCCAAACCTACCGGGTATAGTCAAAGACTTTACAGAGCCCCAAAGATTTCAGTTATTTCCCTCTGGTCTAACCCTGCTCTGCAGTGGTGTTCTGTGTGAAGGCATAAACACAGTTGTGCACTACCAGGGAGGTTGTCAATGTACACTGACCTACCTGGCTCTGCATGGCGCTGTGTGATGGCAGTAACACTTCTATGTGAAATGAATATTTAATTGCCTAAATTGAGCCAATCACACTGTGGCTTTGCAAATGAAGTTTCCAACAGCTTTCTGAAGTAAACGAAACACATTTGGATCTAAATGCTGCAGACGAAGGTTTTCTTGTAGTGATCTGAACTGAAAACTTTGTCCTCTCAGCTGGCTACTGGTCTCTGAGTGATGAATCCATACTTCAGTGCAATGGTAGTTACACTTTCGTGTGAATATTTAATTGCCTAAATTGAGCCAATCACACTGTGGCTATGAAAATGAAGTTTCTGACAGTTTGGGATGCAATAGAAATGTGCTTGGATCTAACTGCTGCAGGCGAAGGTTTCCTTGTAGTGATCTGAAGTGAAAAATTTGTTCCCTCTGCTGCCTACTGGTCTCTATGCTATGAATCCATACTTGAGTACATAATTTCTAAACAAACATTCTCAAATTGCTGAATATCCTACTCCTTCCTGCCTAGATCTTTTTCTCAACATTTCCCAGTGTATACCTTTGCATTGACTCTACACTGCTCTACGTCCATGTGACATAAACTTCTTTATAATCATGTGTAGTATGTTCTTTTCAGTGAGTCTAGAACAGGGCCATGCATAACAGACCCATGATGTAAAGGCCTGAAGGTCAAGAGGTTGGTCATTTTAAGTCTTAGTGTCCCTTTAAGATATAGCTTCTCTAGAGAGCAGAACTCCTTTGGGAGTAGCCCTTGGCTTTCTCCCTTCCTCTTTTGCCAAAGAGCAAGGGGACTTTCAAAAAAGTAACTTCTATCTATGATTAATATTTGTAGCAGGGCTGCCAGATGAAATCCACACTTAAATTTGAGATCTGCTATACCTACACCATCAAAGTGAAGAACTTTTTGAGGCCAAATGACCACTTTTCATACCTAAATGGTTATTTTTTGATGTTGAAATAAGGCCAAATTAGCAATATTTGGTTACAAAAACAGCCAAATGGCAGCCCTGATTGGTACACCAATCTTACCTGGTTAAAGGTGCACCAGGACACAAGTTTAAGTTTTTTTGGAACTACAACCTGCAGGAAACGGTACTTGTGGCAATGCCCCAGTTATAGGAAGAATCTATATCCTACCTTTACTATGTTACTTTACTGGAAGTGGTTTGCCATAATATGAGAAGGAAGACTTGGAGAAATACCATTAATTTGGGCCAAAACTGGTGCACTGAAGACATGAAGTATGGGTAGACACAATATGGCAAAGAAAAGTTCTGATGGACCCCTATCAAACACGGTCCAACACTGAAGCAAGCAGCCAGTAGGTGACCCAATTTGAATGGCTTTCTTTCATCACCATCTAAGAACAGTGGACTTACCTTTAGTAATATTTTACTGGTGAAAATGTTCCCCAATTTCTCATTTAGCTTGTCAAGGCAGAGAAAGTACCTGACATGGATAATCAGAACTGGCATTATGAGGGCATGCTGTTGAGTGAACACAGAAAAACTGAATTAGTGACCTGTTCTTCACTAAGAAACTTGAACCTTAAAACCCTATTTACGGAGCACATTTCTCACATGTTACCTCAGGGATTTTAGATAAGCAGATGAACCCAAAATCTTATTAGATGGTGGATCCCAGCCCCTATTGACAACCATTTCCAAGCCCCCACACCCTCTTATAGTATTTTCCACCATTCTGTCCTCCCCCTGCTCCCAATAAATTACTGTCATCCCATAGCCCCTAGTTTCCAAACCGTAAATTTAAACATTTCAGCAAAACCTTTTAAAGTTTGCCAAATCCTTCATGAAAGATTTTCAGATGGCAAGCTGGCTTAAAGGCTCACTGCCATTCCTAGAATGTCTTTGTACCTGTAAAAATACTTAAAAGTTTCTTCACCCCACACAAAGTTCCTCCTATGCAACATGACATTTAAATTACATGGTATGCCAATCTGTAACTTAGGCATAGGAAGTTGAAGCCACCAATCAAATATATAGAGATTAAAGTACGCTTTCTCCAACTCCTTTTCAAGGATGAAAATATATCAAAATCTTTCAATAATATATCAAACTATTTTAATACATGCACTTCAAAAATTACACCAAATGCAGCATCAAATTGCATCTAAGGATGTTGAAATATCCCAAAATTTTCTCCTTTAATCCCTCCCCAAAATGGTACTTGAAAATTTTTAGATCCCCCCCCCCCCCCCCCAAGAACACTTTCCTTCACCTCTTATCTGCAAGGTACCTGATTGTCAGTTTTGAACATTATGGTGAGGCATTAATTACAGTAGACAAGGCCTTTTGGCAAGTTCGAGTGATTAACAGTTTATATAGAGGGCAGCAGAAAGCCTACCTGACATATATCTGATCGAATGCCTGTTATAAATATCTGGCTGCTGTCTATTTCTGAAGTGACCTCCTTGCTCTGGTAAGCCTCTTTTCTGATCCTTGCCAACTCATTCTGAATGTTGATGTACGATTGTTGATCTTCGTGGGATTTTCTGTTGTGCAACAAATGTCGCATCCGAAGATACTGTTTGTGTAACTTCCGGTATCTAATGAAAGAGAAAGATAAAACTTAGCTGATCTGAAACAATCAGTGTAGTCCATAATATATAAGTTTGTAGGGAACATGCATGAAAAGAAGTCATTACAAGCAGGTTTGCCAGGGAGATTGCAAGTGGTAGTGTGGGTGCCACGGGAAGATATTGCCCTCCACCACTGTGCATCAACTTCCCAAGAAAAGATGTGAAAGAGAAAGTGGGGGGGGGGAGCAAAACACATAAGGGGTGCATGTCAGTGAAAGGTTAATTCCTTCAAGCATACATTCCATCATGCATTTTTGTCAAGAGGTGAACTGAGAGCTATTTCAGGACTTCATATCAAAGGCCAGAAAAAGCAACATACTCTGGATCTGTGATGTAAAGAAGCTGAGCTGGCCGAGCCCCAGCATGGATGACGAGGGGAAACCGCTTTTCTGTTTTAGTACAAACTGACTGATCTCTGTCAATCTGATCAACTCTGACTGATGAGGGTTTCTGTAACAAATGACACACATTGAAATAGATGATCAAATAGTAAATATTTGTAAGGTAAATTTCAGTAGTAGTCAAAGTAACTGAATGAATGATTGTTTGAGATTTTTATTCACTTGAAGAGGGCTATTCACACCTCACAACCATTGTTATAACCCACCAAAAATCTGCAACTAGGTGCTAAGTTTTCATAGAAAGCACCAATTTCAATTTTGTTTCAATCAGCGAAAAATCACAATTGTGGCTTTCCATAAATAGCACTTTAGATGTTTTTTTTTTGGTCTTCCTTCCCCCTCCCCTTTCACTTATTTATTGGCAACAACACTCAAACCATGAAAGAAAAATTCAGAAAATACATTAATCAGGCTCTAAAGGTTATAACCCAGTTTACCAACCCTGTAAATTCTCTCAAGTCACAACAAATGATAAACTTCCCCTCGAAAATGAGCTTGATGCCCCCTGTCCTAACACCAGTGATTATGTAACCATTTAAAAAACTCATTCTAGTAAGAATTTCCAATAAAGAACAATATAGTGCTTCATATGATACATCAACATTTGAAAGCAACTTTGTTAAAACCAGGGGGTAGGGGAGATATCTTTCGGGGGTAAGATATGTTAGAAGTATTGCATTGGTAGTTTTGAAGACATTCCTAGGGGTACAGCAAAAATTCTGCTAGGGAGGATTACTATCTATCCCCCAGCCCCTTTTGATTACTGGCCTCCTTTAAACCCCTCCAATAAACAGCCCCTTGACATTTCTTTTGGTAAAAACAGAACTTAAAATGGAAAGTGGGTGAGTGGGCAGTTTATTCTTATCTCTTGGCTAATGCTAACACTTACCTTTCCAGGTGCTATTACAATCATACTCTTGATGAAATCAAGAAACCTGGACCATTTTATTCCATCTAGTTTAAGAATGTCTGCCAGTTTATCTTCTGCGATGACTGGTTTGTGACTATTTAGCAAGTAACTCATCACTTGGTGCATGGACAAAATCTCCCTCCCCTTGTTTGGGAGGAGTCTTGCAAACCGGGGCATGAAGTGAAACCTGCGACAACCTCCTTGTCTGTCACTGTAATCAAAATCATACAATTCCAAAATTTCTGTAAATAAGAAATCGCTAAAATAATCTAGCTCTTGGACAACAAAGTTTTCAAGTGGGTCTTGTTTCACCACAGAGAGCCTGTACTCAATGCCGAAGCGGACAACATGGCAAGGTGGAACATCATCGACAGGAACATGCGAAAACAGGGAAAGACCTTCAAAGATGAACTCCCTGTCATCATATTTAATAACTGTCGGAGATGGTGAAATAAAGTTTGTTGATGGAGAAATTTCAATAACATAGTGATGGAGAGCCTTTAAATTGTTTGTAAAAGGATCACAAATGGGGTAAGGCTTCTCTCCAGGATAAATGTTATGACGAATTCCAACCTTCTGAGATTTTACACTGCATCTACATGCAGGTCGGTCATTCAGCTGGCCTTTATCGTTGTACCAGAGATTTTCAGCCAACCTTGCAGGATGATCTTCTTTTATTTTTAAGATGGTAGCTGCATCTGTTGTCTCTTTGCTCTCTTCCTCTTCTTCGTCTTCATCCTCGCTTGAGTCACTATCACTGGATGAGCTTTCATCTGGAGAAGAATAAATTGATTTTAGTATAACTGAGGGTCAGGGAGCCATATGGGTTCATCAAGGATGCTATACAGCAGTAGTTTTCAAGTGTTTCCAGCTGAAGGCCACTTTTAGATGTATTTTTACTTAAACTTACTCTGGTAGCCAGGACTTTATTTGAAAGTTTGCTTCTCAGTTAAAATTTTGGGATCCTCCAGTCTTCTGTGGGCCATTTTAGTGCATGCTGAAGGCTGCCATTTGAGAACCTATGGAAGTCACAGAGGTCCCCAGGTCTCACATTTTTCACTTGAAATATGCTGCCATTCCCTGCTCATGTACAGGCATGTTTTAAGAATGGGTGCAAAGCAGGATAATAAAAATACATCTGCAATACAATGACTGCTTGCTAGTAAAATATGAATGCAGGTACACACCTTACTCATGAGTATGAGAGTACAGCCATGACTTACAGTACGTACTCACTAGATATCTTCTACTAATTCAATGTGACCCGTTTTTATTTTTTGTTCTTCTTACCTGACTGATGGTGATGATGGTGGTGATGGTGGCTATGATGCCCCCATGATGGTATTTCATGTTTTGGTTGGACGGCTTTTGCTTCGGTACATTTATCCAGTATGTCTCTCTTAAATTTTGCCAGCAAATCTTTCAAACTCTGAGTAGCTGCAACAGTTGAATTCTCCTGCAATTCACAAACAAATCCAAAGACACTGTATTTTATTTCATTTCATTACAACTACAGTCAGTGGTTTAGCCAGCCCATATTTGTGCAATTTTGCCTCGTTTAACAAAACAGAGTGTCAGACCAAAAAAGTTTGGATGAGCAATTTCTGCACAGGTTTGCAATTCAAAGTAGTCACTTAGTGCAATTTTTCCAAGGATTAATCATCACAAATTTTAAATTTCAATCCAATTGCAGTATGCAATATATCCCATTCCCATTCATAATTACTAAAATTATGCTAAATTTTGGCAAATACAGCATTTATGAAATTTCAAGTTTTCCAACAACCTCCTGCTCCTCGACCACCTCTTTGACTGCTGAAGGCCATCAATTTAGAATGTCCCATTGGAAAATTCATCTGGCTTAACCACTGACGACAGTACAGGAGCTGTACATTGTTTCCACAACTTGTCTCACAAAGACTCCATGCAAATCGATGTTGTTAAAACCATTTCTAAATATCTCCGCAGTGTTACTTCTTCCACATAAGGGTGTCTTATTTAGTCCGTTTCCAAATAGAGACGAAGGTAGAGTTAATTCTCCTACTGTTGGCACAATCGGTACTCTGTGTGAATTTCCATTTTACTGGCTGGCACAGAATTGCATGAAAGCGTTGATATGGACATGTAAAACTACTATTCAAATGGAAAATAATATGCGAAAATGCAATGAGGTTTCGATGGCTTATGTTTTATTCCAAATAAGGCCATGTTATTCCATTTCTTTCAGTCACTATTCAAATGCTATCTATCTAGAATTTTTCGTTCATACCTGATCTTGGGAAATTTTGCAGTTTGACTGCTGCTGACCCCAGATTAAGTTTTGGGGAATTTTTGCTATTTGACCTCTGAAGACCCCTGATAACAATCTTGGGAATTCTTGGGAAATTTTGCTTTTTACCCTTTGGTGACCCCAGATGACCTTTGACCTCTACTATAACAATGGGGTTCTTCCTCTCACTATAAGGCATCTATATATTACGTATGGAATCCATCCAAGCTTCCTACCTTGAGATACCTTGTAAACAAGGTTTTCAAACTTTGATCCCCTGGTGACACCAGATGACCTCCACCAGAATCAATAGAGTTCTTCCTCTTACTGTAAGACATCTACATACTACATCTATAAAATTTATCGAAGCTTCCTACCTTGAGATATTGTGTCAACAAGGTTTTCCGAGTTTGACCCCTAAAGACTCCAGATGACTGGTGACCTCCACCAAAAACAACAGGGTTCTTCTTCTCACCATAATGCATCTACAAACCAAGGATGAAATCTATCCAAGCTTCCCACCTTGAGATAGTGTGTAGACAAGGTTTTCAGAGATTGACCTCCGGTGACCCCAGACGACCTTTGACCTCCACCAAAAATATGGTATTTCCTCTTACCATAAGGCATCTACATACTAAGTATGAAATTTGTCCAAGCTTTCTACCTTGAGGCATTGTGTAAACAAGGTTTTCAGATTTTGACCCCTGGTGACCCCAGATGACCTGTAACCTCCACCAAAAACAGCAGGGTTCTCACTGTAAGGTATAGATCTACAAAACAAGTATGAAATCTATCCAAGCTTCCTACCTTAAGATATCGTGTAAACAAGGTTTTCAGAGTTTGACCTCCGCTGACCTTTAACCTCCATCACAAACAATTATAAGGCATCTACAAACCAAGTATGAAATTTGTTCAAGCCTCCTACCTTGAGATATCATGTAAACAAGTTTTTCAGAGCCTGACGTCTGCTGACCCCAGATGACCTTTGACTCCTACCAAAAACAACAGGGTACCTTCTCAACATGGGGCATCTATGTAGCAAGTTTGAGAACTGTCAGAGTTCCGCTTCTTGAGATATCGTGTTAATGAGCAAAGTGTCACAAACACCCACACATACACACGCTGTCATCATGAATGCATAGGTTTCTCTCATCATCGAAACCAAAAATCCCTTACTTTAACCTCTATAAGAAATGCCAAAAATTTTCAGTAATTTTCACTAACTGTTGTGCAATATGTCACACACAATTGCATGTGACCCTCAAATATAAAAAAATCTCCCAAAGGTAAGAAGGACACCCCTCCCCCAGGACAGTGGTCTAAAACAACATTCAGTCTTTCAGCTGAGAACAGCTCATGGCTCATGGCCAGATGAGATCCTTGGCACTAAAGCACCTTCTCAACAATATCTACTGAATACTCTATTGTATTTTATAGATCATCTCTCAGTTGAGCTATGCTGCAGTGCAATGTACAGTACATTTCACTGATCTGTAGGTTCCACAATCTGTGAACTATTCCAAAAGCTAAAACTTTGGACAAGGTAAAGTATATTTGATATGAAGGTAGAATTCAACTTTTTTGCCCTGTTTTTGTGTCAAGCTATGCACTGTGGCCAATTTCATATTTGTGGGATGGTAAAGGATGTGTACATTGGCACAACATGAGTTTATCTTTAAGAACGTTCAATATTTCATGAACATAATGTGTTTTTAACTTACACTCTGGCAGGCAGGATCTATGGTGTAGTAGTTTTCCCTAGAAGATGATTGCACCCACTTAGAGGTGGCATCCCCCTCTGTCTCTTCCACATTCACTCCTGTGGAAGTTGATATAATTGATTCTAGCAGTTCTTCCTCCTTTCTCTCTTTCGCAATGGCCTCCTCAAACTCATTCCATTTGGCGTTTGTCTTGGGATTCAGTCTGTTGTCAAAGAAATTGCACCTGTTGCAATATTGTATGGAGTTACTGGAGTATTGCTTGCATCAGAAGAAAGGTTCCCCAAACTTAAAGGCCAGTTTGTGTATACAAATTTTCACATCCTATAGAGCTACAAGAACCATACAGGGCTTGATTTTAACAGTCGTCAGGTCGCCCGTTGCAACCAAAATTTGGGACGGACAACCAAAACAATGGTGGGTGGGTTGGTAGTCCATCGGACAACCAGTCATGCACTAAGCTAACAGACTGCTTCCAGGGTTACTGCAAATTTCTTTGTGGACTACTAAATTTTTGTTTGGACAAGCAAAAAAGGCACAGGTTGTCCAATGGACAACCATAAATTTTCTTAAAATTGAGGCATGCCATATATATGGTGATCCCTTGCTTTTCTGGGTCAATGACAGATATAGCACAGAAATAAGGCCGGTTCATACTCCAGTACAGTGCTATAAAGCTAGGAAGTTGAACGTTGTTCAACTCTGAGCTCTGACCGTACGGGGCCCAGAAGAGCAAGGGATAGCCAAGTATACATCAGCCTTTTAAAGTGGTCAACTTTCGAAGCTTTATAGCACTATACTGAAGTATGAATCGCATGAAAAGTCCCACAGGCACCAAGGCCATAAATGAAGCAAGTACTCCCAAAAAGAATTCAGCTACCCCAGTGGAGCTACAGTCCTTAAAATGTCACAAGACTGAAATTAAAAATATGAAAATCAGCTTATGATGGATCTCAGAAATCATAAAACTAATAAAGAGGTGTATCTTGAGAAGGGTAAAAGACATTAAAATAATCCCAAAGGATTACTCCTCACAGGTTGTTAATCTGTACTAAAATGTCCATTAAAAAAGCCCTTCTGGTTACATGTCTGCATACTTTTATTTCATTTTAGCACAAAATTAATCTTCATACTATACCTTTGCTCGGAAGATGATGAATGGCTATCTTGAGTGTTTTTGTCTCGATTCACGTAATGTTCATTTGCTCTGCTCCTCTCTCGGGCGTAATTCCTCCCTCTCCATTCCCCGGGTGAATTCCCTCGTTGTCTCTTTGAGTGCCTATCTGGTGTTCTGGGTGACAAGCTACGTTTTCCCCATCCTCTGTGGAAGTCCCTCTCGTCTCTCCCATCAGATCGAGATGCCCTTTGACTCTCAGAGCGCCTTGGTGACAGACTACGCTTTTCACTTCTGTTAGAATCCTTTTCCTCTCTCCCTGAGAATCTTGATCTGGACCTACTTTCAGAGCATTTGGGGGAAGGACTTCGTCTTTTGCTTCCACTATGTCTGTCTCTCTCTCGTCTGTCTCTTGATGATGTCCTCCTACCCTCAGAGTGCCTTGGTGACTGGCTACGCTTCCTACTCTCCCTTCTTTTATCCCTTTCACTCACATTTGAGTGTGACCTCTCACTACTGCATCTAGGTGATTCATTACGCTTCCTGCTTCCTTTGTGAGTGTCCCTATAACCACGCTCTAGTGGTCTTGATGAGGATTTCTCTCCAGAGTATCTAGGTGATGGGTAATCCTTTTTACTTCTGTTTTCTGAAAAACTTTGTTTATGTTGTACAAATTTTGTTGATGAATTACCTTCTAAGGACCTTGTGGACTTTAACCCCCTTTGTTGACTGTGATAGCTCCCTGCAGTCAAACTGGAATTTACCCTTGATGAATAAGTATTTGACTTCTCAGAGCTTTCACCTGTTGATGAGGTATGCATAGGCCTTGGTGGGTAACTCTGACTCATAGAAACACGAAGACCTCTGCTTGGACTTGATAGGTCTTTTTTGGATAGCAGGGCTCCCGAATGACCCCTGGATGTTCCTTCACCAATTGCTTGACTTCCTTTATACATATCGTTAAGATCCCCAGAGGACCACTGGGTTGGATGCTGATCCCACTTGCTGCGACCAGCCCACTTTGAATTTTGAACACTAGACTCTGGAACTTGACTCCTGTGCATGTCTTCTCCAGGTGGCAAATGTTGGTCCTGTTTTGCTTCACCATAGCCCCCCACTCTGGTCACATGGGGACCTTTTCCAGGTATAACCGAGCCACCAAAACCAGCCTGTCCATGCCAGCTTCCTGAATCATGCTCACTTAATGGTCTGGCATTCATGCCAACTATCTGTTCATTGGGTGGACGAACATTACCATACAGATGTGATGATGAAGGGTGGGACGCACCACTTGGAGTGCCTATGACCCTCTCATTACCTTGGTTGTAAAGTCCTGACTGGGCATGATACGGAGAATAGTTTCTGCCTCGACCAAAACTAGACTCTGGAACTTGACTCCTGTGCATGTCTTCTCCAGGTGGTAAATGTTGGTCCTGTTTACCTTCATTATAGCCCCCCACTCTGTAGGTCACATGGGGACCTTTTCCAGGTATAACCGGGCCACCAAAACCAACTTGTCCATGCCAGCTTCCTGAATCGTGCTCCCCCAATGGTCTGGAGTTCATGCCAACTATCTGTTCATTGGGTGGACCAACATTACCATACAGCTCTGATGATGAAGGGTGGGACTGACCACTTGGAGAGCCTGTGACCCCCTCATTACCTTGGTTGTAAAGTCTTGACTGGGCATGATACGGAGAATTGTTCCCACCTCGACCTCGTAGAGAACTGGAGTGCATCATCCTGAAATATGGATAAATTTGGTAAATGCTAGTTTTAAAAAACATACAGAAAAAAATCACATTGCAACAATTACTATAAACATTTTGGGTCAATCATAACATGTATCATCTCATCAATTACACTTATCACCGTCAGAAATAAGGAGGGGGGTACTGTGCACATAATTTGACACATTGTAAACTGTCCCCAGAAAAAACCTTGGTGCAAAAAGCCCACATTTGACAAAAATCACCCCTTCAATCATGGGAGAACAGTAATAAACAACATTCTGAAATTAAAAAAGATCCCTCAAATGCCCATAATGCCCTTGTGAACATGAATTCACAAGGTTACCTTACAGCATAATTGACAAACACCTCAAATCCACTTTTGCCACTTTCCTATTGAAGCTTTCACTTTTTGTTTCAATGAAAAGAATAATTACAATTGAAGGCCTTACTGGATAAGTGGGGTTGTATGCCAAGTACATTTCTCAACCTGATCTGTTCTGCACACATGTGGAAGGTAGCGTTAAAGGTCGTGTGATATGCCACCAAACAGAGCTGTTTCACTTGTCAGTTAAAGAATTAAGTCCTCCAATGAAAGATCCGTTGGAATTATTTCAATATCTTTTACTGTTCTCAAAATATACCTCTTCAAAGTTTGATGGTTTCTGAAGAAACTCACTGCCCATGCAAAACTAATGATGTGGAGTGTTGCACAGTGTTAAAATTTCTTTTGTTAACCCTATATAAATTATTTCTTAATTACTGATCAGATAGATTACAGTTTGTTGAGTGATATCAATGTTTCTAAAGGAAAGAATTTTAACTTTCATAATAAACCCCTCAGGGGATAACAATGCTACCAGTGTCCTTGAAATTAAGTGTGGAAAAAAACGGCTAACAAGAGCCATGGTATGTACATCTTTCGATGTCACATATTTGCATATTTAGCTCATGTTTATTCATGCTACAAGAGTGAAATAGAAATGACCCTGTAAAATGGTCAATATTTGATGGATTTTAATTGCGGCTATTTTCTGGATATTTAATGCTTTTTGCATCAAATATCCAACTATGTTATTTTCATGTCACACGACCTTTAAAGAAAACACTACATTTCTGCAGAACTGAAGTTCTTCTGTACCGAAAAATTTGAACTACATTCAGATCACCTTTTTTGTAAACAGTCTCACCATGCAAGATGTGGAAATTGGCCCTTAAAGCTTTCAGCAAATATATGTCGTTCAGTGTTTGGTATAACATGTAATTTTTCCTGCCTGTGTGATTGAAGAAACCAATAAACATCAAAACTGCTCTGCAAAATTTGAATGTTCAATAATCCCTTATGATAAACTGTTCATTTTGACCTTGCAATCAATTTTCAAATCCACATGGCTAAAATTGATTTAGAACCCCAGTGCTGGGAAGGGTTCAAATTTTACATTGTAAAGGGGGCTCCTATCAAACATTTTGGAAGCAAATACTAACCCTATAAACATTTGACAGTGCTATTTTTGGATCCACAGGAACTATTTTATTGACAAAACTTTAGAAAGAGAGAAGGCGATTTTCCTAGCATATCATGTCTTTTTTCCTCCTAAACATCCTTCTCCAGGGGACAATTTGACTGCTACAGGAGGTAACCACCAGTTGCCCATGCACTTTGAACCCTGGTGCTGGAGTGCAAAATTTGGAACTAAAATGTTTTTTCAGAGATGAGCTGTTCTAATGTAAACTTGTATGCTTCAGTAGTGGATGACATCACCATATTGGTTTTAGGCAGTGTTTCTTGAAATTTCCCATCCAGGCTCCTCCTTTCTTATCTGCTGCTGTAGTCATATCCACCTCTAAAATATATCACAAAAAAGGTGCACCAGAACTGGTGTTCAATATTAAGTTCAGTGTCACATTAGGTACTGATGCAAATTTTATTAAGGGTTTAAGGTCTAACATTTCAGGGTCAGAAATCCAGATGGGATCATCATGGATCCTATACCAGGTTGAATGATAAAATATAACCATCAGTGAGATTCTTTTTTCTAGTCCGAGGGTAACAAGGCAGGGATGTACTATATAAATCAAGGCCGATGAAGCCAACCTCTACCTATTCAGGCAATCCCTATTTGTTTCTACCACTGAGGCATCCAAGCATTATTTTTCTACTTCAAGACAACATGATACACTTGCAGGGCTGTAAACTTTAAGTGACTGGTGAGAGTAAGATTCATTGGGAGACTAGTGACTGGTGAGAGTGAGATTCGCTTGGGGACTACTCATGCAGAGCGCGTACATAGGTTTGCACAGAGCATCCCGCCTGAGGGACTTTTTGCCAAAAATACCCCTAGATTGCAGGAAATGGCACTTCATGTGCTTCATTACTGCATGCCCAGAATTGCCAGTTTTTAGATGTTTCATGTTCCTGGAAATTTTTAAGGAGACATTTTGTTCACATTATAAATAAGCCTATGGAAAATTGAAAATTCTCAGGCTTACCAGTATGTGTTTCTGACAGCCTAAAATCATTATAGATGAGGGAATAATTCGTTCCTGGGACTATGGTTATGTTACTATTTATTAGCAATGTACTATCCAATAATGCATTGATGAACAAAACATAACCTCAACAACATAATACATTTAAAGTGACTTGTAAACAAGGGTAAGTGATACTCCCTTGGAACTCGGCAAGAAAGCCACAACGGACCATGAAAGCTTTGTGAGTACCGGTAGATCGATGATGGCAAGATTAATTATGTACTGTATACTGCACTACTGTCAGCTTACTGCAGACTATGATCAGTTGGAGGAGGAACTCAGGTAGAATGATAGCTGGCGTTTTACCCACACCCGATACACTATTTGCATTATCAGTGGAATTTGTTACACCATATTGAGACACTGCATGAGAAACTGCATGCTTCATCGAGAGATTGCATTGCGCTGAAATGCTAGGTGGTGCTCACGAGTGGCCCTGTATTCTATAGTTGTAACCAAGAAGCTTGAGGGCGTTCTACCAGCTTTAAGACAGATTTGCATCACTCCAAGTGTGGCTTTTACAAAAGGGTAAGCAAACGCCTCAGTTGGTGACTACTCTTTGATTGACATCAGAGTTACAAAATTCAAAAGATGCACAGCAGCTCATTTTACACAGCATGCACAAAGATAGTCCTCAGTAAAGGCCTGGGTATAGCCGGTCGCCGATAGCTCCCTATACACGGTCCTTACTCCGACTCATTGAAAACCCGGGGTCTTCGACCAGCACAGTGCTGGTCGAAATTGATTTTCTTCTTATTGCAAAGTTAGGTCCTAAAGTCTTAATAAACTACCGTAACTTTTCCTTTCCATGTCTTACACTTATATTGCAGTTGTTTTTTATCACTTTAAACCTCTGAAAAGTTCCGAAAATTTGAAATAAAATCATCAACTTTGCCTCTTCTTAACAATTTACTGTAGCGCTCGAAATATTTGTTGACATCAGAATGCAGTGTGCGTAACATTGTGACATCACGCACAACACTTTGGTTACTGTAGTTCCTATACATACACATGACAATTGCATCTGCAAACATTCTTAATTGACGTAACGATGTAGCTTATTAGCATACTGATGTAAACAAAGTTCCATAGTCACACAGTAAATTTTACGGCGCAAAAAAAGTTGCTGATTTCATTTCATATTTTTGGCACTTTCCGGAAATTCTCGGTGATCCAGAACAGCTGCAATACTCTTGTAAGATCTGGAGAAGAAAATTCCTGGTTGTAAATTAGGATTTTTCTTTCAGAATTTGCTGTGAGAAGACAGAAAATTTCAACCATTACACAGACGGCCGATCCCCCCGCTATTTTCAATGGTCGGTGTAAGGACTGTGTATAGAGAGCTGTAGGCGAACGACCACAGTCCTTTAGTGAGGACTAGCACAAAGAATGCTTTGATTACACATGGGGTCTTTTATGCTCACCAGGATGTGGCCTTGAGAAGTGAACACTGTTTGTTTCTGCACAGCTCCCTGGTCTGCACAAGGAAAAGCAGTAAAGACAATTGTGGGCGGGGCTTACCACCAAGTAAAAGTCATCCTTGCTATCTGCCCCATTAACCAACCAGGCCACTAGGACCTTTGTGCCATCCTAGGCCTAGTTCCTGTTGGACCCTGAGGTAAATAAACCCAGGTAGGCCTTCATAAACATTAGGCCTATCACATACAATATTTCAATAAAAAAAAGTAAGGGTGTGAGCAGTGACCTAGCAGACATGGCTGAAGAAAATTTTTATCCTCCTTTTTGGTGACTGCAAATGGTCACCCTGGCCTGACCCTTGCATTACCCTTAGGCCTATTGTTATTCAAAGAAAATCCCTAGGCCTAGCTTAGGCTTTATCATATAGCAGGATATCCTTGGCTATTTAGCCTGCTAGAAAAATTGTCTTATGCACTGGCCTAAAGTTAGACATAAAAATCATCTGCAACTGGACTGACAAGTATTTTGCATGTTTATTTATTTATTTATTTATTTATTTATTTAACATTAACATGAGGGTGGAAAACTCGGTTAGCTCACAAAAGGCTAATCTTACCCGAGGCCCTCGTAAAAATTAAAAAGGTATAAGAGGAAATAAAAAGCACATTTACAATATACAAGTATAGAAAAATATTAAAAGAGAAACAATCAAAGTAGTAAAGGTAGTAAAAGGGAAAATTACGCTGCCATACATAAAACAGAGAAATAAAAAGAAAAAAATAAAAGGAATAAAAGGAAGATGACCAAGATTATAAGAGGGAAATTTACAAAATTGCACATAGCCTAAAACAGAGAAATGAAGAGTAAAAAAAGCATAAACCCTATAAAAACATTAAGGCGTAAAACATAACAAACATGAGTGTAAAAATATCATAAGTAAGAGTTAATAAGACTTTTAAAATGATTCAAAGACTTTGCGTTCCTACATTCATCAGGGAGTTCATTCCATTCATGAGAAGCTAAGTATGTGAAACGTCTCTTGTGGTATTCTGTGCGTCCCCCACTAACAAATAAGTGATTAAAAGTTTTTGATCGAAGGCAATACGTATGGACATTGTGAGTGTACTGAAAAAGATCACGAAGATACTGAGGTGCTAATCCATTCAAACATTTATAAAGCATGATTAACCTTCGAGCTTTTATGCGTTTGTCGAAGGGTTGCCAACCTAAAGTTTTGAAAAGTTCGTCTGACTCGCACTCAAAACCAGCATCTAAAATTACTCTTGCTGCTGTTTTTTGCAAACGTAAAATCATATTGAGGTCACCAACATTACAAGTGCCCCATAAAATAGGCTACTACAATAATCTAAAATTGGTAAAATGTATCCATTATAAAAAGAGATGCGAGTGGTTGTATCTATAAATGGCTTAATTCTTCTCATAAGCGCCAGTTTACTGTTAACAATCTTACACACGTTATCAACATGATCGTGCCACGTTAGCTCTTTGTCAATTGTAACACCCAGCAATTTTTCACACGATGTATCCTGCAATGTCATATCATTAATATCAATAGAAAGTACATTAGCTCCAAGCGTCGACAAACGTTGCCTTGACCCAATGATCATAGTCTTAGTTTTACTAGCATTAATCACCATCTTATTTCTCTCACACCATGTTTCAATACTTGCCATATCATCCCTCAATTTATCATTTATTTCTTGGACGTTTTTACCTGCAATGTAGAAAGTAGTGTCATCGGCATACATATCTGCTATTGCATGATTTAAAGACAGATCCATAGACCTTATGCCAAATAGCAGATCGTGAAGCACCATGGGAAGGATAATTCCAAAATGGCGAGCTTGAGCATTGTGACGATCAACCTTCTCCATGGTAACGATGTACTTTTGCCGTCTGATCATGGAATAATCATTCCCAGAATGCAGTTTTGAAGCGCCCTCTTTCTATTTGGCATAAGGTCTATATCCAGATCCATGTCTCCCAGTTTCACGGCCTTAGGCTTTTGATTACACTTTGCAAACACAACAATGTTACTGGGATACTGTAGGCTACTTACGATTTGGTATGAGGTGCAAAATGCAGAAAGACTAAGCAATGACAATCGAGAAGCCAACAGAATGCACTGAATCCTTGCCTACATGTGATATGCAGCACTTAACCACGGACTTCTGTATAATGTAGTCTGTGTAGGATGAGTAGTATCTAATCGTACTGAATTTACGCTTAGGCTAACGTTGGCATGTTAGGGTAGGTGATCACTCCATGGCGCGAACATTTAAATGCCGGAATTTACAAAAACCTTGATAAAACTTCATCAAAAACACATGGAAACAGTTTCTGATTGCGACAATCTTTAGAAAGGTTGTTCATTTTAGCCACTTAGAAATAAAAATCACCAGTCAATAGCTCGCTCACCTTGGTAAAGTGTTAAAAGTTCGTGACCTCAAAAAATAAGCTTTATGCTGTTGCCAATTTAAACAAAGAAATTCATAGCTAGCTGACAAGAAAATCCTCTCAGTAGCACATCACAGTATGCTAGTACTAGTGTACTTATTCACACTGTCTATATTCCATGGGTAACAAGCTCACTCAGTTTGTACTCATGAATGAAGTTCATATCACAGAAGTCAAATTGCAGTAGCCTTCTTGATGCATAGCATTTACTTCAGTAAGAACTGAAAGTTTTACAAGGTAAACTCCATGTAGGATTAATTTTCTTGCTTATTGTTGGCATTTCTTCATATGGGCAGCATTTATATTTTTCACAGACACAAAGTCCAGTCATTGAAACAGAATTTTATCATATTTGCCAAGATCACTTGTTGAACAAGCTGCAGATATTGTAACTTTAGGCAACTAACTTACATTATGTGGCTAGCACACTGTCCTAGCAATGTATGTAGGCCTAGGGCCCTTACAAATCACTGCTGCCCTAGCTATAGGTTCTTCATGTGACGTCATAATATGGGCTTGCCCGGCTTGACTTAACTGTAGGCCCTAGGGCTACCTCCATTTTGGACGTCAAACTTAGTGCACGTACAAGACCTGCACTGTGTATACCCACAGTATCAGCCATAACGTTAATTGTTCCTCATTACAAAGAACATGTATTTGAGTTCAAATTACCATGCAGCCAGACTTTTAATGATCAACTTTACAACATGTATGTGTAGACCTGCATGTGGACTACGGGTCAAAAGTAATTTTCGCGTGGAGGATCATCAGGCGAAGACCTGTAAGATCTGTGAAAGTAGAATTCAGACAATCAGCGTATAGGCCTAATTACTGAGAGTGAGCGAGAGCAGGGTGACCAGACGTCCCGTAAGATACGGGATTGACCCGTATCTGGTTCAATATTGTCCCGCGTCCCGTATTGAACCTCCCCGGGACGCCTGTTTGTCCCGTATTTCCATGTTGCTGAAGGGGGTTCCTTACAAAATAGACACAAAAAGGAGATCGATAACTCAGGTAGAATGGACGGATACAACGACTGCAAGGAAAATTGAAATCTACTGTAGAGTGCGTCAATCAGCAGCTTTTCAAAGCCTGCTCACCCCACGTGTTTAATTACAATTGTGGGCCAACTTAGGATAGTGTCGAGGTTCATAATCAGTTCCGCAGTTTAGCCCCGCATAACACTGGTGCCTCTGGCATACTAGTCGTATACATGTAGCCTTCAGAAATAGTTGTAGTGTCTCCCTTAAATCAGAACCACAAATTGTAACTTTTATATGACATATGTTCTGAGTTTGTTACGCCCAATCTTATATGCAGTTACTCAAAGCTGTGTCATCAAAAAGAAATATAACTAGTCTAGTAATAATTGACATTTTCAACACATTTTTGGACCTTGTGATTTATAACTTGGACCACTCTAAGTACGATTTTCTGGTGCTTTGAATGCACTCAAATCCAGAAGCTTCCGGGGGCTTTGCCTCAGACCTCACTAGGGGCCCTAAGGCAGGCCCCTGGACCCCACCTGATGGGGGCTTCGCACAACGCGTGCACACAACCCACCTTCCAATCATGCAGTGTCCCGTATTTTACTTTTCAAAATCTGGTCACCCTGAGCGAAAGGGGAGTAGGAATGACCGGGGAGGTGTTAATCCTCCTTGGAATACAAATCAAAGTGTCATGGAATTACTGTACAAACATGTCTGAGAATGCTTTTCCTGAGGTTTAAATGTATTACATTCATCATCTGCCGATATAAAGGATGTGCAAGAAATAAGCCTTAAAAATAGTTTGAAAATTAAGTGTATAATGTCAAATGCATTATAGCATATATACTTCCAACCTTTCATACCATGTTAAACGTAACCACTCATAATATCAGATTGCTGTATGATCCCCGTCCTCTTGATGCGCTGTCCCTGCGGAAATTGGAGATGAATGGCTTATATATTTTGAAAAGTGTTTTGGACAGAATAATTCCTTGTAGTATATTGCCCTAATATTTATTGCATATTTATTGCATTTTGCATTAAAATTATTTCCATGACAAAAATTTCATGCAGACTCTTCAACAAGATCACTTTAAATTCCTTAACAAAATGTGTTTGCAAATGAAAAAAAGCGAATGTGCTGCCTGGTAATCCCTTGAAGCCTTCGTTCTTCATAAAACATATCTGCTAAAAGTAGGGGAAGGCCAAAGAAATCCCCTGCATTCTTTCAGTGTTGTACTCCTCCATCATCACACCTAAGGACACGAACAATTGGCCTTATTGTTAAACCCATACCTGCCAACTCTCACAGTTTCACCGTGAGTCTCACGATTTTTTACGTCATCTCACGGTCAAATCTCCAAAACTCACGGTGAAAAACTAAGATGAGAATCCTTAAAAATATTGTGTTATTGCAAATATAAGGCTATAATTCAGGGATGTAAGTTTTCCTTATTAAAAAGAATTGGCTTAATCCTCCGTCTTTCTCAAGATTGTATTTCTGTCATAATTTATCCAGACTGGAAGCACAGAAAATAATCTGGAAACAGTGGATGGAATGTTTTTGAAGTGCAAAAAAGAATAAAAAAAATGCACCCTGAACAGTGTATCTATATTGTAGCATCGTGTTAATTGAGTACCTGTACTGTTCAAATTAATCTGCTACACCGTAAGTGAAGGCTTGATCTTAAGGTGGCATCATGAATTATCTTAATCTCTTGTATTTTTTTAAAGGTTTAGGATATGTTGACCATGTATGACACTGTTACGAGAAATTTAAGTACTCAAAACTTCAGACAATCCCCTTAAAGACATGCTCGGACAGATTCTGATGAAACTTACACACAGTGATGATGAGATAGTTGGTTATCCGTGATGGCAGGGATCTGGAATCAAAGGTCACCTGGGGTCATTTGGGGTCACTTTATCTAAAAGTAAAATGCCATATGTCCTTATGACACAGGGATATCTTTGTGTGTTCATTGATGTGATATACTTTGGCACTAGCTCCATAAGGGATGATCAGAAATTTAAGGTCAATGGTCATCTAGTGGTCATTTTTTGGAAAAACAAAAAATACCTTGGTTTCTACAGATGTAGTAACAGTTGAGGTGTTCATTATTGGGATACTGTGTAAGTTTGGTAATAGCCATTAAAGGGTGTTCAAGAAGTTTATATGAGCGGTCATAGTAGTTATGTTGTGCTCATTTCGTGGGAAAACAAAAAGATGCATTGCCTTCTATTAATGTAGGGAAGATTTTGGGTGTTAAACTTTATTGGAAGTTCTACATGAAAGGTGTTCAGAAACGTTTCACATCTTTCAGTGATATTTTTGTTCTCATAAAAACAACTGGGACTTGAGATTTATAGTGCACCATTTTGCACCACAACTCCGCCCTCCCCCCTCCCCCCCCCGAAAGCGAAATTTTTCCAAAAGGGGATGGGGAATCCCTTCTCCATTTACCTACCCCAGGATGGCATTCAAAACCCATAATTTTCGGTATTTTTTTTTACCCTGAACTCACTGTACATCCCTGGTATATGATTGCAAACCAATGCACAGTTAAAAAACAGAAACGGAAAATTTCCCTTAACAGGAATTTGGCCAGTGGCTTCAAAACATCACACCATTTTCAGCGGCAGACTCCTGTGAACAATCTGTCCTTAAGTCTTTCCTTATGTTGATAAGTTATTATTTTTTGGCAGAAAGGTAACCCAACAAGCTCAATTATACTTACGAGCAGAGTGAATGATTTTATTTAATGGAAGATGTTGAAAGGTTGCAGTTTTATGACTGAGTTTCAACTTTTCAAAGTCATAAAACAAAATATGGTTATAGTGTACCATTAACGATTCTATTGAAAACCCTTTTTTTTTGTTTGATTTTTTTAGTATAAGATATGTTTAGAGGTACTATGGAAAAAATTGTAAATCTCCAGGTGTGAGGTGCCACTGCCCAGGTTTTTGTGTAAAAATATCCAGGTTTATAAATTTAGAGGTTGGTAGGTCTGTAAACCCCAGATGGATAGTGTGAATATGTTTCAAATGGTATTGAAATTGACCATAGCAACGAGGCTGAAAGCTCCCTGCGTGTGAAAATTTTGATAGTTTGCAAATGATTTGTGATAGATACTGAATATAGACACCTTACCCAACCCCTTGGGAAATCTGCCACTTTAAAATTCTTTGGGTTCACTTTAAAAACATTCAGAAATCGAGTTGGGGGTATGCGTCCCCTGGCCATGATCGACCCTTCATGCTGTACTAGTTCAAATATTTTGCACAAAGTTTGGCAGTAACGCGTAGCCTACATAGGCCTATTATACTGGTGACATTGCTAATTACTACATTTAGCCACTTTGCCAATGCTCATGTTTACAAGAATATAAAGCCTTTTTTATGGAGCCCTTGAACCTAGTGTTTTACGTTCCTATGGTATTTACTCCATTTGTATTGAGTTACTAACGAAGAAAGGAAAGGATTATAAATGATTACGTTCAGTGACTAATTTGATCAGCTATTAATGTTTCGACCAAATGTTCTCTTTATTAGCAATTTTTAACTGTAAAGTTAGTCACATCCGACCAGTTTTGTAACAAAAATTAAAAAATCCGGACATTCATGGCAATTTTAAAAATCTGCCCGGATGCCTTGGTAGGCCTTCAAAACGAGGACGTGTTCAGGTAAATGCAAATGTCTGGTAACCCTATCGAATGTGAAGTGACCAATAATGAGGCACTTTAGTTCGACTACCGAGTTTAACATTTCCATTTTCCTCTGAAGAATTTCAGAAACCCATTTAGTTAGCTACTGTACTGTACATGGTTGTACAGTACATTTGTTGGAAATCAAAAACAGTTGGCCCTGTGATATTCTATTACAATTTTCAAAGCAACGATATTTTGCTATCATCAAGAAAACATTCTTACAAAGAATGTACTTAAACATTTTAACCTTTGACCAGTACAGTTGTACACAGTGCACATGTTGCATGCAATAAATGTGATGTCCAGTTTGGCTGACCTTGTTGTTGTACGTCACATGTATTTGTGAATCTTGTGACGTCAGTGAAGAACCTCTATGAAGTATAATTCGTCCCCTTCTTTTGCATGCTAACAAATAGGCAAATTTGCATATAGTGACAAATGTGTTAATTTGGTCAATTTAGCAGACTTGTACAAATGCAGTTTTTGCCCAGTTCTCTCCTTAAGCATTCGATTGGATTGATCACATATTTTATATTGTACAATTTACAAACAAACGATTATAATTAAGCAAAGACTCCAGCTGAGAGAATTCGTCACGGTGTAAAACTGGAAACAATTAACATGCACAGTTTTGACCAAATGGGGTTTTATGCCAATTTTTTGGTATGCCAAAAAGGGGATGAATTGTCTGATTTAGCTAGCTAGTATATTGCTCTGAATGCCCTGTGCAGATTTGAAATGATTGTTACCATGAATCTTCTATAAACCATGGAGAGTTTTGGTGGCATTAAGCCAATATATTTAACAGACATTTTACAGGTAGGGTAGGGCGAGCAGGAGCTGGGAGATCACATTTTCAAATTGACCCAGAGCATATTTGGAGGCCTGTACTGTGGGCTGGGTATATATAGACAATTTCTCAGACCTAAAACTGCAGTATAGAGGGTCGGGTTTCACCGAAGTCACATAATTGCGTGTCTCTTTGGTTTTGAAGGGCAAGATCGCCCTTGTCTTTGGATTTGAAGGGCAAGCATACATTTGTGTGTGTCTCAGTAGTACTATGGTTATGCCGTGTGTGTGCTGTATATGTGCTTACTGCTTTGCCCTTCAGTGCCGGGCAGTCCCAACTGCATGACGTCACATGAAATGCCTCTATGACTCAGCATTGCAAGACCTACTGTATACAGAAAATGACTAAATTGCAATACTGTAAATGAGAAACCTGTACAGTGGCAGGCCTGCAGCAGGGGTGGTGCCAGAATTTCATCGACAGGGAGGTCAAGCTCCCTGATGGGAGGGCCAGCAACGGTAAGCCCTGACGAGGGTAACTGATTGTTGCAGAATGAATATTGAAACAAAGTTTTTGGTGCAAATGGTGCTGAAAATTTTGTGTTGCTTATAAAGAAAGTTTGCATACTGTGGGTTAAGTTTTATTGAAGAAAATTTGGAAAATTTGGGTTTCTACTGAGAAAATAAAATTTTGAAGTTCTGATTGAAGGAAAGTTGAGAAACTGGGGTATTTCTTCAAGTAAACCAGTGGGGCAACTTTGTGCTGTCAGAGATATTACATGCTCAGTTGTATACCCATGCATTGAGGCTTCCCTATGAAATTGGAAAATTTCCCTGACATGGGAATTAAGGGTGCCCAGTTTTCCCCAGTGAGGAGGCTGTGGCCCCGCTGCCCCAACTGGTGCTACACCCCTGATAAGTTGACTTACCTAACTATGACTGATGATCTACTGTATACACTTCTAAAAATTGGACATTGTGGATGTTCTTTAGCTTGCTTACTATAGCACCCAACTAAGAATAAATTGATCAATTTCATGGATCAGTCAGAACAATATCTTATTAGAATGTTTGCCCATGCAGCTGATACCATGCAATGTCAGCTACAGGAATCAACACCCTTGTCAACAGGCTACATTCTGTGTAAGAGAACAGTATTTATAGTATTGTCCCAGTTACCCCACTGTCCCTCTTACAGTTGCACAGCAACTTTTTTTTTTTTGGAAACTGGGACAATTAAAAGGTGAACTGAGACACCAGGATGGCATAGCCCAAATCAGGACAGTCCTGGTCATATTGGTAAGGTTGTTCAATGTCATGAAGATCATGTTTTCAGGGGGCAATTTTGAATCTAAAATTGACTTATCCTGCTTTAAGTTTGAAGCAATGAAGAATTATATCTTTTCTCTACATGTTGCTTTATACAGTTGTTATTAGTCTGTTGGAAGGTTTTCTTTCATTTAGAGGAGGCATTGTAGAGAAAGTGCATTTTAAAAAAGTGTTGAAAACATCTCGGCTAAAACCATTGGCTAACTAGTGGAGCAGAGGTTAGCATGCTCATTCACTTCAGGAACAGCTAGTATACTTTATGCAGGTCCTGTGAGAATTAATACAGAATTTCTTTGTTCTCATAATGGTGTAAAAAGTGAGCATCAGCCCCCTGAAAAGGTAATGTAATACAAAATGAAAGGAGACTATGGAGGATGGAGACCATTCACAGTCTACATGAAGAAAAATGTTGAAGGGTACTTGTACATCTAGGACCGTTTATTATGAGGGATGTAAACAAATCGGCCCATTGATCAGCGTAATTATGTTGTCGGTGAAATTCTCAACACTGGCCATATGGTATGTTACTGTAACTCTGAGGTACCGGTACATATGCTTTTATGCGAGTCAGTGGAGGAGAGATCAGGAGAAACTTTCATCTAGAGCACTGTGAGTGTTTTGTGGTCTGTCTCTATGTCATTGTTGCTCATGTTTAAAAAATTGGGAGTGAATTTAAAGGGACGGTTAAACAGTTAGATATTAAGTGATGTATTGTAGGGGACTGTGCTTGGGGAGGATGGATACATACAGTAATGGATATGGGGTTGGATGGGGCTTTGGAAGAATACACCATACTATTCTCACAGTTCGTTCTCAATTTCTATGCAAGGGAGGTGATGGGGGGGGGGGCTTGAGTGAACTTAAGCCCTTTTATAGGGTAGAGGGTTCCTTTTTTGTTTAATTTATAACAAGTTTTTAAATTATTAAATTAAAGTGAAACAAATTCTTGACCTTTTACCTGTTTCATTTCCAGCATGAAATTATAAAGGCAATCATATTCAAACTATGAGATATGCTGATTTTCCACTTGTTGAAGAATTACCCATGGATATTTAAAAAGGCTACAGTTAGAGCTTAATCTGCTATATTCATTTGACCCTTGACCTTCAAAATGATTGTGTTATTTACTCCTTATAAAAGATCATCACCGACATAGACTTTTCATGCATTGACGTCACAGGACGTCATTTTGGAGGGTAAACAGTAAGCACATTGCATGCGTGATGTTGACTTCGCAAGTGCGCTAGTAGACTTATGCAAGTGGTTGACCAGCCCACTAATCAGCTGTCTGCATTTGTTGGTGAAAGTTGCAACGATACACTCTTGCCTGCATCAGAGGGCGCACTTTCTGTTCTGTACGTGACGTCATATGCATCATGTCTATTCCATTTCCAAATGTGGGGTTTCTCTGTGTTGCCCTCCTTCAGATAGTATTACATTGTCATAATCTTGACCTTTTCACAGTTTTTACATCTTTGACCTTATATGGTGGTCAGATCATTATTCCAGAGGGTTGTTATTCCAAAGGGTCATAATTCCGAATATAACTTTAGGACCGTTATTTGGAAGGGTTGAACTCTGAAGGGTCGTTATTTCGAATATAACATTAGGACATTACTCGATCCAGTCCAAACCAGAATAAGGGTTGTTATTCCCTAGGAGCTTTTTTCCCAAATGAGAATTAGGGTCGTTATTCCGAAGGGTTGTTATTTCGAATTTAGAATAAAGGTCATTTAATTAAAAGGGATATGCTGTAACATTCACGTCTTCTAAGTTCTGTTTTGGTGTCCCCTAGGTTCACTTTCCTTTCCTCCTGGTTAAATAAAATAAAAAGATTTCTTTTTGAACTTCTGTTAAGTTCAAACTGATGTCCCATAAGTTAAAAAAAGAGGTCCCCTAAGTTCAGGAGTTCACGTCCTCTAAGTTAATTGGTACGAAAACACTTACCAGAGGCGATTCCAAGATTTCACATGCACAAAAATTTGCACCTGTGGGCGTCAAATGCAGTGGCATAGCCAGGTTTTTTGTCAGGGGGGGCAAGAGCACCAAGATTTCCCCCAATTAGTGATCTGCTTCCTAATAATCAGTGTTCTCTGCAGGTCCAAATTTTGTGCGGGTGCTTTCCTCTGACCTGGCTGATGTGACTAATCGCCGTCGTGGGGGAGGGGGTGTCCCCCTCCCCTTTGGAAAATTTTTGTTCATATAAGGTGGGCTAGATGCAAAATGGTGCCACATTTGGTGCTAAATGTAAACTGAATACATCACTAAGAATTCCTATTTTTTTAGGAAGCTTTTTTATCTTGCTTGTCTTCAGGTCTTGGTGAATTTTTCTTGAGTCCTACTGGTAGATCAGAATCACAATGGGTGAAGTACAGTAATTAAGTGAACCCTGGTACACCTTTCCCTTCATCAGTTCACCACATTCAACACAATCAGTCGAAATTTTACGAGGACCTGCCCTTGTAGCAGAGTATAGCACTTGACCCATTCTAACAAACTGCATATACCACAATGCTGCTGCTTTAATTATCAAGAAACATTGGAAGTATACAGTAAAAGGACAGATGAGTCCCTTGTCAGAGGTCCAGAGATCTCATGCTGTATAAAACAGATGTTAAAACATAACAACTATAAGCATGGTGTCATCATTCCATCTCTGAAAACCTTAATGATGACTGGTTGTGCCTGTGTGGCATATACTTTTAAACTAAGTAAAGTGTACTGGCTGAGAAATTTAAAATTTTACCAGATCATGTGCAAATTTCACCATATATTCACTTTCAAAATTTCCCCCAAGATTTTTCCAAAGGGGGCAACTCGCCCCCCCTGTTCCCCCTGGCTACGCCACTGGTCAAATGTACTGAGTGAGCCTCCATGGGGCGGGGGCTAGGGAAAAACTTGAAAATCAGACATGTAAATGTATTTCCTGGCATCTGGCATTAAAAATAAGCATACATATTGTACAGCAACTCTGAGACCACCTAAAAAAAGTGGTGCTGAAAAAGAGGGAGCTAGAGCCAGAAAATCCCCCTGTGAGTCCGCACCTGTCTACTTGCCTTTTGGAATAATCATGACCCTTATCCTCTATTCAGAAAAGCAACCCTTCAGAACAATGACCACTATCAATTTGCAGTAATGACTCTTCGGAAACAGTGACCCTTATTCTTGTTTCGGAATAACAACCCTTCGAAATAACAACCCTTATTCTCGTTGCGGAATAATGACTCTTCAGAATAATGACCCTTGGGAATAATGGTCCTTGGGATAGCAACCCTTATTATCATTTCGGAATAAGCACCCTTTGGAGTAATGACCCTAGGGAATAATGGTCCCAGTGCTATATTTGGAATAACGACCCTCTGGAATAACAACCCCCTTCTGAATAGTGAACCTTAGATGAGCTGTAAAATCTGACATAAAGAAATGAGATTCTTTGACATACCATCTCCATACCATGTATGAGAAGTATCCCTCCATCCTATCCTTAAAGGGAGAATGCAGTCAACCCAGTAAAGAATTGCATAGTAGACTACCCTGTTTCCTGAATGGCTCCTGAGAATCATGTGACAGTATTTTTCTAACTCAATTGTAAAATTTACAAGGAGCAATTGCTTGAATTACCTTGAATATACAATATTTATGTTCTAAAATATCATGAAAGATACTTGGAAGTGAAATAAGAAGAAATTTGCGACATTTAGCTATTGTTTCCAAAATAAGTTTGGGGCGACTGCTTCTGACCTTTAAATACTGTCTACCAAGGTTCCATTGAAAACTTGACAGCTGAATACTGACTTTAGGTGACCCTTTTTGACCGCTGCCAAAAACAAAAGGATTTTTCTGCTGATGCAATATGCTTACCAACCCATCCTGGAAAGTATACCTCTAATTCCTATCTTGCGGTACGTGAGTATGCATGCAAGGTTTGTCAGTGCATGTTTATGTAAATGTAATGGTGACCTCAATATGGTTCCTCCAAAAAGCAGTTTGGTAGGCAATATCATTCTTCACATTGTAACATGTCTCTCATATTTATAGAAGTCCATGTGTGCGTCCTACAGTATTTTGATTATCCAGTGATTTATCTTCCAAGCTGGTTTTACCCCTGTTGACCACAGATGACCTTTGACCTCTACTAAAGGTTATTGTGTTTCTGCAAAAAATGCTAGTTTTGCTGCTTTTGACCAATGGTTTATGGGATGTGCTAGCCCAGATTGTTGCCTGCCATCCTCTTATGCTCCTCTGTCCTCCATCGTTCCCCCTCCCTCATCCCCCTAGTGAACATTCCATGTAGGCCTGTAGTGAAATTAGGCAGGTACTGCTCTACCATACTGAAAGCCCAATCATCCATGTTCCCCCCTTGCAGAAGGCAGGGGCATAGGTGAGATGAAATTTTTAGGGGGCCAAGGTATCAAAAGGGGGTCATGGCATTGATTTATTGATTTAATTTTCTTGATACTTACACATTTTATTAGGACACATACAATTTTGGGGGGTTCAAACGAACATCTGGGGGCCCAGGCCACCCCTGTAGTTACACACCTGGCGGAAAGAGACCAGAAGAAGCATATACCAGTACTATCAGTACCATATGAAAGGGACAGCTTATAAAGCTGCCCTGATTTAAATTGGGCCAAGTATCTTACATCCCACACAGCTAAAACTCCCTATATATTTCTAGCCCCTCCTTCAATAACTGAACTGAGTTTGTAGTTTTGCAAGGCTCTACTGAGCACATTGCTGTGTGTATAATCTAAAGTTTTTGGCATATGTGCCATGGGCTGCACAGTACTGTATGTGTTCTACATACATCAGTCACATTTCACTAATCTGCACAAGTCAATCAGAGTGTCATTTTTATAATGTGTTTGAAGCTAGTTTTTGAATTCCATTAATATGTATCAAGGCACAGTAACCCAAATTGTGAGTATATATACCCCGGGAGGTGCCTGCAGTACTGAAATCATGTGACCGACACCATATGCACTTCCACTTGGGGACAGGGGAATAGTTAGGATGAAATTTGGGGGTCTAGGTATCAAATGGGGGGTCATGGCATCGATCGTGATCCTAACTGTAATTCTTACACATTTTATTAGGACATGCATAATTTGGGGGGTCTGGCAAACATCTGGGGGGCCAGACCCCCAGGCACCCCGTAGCTACTTGCCTGCTTCAGCACTTTTGCCTGAAAATTTTGTTGTACTTTAATTTGCCCCAAACTGAAACAGCATATATTTTACCTGGAGCAGGCACGTAGCCATGGGGGGGGGCACATTCCCCACCCCCCAAATTTTTCAATAAAAGGTCTTGCACTGAAGGAGGAAAAAACTATTACAAGACCAGCCTTTTTTGGAATACAAATATAGGAAGAAAAGCTGGAATATCTAGCACCATTTTGCATCTAGAGTCCTCGAAATGGGCAAAATTTTCAAAGGGGAGGGGGACACCCCTCCCCTTAGACCCCTCCCCAGGCCAGCAAAACTCCAACATCGACATCCCCCCAAATTGCTTACTGTGGCTTCTGGCCCGGGCCTGGCCTTGAAATGGGAAATGGAAAATGTGAGACTCTAGACTGCAGCCAACTGCAGTCCCTGTCCCTCCCCCTCATGTACACCTGGGACTCAAATCATGGGGTGGTATGCAACAGCCCCTTTTGAGGTATCAGTGCAGATGCCATCATGTGCAGGTGTGTAGTTACAGAGGACAGCAGGCCCTAAGTCTTAATTTGGTAATTGTTAGCAATATGTTTTATAGGGGTAAGTTTTTACTAGATACTGTACAATGATTGACAAATTTAAATTTAGTCTGGGTGATACTGTAACATGGTAATTATAGGGACATAGGCCTATTGGGGCCAATTATGTGCATGCAGCATCCATCTCTGCCAGGCATGCATGGGTCCATACAATTGGGGAAGTATATAGCATTTAAATAATGAAGATTCCTCCATGCAAGGCCTGTTATTCATTTAACCAGGGAGTTGTTATTCAGAATAACAACTCCCTGATTTAACTAAATTGGAAAGGAACAAACAGCTAGGTGCTTGGAGGGTTACCGTTAAAAATACAGAGCAGTATATACCCATTGCCATTGTAATTCAGTTTAAAGCTTCACAGTTAAACATGCAATGATTAGTTACATCTGCCTACTTATACTATCTATCTAACTAACTATATGCTACATGCTAGTAGTCATTTTGATAATAATCTATTTGCATATACTGTCTAAATATAGGTCTGCATATATATGCCAGCCTAGTCCAGCACATGGTTACTATGGGGGCATATCTTTTACTCAGTATACACAAACACTAGACCCTTTAACCAGTGATGTTAGAAGTTATAAGAACTACGGGTAATATAACCTTCACCCATATGTCAACACACATATAAGGAGTTTGCTTTGTCTACATGCAAGCAACTTGCTGCAGGGAGCTTCCACTGCTGCTAACAACACAAGTCTATTGTCCCTCCTTACACACTTAATACAATGAACATAGAATAATTTATTTTCAAAAGATTCTTCAGAACCTGTGTGTGCATGTGTGAGTCTGTTCTGCCTTTTCATTGGATAATTCCTCTTTCAGCTAAACATCAATAGCTACAGCTGGCCTTCTCCTATTTCCTTTCCATATCCAATATTTTGACTTCTTTCTTTAATGCAACTGTATAGGTTTCAACTTATTCAGACATTGAAAGAGGCTGGAATTTCCCATCAGGCTTATCTGCCTTGTAGCCTTTGACCTCACCAGGGCAGTGTTCATTCATTGAACTGCCAGAGGAAGGAGATGGGCTTGTATATACATGCAGGGTGCCACAAATTTTACTGATGTTGGTTGGTTGATGTGAGTATAAATCATCTTAGTGCGAAGAATTGAATTTACTGGATTCATTTGAAGTTTTCTGGAGAATTTAAGGCAAACATTTAGATCATGTGATTTAATAAGGCCTCCTAACATGTTATAAGCCATGTGGTTATGTACAGCCCTTGCATATGATTATATACCAGTTGCAATTGGCAGACAGCTTGTGAAATGTCTGCATGATAATACAGATTTTTTAGTATACAGTTTATGTTATTAACATTACAGTCAATGAGACTGTTTAAGAGAAAATTTGTTTTAAAAACAATGAAGTTTTGAAAAGGGAGCAAAGTTGTGAATGAGTAATTATGCATGCTTCATACATAACATTTTTAAATAGGCTTATATTAAGACATAAGCCTACTGTACATAGTGTTGTGCACATTAGTGTACATACTGTACATGGGTGGAGTTTTAGCAGCATGTATATATGCATGTTTTAAAAAATTGGAAAAGTTATGGTATGAAGGCATATGGCCAGTGTTCTGTATAATTACATTGTTACGTGGGGTATTTACAGTTTATTTCTCAGTTATATACTTTTATTAACCTGCAGATAATTAAGCTAGGTATAGTGCACAATTTATAGTGCAAAAAGTATTCTTTTTCTTGCATGGATGCAAAAAAAAAAAGATAATACATTCCTTTCCTTGCATGGCAGTCCTATATGATATATTGTATACTGCATATGTCCAGAAATTCCCTTGTCATGGTGATATACAGTACTGTTTTGTGGGCCATTTTTTTCTTTTGGTGCCCTCAAATAAAGTAGTGATATGTAGTTGGCAATGCACATGTGCTTTGGCACCGGCGGATCCAGGGCCTTTGTTTGGGAGGGGCCAAACTGGTGGTTCAGTGATATTGGGGAGGGTCTAAGGGAATGGAGTGTCCCCCTCCCCTTGGGGACCCCCCTCTGGAAAATTTTTCTATAACTGAATGCCCTCAGATGAGATTTGGTGAAACAAAAGTGCACCATTGTGAACTTAATTTTCTTCTAAAAAAATTTTGTTTTCCTAGGTATAACTCAATAAAAAAAATTAGGTTTTAAAGAACAAAGTTAGGATGATCTTTCTCCAAGCACTTTTTAATTCTCATAGGCTTTGGAATTTCATGTTCCTTTACAACTTGTCTTACAGTACTTGCAAAATGATCCTAAAATCCCAATCCCCATACACTAAAGGATTCCGTTTCACAAATAATAGTACGACATATTAGGAATTTCCAAGTAGTAAATCACGGTCAATTATGTAGATGTCCCTGCAGTCTAAATCCTGAAACTTAACTTCAGTCTCTTGACCCTATTGGTGGCAAAGTGTGCGATGAAAGGACCTTGGCCTGGCAGGTGATCTCTATGTGCTTGAAGAAGGATTAGCACCTTGAGTCTGCCCTCAGTCATGGTTGAACAAAGTGAAGTCATCGTCTGTTGGACTTTCGAGAAACATCTTTCAGGTTCAGCATTTCTCACAGGGAGGGTTGCAAGGATTTTCAATAACTAATGAATAGTCGAATAGGTGACTGGATGACATGTATTCAACGCAGCAGTTGCAGTGATGGGGATGGGGACTGTCTCCAACGTGATATTCATTTTCCACTTGGTTTGCGATAACAAGAACTCTGCCTGTAGACTTTCAGTTTCTGGGTTTGGAATAATGGGTTTGAATTTGGTCCAAGCTGTTTCCAGATCTTCCCATTTCGCTGCCTTCATCTTTCCTGGGAGTAGAACTGAAAGTGTCATTGCATGTCTTTGCTGGTTGCCAAACTGGTCCCTCAGATCCAGGGTAATTGCATCAATATCTGTACTGAATGCATTGACTCAGTAGTAGGCTTCAGGGCTTTCTTTGCTTGCTGCTTACAATTTTCATCAAAAATAGAAGCTTCAATAAAAGCAAATAAATGCTTCAATTTGCCATCATTTTTTATTGTAGAATAGGAACAAACTATGATATTTCGACTTTTACCGGTGAATAAAAAGTCTGGACTATAAATTTAGGTATGGACTCGGCTTATGTACGTCTTGTCTACTATTTATCTAAATTTAGTCTTGACTGCTTTCTTTCCGGTAAAAGTCTCCTTAATGCAGTTTTTTCCTTAATTATTCAGCGAACTTGTTGAAATGACTTTTTGGCCCACCTTTGAGTGGGGCATGGCCCCTGTTCCCCCCCCCTCCCCCCCGTGGATCCACCAGTGTGCTTTGGTGTTTAATGGAAGGACAACTAATTGAGATGCAATGGGGGTGGGAGGCAACTCATTCAGATGTTGCAAAAATATTTTATAGTGTGTCGATATTGCAAAAAAAAAGAACACTCAGATATTAGTAAGTTTAGAGTCTTGACTACTACCAAGTCAATTCTGATAATTCAGTTAGTATACTGACTGATTCTGATTGAACATGACTGAGTTTGCAAGAAGTGAGTGTACCGTTGGCTTAACCATGCAGACTATTAATGCCAAACCATGCATGTCCGTATGTAAGTGTTGCTGTTCATAAATTTACTAAAAATGAGTTAAAATTTAGACTAGTAATAAGATATACTGTACTTGTAGAAAAATAATGTGTACATTTTTATGGAGTAGGCTATAGCTGGGCCAAGAAATCTTGGTTTGATACAGTATCAGCCAGTGGCATAGCCCGGATTTCTCTCACAAGGGGGGGGGGGAATGCATTATGTTCTGTGGGGAGGGGTCTAAGGGGAGGGGAATTCTTTTTGAAAAATTAGGTGTCCTTCCATGCAGTCTGGTGCCACATATGCTACCTATGAAGTAAAATTTGTGTTAAATAATTTACTTATTTTAGGTATATACTAAAAAAAAAATCTTCATCAGTGAGGGGGCCATGGCCCACCCCCCCCCCCCCCAATATGCCACTGGTATGGGCATGTATGGTTAAATATTATCAATATTTATTTCCAGGATGTGAATGGGGAATGTAAAGGCCAATACTGAAATTGAAAACTGGTAATTGGTCCGAGTTAACACTAATTTTAAGGTGCCACATACTGTAGGACTCTTCAGCTGGCATTTAGACATGCATGCACAGTATTTCTAGAGCTACATTTGTTTTTGTATTATGAAACTACCCCCTCATGATGGACCAATGACAATAAACTTAAGTCACTTATTTCAAAAAAAATACTTTTATAATTCATGGCAAAAGCTGGAGCAATTTTTATGCATGTGTATTACTGTAGTACAATATTGTAGCTGGATCATTATACTGCTGCATTCAAAATAAGTTAATTTTTCTTGGAAGATACAGTAGGAAGTGAAATTCCAGCTCTTTTTTCATATTTTCAAAAAGCAAGTTTTCCTCCAATAACCTAAATTCCCTTCCATTGAAATACCTCAAATGTACTCCTGGAATTATAATGAGCTTCCCTAAAAGCTAAATTTCTCCAACTTTTGTACTCATATTGATCAAAGTAGTACAGTATAGTAGCTGGTGGCACAGAAGTCTTCAGCATGATGTCATCACTGGACAGCAAAAAGTACACATATATATGAGCTCGAGTACCTACACATTTTTAGTTCAGACTGGAGTGTGAGAATTAAGGCTCCTATCCTTTGGTTTTGTGTCTTGAACAGCATGAAATTCATGTTCTTGGTCTTAAAATTTGTCTTATGTGTACCATATTATGTGCATTTCGCATACTGTGTGTGGCGAGCGCAGTTTGTGTATCTCCCTTGCATCCCACAGTTCCTTGCAGCAATCATAATTGCAAAAAGGCTTATTAATCAAAGACTGAGTAAGCTTTGTCCTAGTTTAAGCTCTCACCTTGCAACATGTGACGTCAGCTCCTCACCTCAATTGACAAATCCACATCGTTACATCACTTTGCTAGATTTACGTACATTACAGTATTGTGAGGCCAGTGCTTGTACTTACAGCTGCTAGTACTACAGAGAATTTATTGACAGTGGAATGTATGTCACACGTACAGGGGATCATACAACAAAGAAAATGGTGCGTCCTCTCACAGTTTGAGTGTTAGGCTAGGCTAGGTATGTAATTGTTTGGAATCAGAGTTTACTCTTGTACTATTTTTCATTAATTTAGTTGGCAAGAAACATGCCCCGCTGTCAGGCCTTTCGCTGCTCAAATGAGCCTTCAAAATCAGCAAACATTAGCTTTTTTGCCATTCCTGACCCTGAGAAAGATCGAGAGTACTGTCAGTTGTGGTTAAACAGGCTTGGTATCAACAAGTTCGACATAAGAACATACGTTTTCAACAAGAACCGTCTGCTGTGTGAGGAACATTTTGAACCTGAATGCTTCGCGAACCTATCTGAATATAAGTTGGGATTTGCCCGAAGGAAAATTTTAAAGGAAGGCGCTGTCCCTACACTTTTCCACCACAAACAGTACAGTGAGACAAGAAGGAAGTCAAGCTCCGACCACAAAGAGGTGAGAATCATGGCATCATTTTAGGCATTTCCATTACACTTTGTCTGAAATGGCATTCCAAGACTTAAAATTTGAAAGCATCTGGTGTGAAGTCGCAGTCTGTAAGCTGTTGTTTGCTGGCTTCTTTTATATTCTTGCTGTTTACAGTGTCCTAAGATAACTGCCTGGTAGCTGGGCCTGTTCCTAGCTATGCACTTCAAGGTTCTCAAGTGTTTCCACTTTCCAGCTGAGGGCCACTTTTACTTGAATTGTTAGTTAAAAGTTACAGCAGTAGATTGGAGTTCTTGTAACAGCTTGTTTTCTTATGTTGTTTTGAACATGGAGTATGATGATATCAGCTTGCCATGGGAATTTAAAGTCTATAATGTCCCATGCATTCACAATCTCCTAATATATGGAGGAGAAAATTGATTGTTAACTTTAAAAAAAAAGACCAAAGTAAGCTCATTAATTCATGTGAGGTTATGATGTCATGTTATGTGTATGCAATACTTAGGGTTGATATTAAGATAACTTTATCTGTTAATATCTCTAGAACCATACATGGGATTTCACTGCCAGTTTCACCAGTACGCTAAGAATAAGCTACCCCAGTGAGATTCCAAAACTTGGTTCAAGCCTAAACCCTTATCTTAAAATTAAACCAGTACAAAATAAATTTATTTTTCACAATATACACTTAAAGAATAGTTGTTGTTTTCCAAATAGAACCAAAAGGAAATCACGTTTTGCTTGTAATGGGCAGAATTTGTTAATTGGACAGATTTGTCAGAGTTAGCTTTTTGAAAAAACAGGAGATGGATTTATTCCAGAGCAAATTTTTGAGAGTGAAATTTGTGTGTGAAGGACTTAAGTTGACACAATACTGGAGCACAAGGGTTATGCAATTGTACTTAACACATTGGGCAGGGTTGTAGCTACAATCTTGGACAAAACTCGTTGGAACACCCCTGCACCCCCGCTCCCCCATACAGTGTTGGAGGTAATAGTGTCAATTGGAGATACACCGCTTTAGTTTGGACACAACATTGTACTGGGGGGACGGGGGTTTCGTAAATCGTGCGCCACACTGTACTGGAGGACGAGGGTTTCCTAAATCATGCATGACATCATATTGTACACGGTACAACAGTTGGAGGTGTTCCAACAGTTTTGTCCAAGATTGTCTGAGAATTAGCAGCACATCTTTCAAAGGTTTTCGGAGAAATTAGAGCGATAGACTAAGAACTTCCGTTTATATTTTCAAACGTAATGATAATTATTCTCTTAGGATGTAATCATTAAGGCAGATTCGCAAAAAAATAATAAAAATATAATCATCCATCAACGATAAACGGTAGTCACTGCAAAGGAATCAAGTTAAATAAAAATAAGTCGACGCAATTACTATAAGGTTGACTCTGAGAAGAGAAGGAGTCAACTTACTGCTAGAGAAATGCACATGAAGTCTTTTCTTTGCCCCAAAAATGTGTACATCAATTTTAAAACCCATTACAAATAAGAGTTAATCAGTTTCAAACGATAAACACTAGTTGTTCACAAAAGGGTCAATTGTCCAGAGACTTTTTATTTTGTACTGTTTATCGTGGCGCTATTTCGTTTAAAAGACCTACTGAATGGTTTTCTTCTCCCTGTTGTTTAAGAGTACTGTAAGGAATATATATATATATATATATATATATATATTTATATATATATATATATATATATATATATATATATATATATATATATATATATATAAAACGCTTAATTCCCGCCATAAGGGGAAAGTCTTTATATCTTCCTACGTTAAGGCGAAAAAAAAAATAAAATACATAAGCATATATTTCGCCCAACCGTCCCCATGATATAATCAACGTTATTTCAATGGCCTGCCATACGTACATGGAAACAGGTATGTGTCCGTAGATTTGTCGACATTGCAGTAATTACTTATAGATTGTGTGTTAAAGAGGGCGCTTTCATACGTTTACGCATTCCTATACAAAAAGTGTGTGAAAACGTTAAGTCGAATCTGTTTTTTCGCCCCATTTTTTTCTTCGCCCTATGGTCGACTTTTCAACAACTTCTTTCCCCTTAAGGTGGGAATTAGTGAAATATATATATATATATATATATATATATATATATATATCGGCCATTGAAGAGGAAGTAAAGACTTACACCTCTGCCCCAGATTTTCGCGACAATCTCACAAAAAGTGAAAGACAGGCCATTAAAAATTTACGGCATCGCGACGACATCGTCATTAAGCCGGCCGACAAAGGTTCTGCGATTGTTGCAATGGGCACCAAATTCTACAGGGAGGAAGCCTACAGACTGCTTGGCAATCCCGATCACTATAAACGTCTCGATTCAGACCCCACTTTAGAAATTGCAAAGAAAGTGGAGGCGGCCATACAAAAAATGGTCCGCAATGGCTCTATAGACTCTGAAACTGGCCCCAATCTCCTCCAGGTAGATCCAAAACCGGGCCGTTTCTATTTCTTACCCAAAATTCACAAGACGGGTAACCCAGGCAGACCGATCATATCCGGAAACGGGACTGCCACGGAGAAAATTTCGAAATTTGTTGACCTGCTCATTCAGCCCCTGGTCCCATCCCTCCCCTCCTACGTTCAGGACACCACGGACTTTATCCGCAAAAATTGGTGAGATACAAAATCTCCCACAGGACACAATTCTGGTCACTCTTGACGTGTCCTCTTTATATACAAATATACCAAACGAAGAAGGCATCTCCGCTTGTAAAAACCGCCTTCAGACCCATCCAAGGCAAAACGCCCACCAAGAAAGACTTAGGCGAGCTGATGCGCCTTATTCTGACAAACAACAATCTCGTCTTTGGCGACCAGCACTACCTCCAAATTCATGGTACTGCCATGGGAACCAAGATGGCTCCTTCATTCGCAAATTTATTTATGGGCAACCTCGAGAAGGAATTCTTTTCTCGACAAATTTTAAAACCACAAATTTGGTTACGTTTTATCGACGATATCTTCATGATCTGGCCCCACGGTGAAGATAGCCTCAAAATTTTTGTGGAAAACATCAATTCGTTTCACTCCACAATCAAATTCACGGCCGACTCCTCTAGAGTCAGTGTCCACTTCCTGGACACAACAGTGACCATAGAAAATGGTTCACTCAAAACAGACTTGTTCAATAAACCCACGGACAAGCACAACTACCTACTACCGAGCAGCTGCCATCCTCCGCACTGCACCAAAAATATTCCATATAGCCAAGCACTTCGCATCAAAACGTGTCTGTTCCTCTGAGACAGACTTTGAAACTCGCACTAACGAACTGTCTAGCCACCTCCAAAATAGACAGTACTTTCGGGGTTCAATTGAAAATGCCGTCAAAAAGGCAAAGGACACCCCGCGTTCTGAAACTCTGACATACAAAAACCGTCAGCCCAATTCTAATAGAGTGCCATTGGTAACTGAGTACCATCCCGGTCTACCACCATTCGCCAAATTCATCCAAAAACATTTGCCCATACTTCAAAGCACGGCTCGCCTAAAGTCTATCTTTCCCGCTCCCCCCGTTGTTGCTTTTTCCCGCCCCCAAATTTACGGGACATTTTGGTACGGGCAAAATTTCAGGACAAAACCTCAGTCGAGGCTAACAACGAGAATTTTGGTTGTTCACCTTGCCCGTCCAATTGCAAGACGTGCGCTCTGATTGATTCAACTAAATACTTTCAGAGCTATCAAACTGCACGCACTTTCCAAATTAGGCAATCAATTAATTGTCTTTCCAAAAACGTCATATATCTCATCTACTGCAATTTATGTGGAACGCAGTACGTGGGGGAATCAAAAAACTCCCTCAGGATGAGAATGACACAGCACAGGTCAGCAATTAAAACCAAAAAAATTGATCAACCTGTTGCCAACCATTTCAATTTACCGCATCATTCGATAGACAATTTACGTGTCATTGCTATCGAACAAAATGATTCATGGGACAATAGAAGCCGTAAGACAAAAGAAAATTTCTGGGAATGTCAACTCAAGACTACGTCGCCATTCGGCCTGAATATCCGAAACGACTTACCAGCATACTGATTGAAGGGATTACACTCTAGGCCTAAGTAATCCTATTAGACCGTCTCCGTCACGCCTATTTCAATAGGCTTCCTCAAATTACTTAGTCTCGCCTCTTTCAAAAACGATAGTCCTAATTGACTATCAGTGGGGACCATTGTCCTCACAATTTAAAAGCTGTAAGTCCCGTACACTCCTTGTCACTCTTGTGATCAAGCACTGAAGAAGAGCTAGTATTGCTCGAAAGCTTTGCAAAAACCTTTTATGGCTGTTGTATTTACCAAATTTCTAGCTTCTACTGCTGTCACGTATCTCCTTTGAGATCCAGCCATTCATTTCTGTAGCACTGTTGTTATACAGTATTTCCGTTAACATATATATATATATACTTGAGTGTAACTCTTGACACAGTAGAACCTCAGTCCCGCTATCCTAAAGCCAAACGCTGCCGCCGTTTTACAAGGCCAGATAAAAAGAGTGTGGTTAATTTATCAAACACACCTCTCTCGGATCCTGAGATTAGTGTACTGTCAAAAGGCCTTTCTTTCTGCCCCCAGCCTAATCAGGTAGATAATCCTCTTCTCCATGAGGATTTAGACGCTTTCTATCGCCAGCTACGGTTGCGGCATTATTTCTTCAATGATGATGATTCATCGGAGGGGGACGAGGAACTTGATAGTGTTAGTACGCTCCCATTCTTACGCACTAAATCTGAGTGGCAGCCTAGCATTCGTGATCCGGTGCTTGAGTCCTTTATAAAAGCAGTGAACAATGACGTTAATTCCTTTAAACATCGTAGCAAACAAAAGACCAATCTAAGGCAACAGGAGAGGGAAGCGCTGGAATCTCTGAGGCACAGAACTGATATCATTATTAAGCCTGCGGACAAAGGGTCGGCGGTGGTCGTCATGGAGAGATCTGTTTATCTGGGAGAATGTTACCGTCAACTGGCTGATCAAACTTTCTACAGGAAGCTGGACGGGGATCCAACTCAGGGGGTTGTCAATGACATTGAGAGACTGGTGCAGGGTCTATTCCATGAACGCCTCATTACAAGTGATTTGCGTGATTTCCTTATTCCAAAGGATTCACGCCCTGGTAGATTTTATATTCTGCCTAAGTTGCATAAAGTGGGCAATCCCGGTCGACCTGTCATTTCTTGCTGTGGTCATCCTACAGAAAATATATCTATTTACCTTGACTTTTTCTTACAACCCATTGCCCAATCTGTACCTTCTTACATTAAGGACACTACGGATTTTTTGAACAAAATTGGGTCTTTAAGGGGGCTACCCCTTGATTGTTTTTTAGTTACTCTCGATGTCAAGGCTTTGTATACTTCTATACCCCACAAGGAAGGTATCCAGGCGGTTGCAGAGGCCCTAGGCTGCCGTACCCAGGATTCCCCTTCCGCTGGGATGCTGGTCCGTTTACTTAAGCTTACGCTTACCTCAAATGTATTTACCTTTAATCAAGAGTTTTTCCTACAGGTTTCTGGTACCGCTATTGGAGCTAAATTCGCCCCTTCCTATGCCATTATATTTATGGATTGGCTCGAGAGGCGTCTCCTGGCAAGTGCGGCCTGCCAGCCTCTTGTGTGGTATCGATACATTGATGACATATTTATGATTTGGCCGCATAGTAAGGGTGACCTTGATAACTTCATTACTCATGCTAATCAAATACACCCTCACATTAAGTTCACGAGTGAGGAGTCTCAAGTTGAAATAAATTTTCTGGATGTCAAGGTCAGCCTCGCTAATGGCCAGAAAATTGTCACTGATTTGTATACAAAACCAACTGACTCCCACATGTATCTGCATCCTAGGAGCTGCCATCCTAAACATTTTACCAGAAATATCCCATATAGCCAGGCCCTCCGACTCCGTAGAATTTGCTCTGAGGATGAGTCGTTTAAACGGAGATGTGACCAGCTGGCCAATCATTTTGCCAAGAGGGGCTATAACCCTAGGGTGGTAGGGGATGGTATACGGAAAGCCCGTGGTGTTGCTAGAATTGACGCCATCAGATATACTAAGAGGGTTAATTCTGATAGGGTTCCTCTTGTGACCACTTATCACCCTCACCTGCCACCTCTTAATCATATTCTTCGTAAACACTGGCCTATTATTCAGTCCCATGGTAGGCTGAAGAAGATTTTCCCAAGACCTCCTGTTATTTCCTTCAGGCGCCCTCCTAGTTTGAGGGATATCCTAGTTCGCGCTGCGGTCCCGCGCACCTGTGATGACGTCGGTACTGTTATTCCTGGGGAGATAGGTTGCACTAAGTGTAGTAATGTTTCTTGCAAAACGTGTAAGCATGTTATTGCTACTACAACATTTACCAGTCATGTTACGGGTGTTACTTTTGACATCCGCCGTCCTACTAGCTGTAGGTCGGTGAATGCTATTTATCTTATACAATGTGGTAAATGTGGTATCCAATATGTGGGTGAGACTGGTAACGAGATTAGGCAGAGGATGAACAACCACCGTTCTAATATCAAGCACTCGGTGAGACATGGGGATAAACCTGTGGCGGTTCACTTCTCCACCAATGACCACACGGTTGACGACCTCAGACTTATTGTCATTGATCATCTGGGTTCTGGTTCCAAGTTTCGCCGCCTGTATAAGGAGCGTTTCTGGATAGAAACCCTGTGTACTGACCGCCCTTCTGGTCTCAATATTCCGAGTAGGTGATTTTGTTCGTCCTCTGCTGCCCTCTCTCTATTTGTCGTCATTTTTGTTTTGTACAGCCTTGATGAAGGACCCGTGGAGGGCCCGAAAGCTTGGCAGGGTAGTTTGTGTTAATAATGCTTCTTTCTTAATACATTTAGTGTAGCACGGTATCATCTTTATTGATCCTACCCTCATTCGGACATGTCCTGTTTGTCGTTTTTCCGGATTTTGCTCCTTATATATATATATATATATATATATATATATATATATATATATTGCCTCCCCTCCCGTTCCACCTTTTCAGTATTTCCCGTAAGCGATGCAATCGGACATCAATTTTTCACTGGTTTTCGCCAAACCCTTTCACGTGGAGAGCCTACTCTATAGAATACAGTGGTCTTTAACGTGAAGCTCGTTCCTTCCAAGTAGAAAGCAATTGAGCTTATGAAAAGATTCTGCCCAGGCTGATCATTTACCTTTGAGAGCATCGATGGCCTCTAACCTTTAAGCAAACTGTTGCTTTTGTTGCACGCAGTGGACGCTTGGCGTCCGTAAAGTACCTCCCTTCGCTGTGATTTGCGAAATTCCGCAACAGCGCCCTCAACTAATAATGTCTCTTTATTATGCATAGTGATCTCACCATTTGGGAAATTATGTCATATGCAGTTACAAGGGCCCCACTTGTTTCCACCTTGTGCACAGTCAAAAAATATCCCATCTTTAGCTCCTATTTGAGACCTTAAACTCAGACAATCTTGGACAAAACTCGTTGGAACACACCTGCACCCCCGCTCCCCTGTACAGTGTTGGAGGTAATAGTGTCAATTGGAGATGCACCGCTTTAGTTTGGACACAACATTGTACTAGGGGTACGGGGGTTTCGTAAATTGTGCGCAACACTGTACTGGAGGACGAGGGTTTCCTAAATCATGCACGACATCATATTGTACACGGTACAACAGTTTTGTCCAAGATTGTAGATCAGTTTTAGTGATGGGCTCCAAGTGAGCAATCTGACCATAGTGTGCCTAGTGAAACATGTAAGTGATGAAAAGTATGGTGTATATTCTTGATTTATTGATCATTTATTGGGGTATTAAATGTCAACAATACTGGGAAAATATCACAAAAGATTGTTTTTTCTTCATCTTCCTCCAAAACTCTTTGAAAGCATCATGCTTTCTACAATTGGAAGTGAAATTAGTACTGAGAAGTGCCAGGCTGGGTGCTAAAAAACATTCCCGGAGGGCACCACCCAGGGCAGCCCACTGTAGCTACAACCTTGACATTGGACATGCTCTGTATGGTTAGCTTTGCTGGTGTAGAAAATAGTAAGAACACCCGAACAAACCCGAAAATTTAGTTTATTTATCCTTTTTCAGATTCTGTCCAAGATTCTTCAGCCAGATGGTGTACCAAACAACTCCAGCCAACCAAGCAACTCACAACCATTGTTACCAGGATGTGCATCAGTCAGGGAGAGTGATTTGAAGACAGTGAACGTACGACAGGTACGCGTATTGAGGGCTGATATGGCAGAGCGTCATGTTATCATATGAGAAATGGACTAACCAAGTTAAACAGAGAAGATGATAGATATGAACATAAATACTAATCGCATGCCATGTAGCAGTTACAATGATTGGCTCTGTAAGGTGGAAAAGACACCTTTTCCCACCACATACAGTACAGTGGATATAGTGAAAGGGCCAAAGAAATGGAATATATTGATGTCTTGTAGAATACTTCATGCCTAGAATTACAGTTGTAAAGTGATGGTAAGTGACCACAAATGCAGGGGAAGCCCATGGCTTTTAAATTATAACTTTATATTGGGTGGCTGACCAATGCAACCATTTAGACCAAATTTGGTTTCTTGTGAAGGAAAGGCCAGTTGAGATGGGAAAACATGCCTTACTCTATGCCTCTGTTTGAGAGTGGATCTCTACACTAGTAATCTTATTTGGAGTTATGTCAATGAGACTTTTTCTTTTACTAGTGGGCCATAAGACTTTTCACCCTAATCTTACGATTGATCAACTTTTTGGTACATATTCTGTGCACAGCTTCATTCTGTGCTGTTTAGGTTCAGAAATTATGGCAGTTTTCTCACTTATTGTTCATAGCATGAAGGCCCTGTTATGCTGAAATTGTGTGTAACTTTCTTGAATAAGAAATATACGGACAATACATTATATTTCATTGAAGTGTTATTTTCATGATTCAAGTAATGCTGTTCTTTTGGAGTAAGTTTTGTTTTCATAATATTATTGTGAGGTTCCCTGCCTCTAATCCCCCACCCCCTCAACGTCAAACACTAATTGCTGCCCTTGGTTGAAGGCTTCCACCTGTACAGCATTTTGCATGCTAGGCTGCACTGATGTTGTGTATTAAATAAATGTTACTAGGAAGTTAAATATAATATGGGGTCGCTCAGTGACACGTCACTTCCGCACAACAACAATATGTTGGAGTGAAAACAATGTATTGCACGAGTGTGTTCCCTTATGGGTTAACTGTAGTCAGTTGTTTTCACTCGAAAGTCGCTAGGGTAACGGAGAAGATACGGGTGACCGACCGACCCCATAGGCCTATATTTCTGCAAAGCTATACATGGAAATTAAAAAGTGTGTTTTCATTTTACTTTCATTATAGTTGTGTATGGAGTGAATGTTTGTATGTCCAATGTTGATTTTGTAGGTTTTGAAGGATGAACACACTGCATGTATGCAGTTATGCTTGGTTATATGTAAGTTTACGATGCCACTTGTGAGCATGTATCTCAAGAAAGGTGACTTATAGGGGTTTCATATTTAGCATGTGGATGTCCCATGTTTAACAGGTGTTGGTCACTTTGATCACTGGAGGTCAAGCTGTGAAAACGTTGTAATCATCATATTTCAGAAAGTGCACTGGGAGTGTTGATGGCCCATCATGGAGTAATTAAGTCCCATGAAAGGGGCTGTATAGCATTAACCCATGCATATCTGGGAATATGATCATATCTCAAAATACAATTGGGAACTGCACTTTCATTCAAACAGTAGCTTCACTCTGGTTGGTCAATGGTGACTTGTGCAGTCAGTTGTGCTTTCAAGCTCATACATAGTATGATTGGGTGGATGTGGCCGTGGGCAATTTAAAGTCAGTGCAAGCTACTGTAACTTTGTCTAGGAGGTGTACTAAACAGGTGTTTTTTTGCTTAAATTGGAGGAAGGGCTAGGAGTAAACTTGGCAGAAAGATTTTTACTTTCTGGGCCAAGGTTTTAGAGCCTTAGGGCATTGCTTCAATTTTTTACTCTTCCAAGTAATTTGCATATATGCAAACATGGTCAACAGAACAATCAGGATATGGGTGGCATGTTTGCCAGGGGTAATTATGTACCGGCAACAGTACAGTGGTTGTCCTAGACAAGTTCTGGATCAAAATATTTGAAGGGAATTAGTTTAAGGCATAGATACATTTCATCTTTGTAAATTCTGACTGGAAAACAGAGTGTGTGTGTGTGTGTGTGTGTGAACTTGTCTTCCTATCAGACTGAGGACCTGAACAATGGATTTGAGGTCCTCTGTGTGTGCGTGTAATTTCATTGTTTAATTTTGCTGATTTACTGGTTATTTTAATGTACACAGTTTATCTCAAATATGTGTCATTACAGAACCTTAAAGACAGACAGTCAGCACCCCAAAGTATATTTTTAGTGTGGGTACATCAAAATTCTCAGTTGGTGACTGCTCTTTGATTGACATCAAAGTCTGAAAATTTGAAAGATGCAGAGTAGCTCACATTTCACACAAGGTGAAGAGAGTGCTTTTATTACATTTTATAGCCTTGTATGCTCACCAGGACATGGCCTTAAGCAATAAAACAGGTTTATTCCTGCACAAGGAAGAGCTTCGTACAGTTATGGGAGGAGCTAGAAGATGCATTGTTGGGAGAATTGGAACTGTCTGGGATCATGAAAATTCCCCTTTAAATCATTGTATATCACAATACTTTCACTAGCAACTGGATCAATTAGATATGCTCAGCTGCATTTTATAGGTATCCGTAAAGTACAAAGGATGTACTGTGGAATTTAATTAAAATCAGTGCTGTACTGTGCAGAGGCATCATGGGTACAGTAAATAGACAGTCATGCTGTATTAAATGGGAAATGCATGCATTCCATACATGGCCTGTGGTATTCTCAGTTACAGTACTTTTTACAGTGTGCATGTTGCAATACCTGAAAGTTAGACATTAAGTGCACTGAGCACCAATGAAAAAGGAAACGTTGAGCTTAGATTATAACACACATTGGCCAGTAAGTAGCTTAATTGTCAAGAGTGAAGGGCCAGAGTATTTGTTTAAGTTGTAGGTTTTTGGTTCCTTGCATTAGCAAAAGGAACCAATATAGTCAGGTTGGTCTGTGTGTGTATGGGTGTGTGTGTGTCTGTGAAGCTTGCTTGGGTACACTGTAACTCAATAAGGGAAAGTTGGACTGAACTGAAACTTGGTATATAGATCTACCATAGTGAGAAGGTGTGCCCTATTGTTTGTGATGGAGGTCATCTGGGGTCATTGGGGTCAAACACTGAAACCTTGTTAACATGATATCTCAAGTTAGGAAGCTTGCATAGATTTCATACTTGGTATGTGGATGCATTATAGTGAGAAGATGAATGATATCGCTGTTGGTGGAGGTCAAAGGTCATCTGGGGTCACCGGTAGTCAAACACTGAAAACTTGTTGTTAAGACAATATCTCAAGTTAGGAAGCTTGGATAGATTTCATACTTGGTATGTAGATGTGTTATGGTGAGGAGATGGATCCTATTGTTTTTGGTGGAGGTCAAAGGTCATCTGGGGTCACTGGGGATCAAACACTGAAAACCTTTTTAACACAATATCTCAAGGTAGGAAGCTTGGATAGATTTCATACTTGGTATGTGGATGTGTTATGGTGAGAAGATGGATCTTATTGTTTTTGGTGGAGGTCTAAGGTTATCTTGGGGCACTGGGGTCATGTGGAGGTTATCAGAGGTCATTTTGAGGTCAAGTTGTGGACTTTTAGGAAACTTGGTAGATGAAGTCAACATTCACTGCCAACAACTTTAAAGGTGATGTTGCAGTCACCAGAGTCATAGGCAAACTTCACATTAGCTAGTATGCTCATGGCTCAGTGTCATTATACATTCAACAAGGAACCATAGTGCCCATTGGGCTCAATTTTCTTTCAGGGTGAGTGGTGAGAGGGGGAAGGGCATTTAAATGGATCCACCATAGGGTTCCAACTGTTCCATTAATAGCGAAAACAGATTTGAAGAAAGCAACTCTGTGTGGCTGTGTGTGTGGGTGGAGGGTGGGGGGGGGGGGGGTAAGCAATTTCCAAAGGTGCCATTAACATAAAGTATGGTCACCTACTCCCCCCCCCTCCCCTCACTATAAGGATGGGACTTGCACCTCATCAAGTGAATCAACAAAAGAAACATTACCTGTTTTATAAATTTGTGCCTACTGGACACTTTCCACAAAGATCAGATTTAGATATGTGGCAAATTTTTTAAAATGAATTTTGTGATTATGTGTGTGTTTTGTAGAGTTGCTGAATGATTGTGGAGTTGTACCAATGTCATCAAATGTTTTAAATATTTGTGGTCATGCAGCTAAAGTAAAACTGATCTTCAGATTGATTTAATTTCTCCTTCCCCTCTCCTTCCTTCTTTTCCAGTTCCCACTTATCTATTACAATTAGGCAAATGAAGTCCCTCTCCCCATTTTCCCTTGACCCTTCCCCCTTTCTCTCACTCCCTCCCCACTCCCTCCCTCCCTCTCCCTCCCCCCGCCCCCCCCCCCCCCCGGTGCCCGTATCCATGTTCAGTCAATGATACTATTTTCGTATGTTACAGGTACGTCTAATGAATAAGTTTTCATTATCATTAGTTAGTACCCTCTGTATAAGAAAGCAAATTTCATCATTGACTCACTTCTCTTTAATATGTGATACGAATTCTTCAGAGCAAGGCTTCTGGAGAGAGATTTGAAGTAAATAAAGTCAACTGAAAGTTTAGCATATGCCTGGATGAATGCACACTCTATCATTCTTCAAATTATAGAAGATTTCATCATTTCTGAGAAATAACAAGAATCATTGTTTGAACTGGTCCTCTCAATTATCAACCAGTATGAAATAAAAAAGTTTGTCATAAGCTCAGAGTCATAATGGCAAATTATGTAGTCTTAATATGCATATGAAAGTTATGTAGTGAAGGGATCAGCCTTTTTTGTCATTTTATTTTCACAAGCATATAAAACATATTTAAGGATGGGGGGAAGGGGGGGAGGCGGCAGGTCAAGGAACCTGTGCACGCTTCATCAAAGTTACATAAATGACGATGATTAATTGCCAAAAAGTCTGTATTTTGCCTTTTTATAAAGTACAACTGGAGGGGGAGAGGTGGGGAGGGAGGAGGTATGAAGAAAGTTTCTGTACTCTTGTGAAAATGATGGAAACTTGGATGATTTCTTCCTAGTGAAGTCTAGTATTAAGTTGTGTTCATGTTAGACTTGTAGTCAATGTAGTGTGATCTCAAATTCTTGAGCCCAAGCACAAGAATCTGAGTATCAGTTAGTCATGATTATGAGCACCTGATTTCAAATTAAGTTCAGAAAAAGAAAAGAAGCCATTGATACAACAATTTTACTGCACAAGTATGGGTACAGACATATTGTACTCAAGTACCAGTACAAGTTTGAAAATGTTATGAATTTTGCTGCTCTTGAGCCTGTAGGCCACTTATGGAGTCATTACTCATGTGATGATATTTGTATGGTTTTATGCATACTAAAAGATGTATTTTGATCTTCTTTTAAATATTTCTAGGTGACCCAGTCCCACAGCAAATCTGTTGGCAAGATGTCAGGAGAGTACGATGACTTACTGGCAGCTTTCAATATTCCTACCCTCCAGTCACCCACTAAGGATGGTGCCAAGGTCCAGGCAAAACCTAAACCCATCTCCGTGTCTACTGCAGCTGGTAATGTTTTGAAGAATAAAAATTTCTTTGGTTTTTAATTGTAGTAGGACTAGATATGTATTTTGATGATGGGAAGAAACTGTGACTTGTCAAAGTATGAGTACATGTCTGATGACAGGAACAATTGCAAGTTGTAAATGGAGCCAGGAGCTTGAAACGGGATATGGTTGCCTATGTAGTGGGCTGTACGGCATATTGATTGTTCAGTCATATCCCTAACGCCTGCCAAAGTGAACACTGAACACACTCTTTTGGATATTCATAGAAATATGTGGCCTCAAGACTGGTTGAATGTTAGTGAATATTTACAAGAAGGCAAACATCTGGCCCGGTTTAAATCTTGCAGTAGCCTTTGCCACCCACAGAGTCGGTATGCCATTGTAATACCCACTCCCTGGTAGTGCCCACTGCACAGGTGGTTATGCAACACAGTAAGGATAGGACTTCTCAGGTTTCAGTCTAGGCTTTCAGTTTATGACTACAGGAGTACACACACTCACTCAAAAATAATAGCATGAATAATGAGAGAGTACTTGAAAAAGTCAAATTATGGTAATGAAGTTTGCGTGTAAAACTGGACGCAGTCCTCTTTGCTTTGGGAGACAGTGTTTTGGGAAGCTGAGGAGCTGAGCAAACAGAGTCTGCTCCGCGGGGTAGAGAAATGGTTGTTGACCAAGGGATGGATGGAGGTTGTAACTTTTAGCTGATATTTCATATTTTTTGCTTCAACCACTTGATATGAAGCAATTATAACACAGATTGTCTGCCTAGGCAGCTAGATAAACTATTTTTTGAAAACAAATTTTTCGTTGATGCAGTGCCTTACAAATCCCTCTGAAATGATTTTAAATGTCAAGAAATTTTACGAATTGAGCAAAGAAGGGAAGTTTGTCTCAAAAATACTGCTCTCTTACTTGACTCCTGGTATGGAAAGTATTTTATCTCATGTAGAGGAAGTAGGATATGTCTTATATTTATGTGCAATTTCATTTGCTTTCTCTGTCTACCTCTCTCATGAGATGCTATACCCCCAATCATTTAGCTTCCCTGTCCACTGTATCTTGTTAAGGAAATACTTGACATTTTATTCCTAATGCTTTGAGAGTGCCACTTGTATTCTTGTGGTCAATCTTCCTCTTGTCTTTAATAGATTTCAGTGTGTATCATGTTCATTGAATCATCTCCTATTTTACTCCTAAATATGGTCCTGAAGAACATCTCTAAGGATGTACTGGGATTGCATTTCCTTAAAGGGTCTGTTGCATCAGTCAAACATGTTTAGGAGCCCTGGGTATCTCTATTAACAGGTGGTGACTGCACTTTGACATAAATTCCAATGAAAGCTTCTCTCTGATTGGTCAGTGTTGATTTGTGCAGATCAGTGGTGTAGGCCAGTGCATAGCAGACAGCTCACTCCAGTGTGTGGGTTTTGCATGGCCTTGTGAAATCAAAAGTCAGTCCAGGCTACTACAGATTTTTGGGGGGAGGTGCACTAGATGGATGTTTTTCTTAAACAGGAGAGGGCTTGGAGTAAATGTAGTGGGGGAGAACTTTTAACTTCAGGGGCATGATAATTTGCCCTACAAAGGCAGATTTCCATTACCCCAAATGTTTAAAAATTTTACCAAAAGAGTTTACATTTAGCTAGTAATTTTAGCCCCTCCAATCTCGTAGTCTACAGTTAACCTCAAAATTTAGCTTCTGTGCTCTAGGCCACTTCTCTTCCAAAGACACTATGTCAGCTTTTCATCCTTTTCCAAAAACACTATTGTATGTACACCTCATGAAATTTGAGAATTTCTTTTTGAGACATGCTGCTTTTTGATGTTCAATACATAGTTATCATTGTGGTGGTAGTGGCCATCGTCATTGTGGCCTTTGTCACTGCCACCCCCTGCCTTGGTTGCCATCATAAATCATAATAATAATGTCATTTCTGTAGTGCTGACTACTACAGAAATATGCAGGAGCACTTTACAAAAAGAACCACACACTCTAAAACAATAGGTATACAAGTAGTGGGGTAGATTTGTAACAATACGTACCCTTTTACCCCCAAAATTCTTTACAAGTGAGTTTTCATTGGTTTTTGGTAGATTTGGACATGGGGAACAACATATCAAAAATCCACCAAACTCAGTTAAAGGGATATATATTGAAGTGGTTCATTCCAAAATGGCTGCATTTATGTAAAATTTGTAAACATAAATGCATCCAAAAAAACACTTTCTGCTGATTACAGGAAGTTCTACTATACTCAGATTTTGTTTGGCATGATAGTATTATGAATGGATTGACCAACAGTACTCCTCTAGACCTGCAGCTCTCATAAATCGGCTATGATCTTACACTAAAGCCACAAAAACAACCAAAAATGACTTTGCTTTGTCCACAGAAATTATGCAATGTGAATGAAGTCTTCTTTGTGTTTTGCATTTAGGTTGCATGGTGTACTTGCAATGTTATTAATTTTTAGCATATTTATGGTAATCAGCTGCTTGCAAGTGGCATTGTGCATTGGAGTAGAAGAAGGGAAAAAGTCTGGGTTCATTTCCTCAACGGGTTTGTTCATATCTGTTTTGAAAAATGTAAAGAGTAGCACTTGGTCTAACAAGGCAGTGACCTTTTGGTAGTTGATTTAGGGTTGTTTAATACTCAAGTGTATGTCTTTTCACACAATAAATTTCCTACAGAGAAGTCTCGTCAGTCCAAGTGGTAGCGTCACTGTTAAAGTCTGTGTATACTCAACTTGGGCGCCTGTCCCTACTGAGTGTGAACATTAGGCGGTTATTGATGGGGGAAGCAGTTATGGCAATAATTACATGGGTACTCTATAGCCTACATACATAATGTTTAAATCATTTCTATGTCATATTGACAGTAGGTTAGGTGGCATTGCACATTGAAGCTTAACAACAAAAAAGAAAAACAGAAAACAAATCCCCTAGATTTGGCTTCTCACTGGTTTTGTCCTGTCTGTTACAACTGAGTTCATAGCAGCAGAGGAAAAGCCATTACAATGCAGTCACATTAACCAAAGGCATACAATTAAGCTAGTGATCATTAAGTGTTTCCTTTTAGAGTAGTTGAATGTTGGAGTGTGCCATTTCAAGGCCTGCCAAGCACAGTTGATGGTGATGTAATTGTGTTTCTGTTTTCATGCAGAAAAAAATTAGCCTCTTCATTGATTCTGCATATTAAGCTCAAGTGGTAGACTTGCTCTTTGCAACATTTGTGCTGTAGGCTTCGAAGGTAGCCTTGAGCCTGTAGTTGGGTGGATTTGTGACAAACTGTACCCACCCAGCTCCCACCCCTTACTTCTGTAGCAGGGATTTTAACCAGTCTTTGCAGTGTTGAACTTGGTAAGAAGACTGTCTAAAATGGGTTATCTCCACATTGGCTGGTTCTGATGCCATGGTGGATGTGTTAAACTGTCCTATATGAATAACACATTTTGCTGATTACAGGAAGTTTCTTCCACTCCAGTTTTGTTGAATTAAGTTCATTACATTTTAAGCAAACAGTTGTACAGTTGACCTGTTGTTGTCCAAAATCACTGATTGTTACACAAAAATTTGTGAAAATTAGCCAGACCATTAATGCATTGCCTGTAGAAAATGTTTGATGTAAACTTGGTGTTCTTGGTTTTGTTGAATTGAGTTGGCAAGGTAAGTAAGGATATTACTTTTGACAGTTTATGCCATCAGAAATGACTTTGCAATCTGAAATGAAAAGATCTGGGTTTGTCTTCTCAGCTGTTTGATCATGTCCATTTTCAAACACAAAAAAGCAGCATAAGAGGAAAAACTCAATGCAATTACATTCACGCCATATGCTACATGCTAGTCATCATTCGCCAATTCATTTAGTGAAACTCACTGAGGTCAATAAGTGCGAGGCAGGATACCAATGCAAAGACTTCGACTTAAAGTGATAGATGGGGCTGCCTAGTTTCGGAACATGATGGGTGCTACTATGGCCTTTTGCAACTTTTAATCACAGCATAAGCCCCCCACCCTTTTTAACCATGTCAATATATTTTAAGGTATAAACATATCATGTTTGGTATCAAAAGAGGGACACATCAGGTGCAGGACTCCCACTGATGATTTTAAGGCCATTTAAGATCAAATGTGGTTGAAATTGTGTAACATGCTGAAAGGCCTGAATAAAACATGGATACATCTGATATCATTGCTCTGTATGAATTTCAATGACCAATCAGAGTGGCTATGTACATTTGGGGGGACAGTTTGAATTTGCCGTTTTTTGTGTAAATTGAAACACCATGAGCAATCGCAAGTTTAGGGATGAATACAATAAAACTGTTTAAGTATATTGTGTAAATGTGTTTTAACTTGTTTGTTCACAGATGTGAAGCCATTGCTCTCACCCAAGAAGCTTGCCCTAAACGGTAATGCTTCTACAACGGAGGAACCAGAGGTGGATGATGAGGAGGAAGAAGGTTGGATTATTGATGAAGGAACATCAACCACCAAAGAAGGCCAGCCAACAACAGCTAAAGAGGGCACCGATCCCAAACCTGCAGATGGTGTGAAAACTTTGCCACCAGATAGACAAGACCAACCTAACAATGGTGAAATGACAAATGGCAAGGAAGAGGAGAACGGAGGTGAGAAAGTTAAAGGGAGAAGGAAGCAGATATTCCCAAAGTTAAATGCTCCAAGCGTCCCAGCCATTTCGACTAGTTTAACCCCTATGCAAGGGTGGATGACCTCAAAGAACCCTCCAGTGAAAGTAACAGCGTCTGATGCGAACATGAACTCGGTAAATATCTCAACATCATCTCCATCAAAAGGCACTGTGACCATAGTACCATCTAACAGTAACCCTGTGATGGGTTTGTCTATACCTGGCTGTGCTAGAACTCCACAGATGCAGACCAAGACTTTCAGGTCCATCATTCCTGTCTCATTACAGAAGCATCCTTCCAGTGAAGTAGTAATTACTGCTTCTCCCTCCAAAAGTCATTTGTCACGAGGTTCTGAAGGGTTTGGTCCTGCTAACCTTGATAAAATAGTAGTACCTGTAACTACCATTAGTAATTTCCCTGTTGTCAAACAGGGAAGAGACACTGGTGGTACTCATTCGATCAAAGCAGCACTTACGATGAATTCTGTTGCCTCTGACCCCCAATCTGCATTTATCAAATCGTGTGTGAGTCCATCTTCTGTGGCATTGCTCTTGGATCCCACCAAAGAGATTGCTAAAAAGTATGAACCTGCTGTCCCACTATCTGAATACAAGAAGTACAATGCACCACCAAGTGGCTTTTCTTGCAGGGTGTGCAGCTGCACATTTTTGTTCAAGTCTGGTCTTTTGGCTCATTTCAAACGTCCAAGCCTTGATATTTCTCTGAAGTGTGACGTCTGTGCTCATCAGAAAGTCTTCAGGTTCTATAACAAATGCGCTTTGTGGACCCACCTGATGTTCCACAAGCGTCATACCGTTGCACATTTGAAAAATTTAATGAAAGCAATAACAGTTCAACCTCTCAGTCAGAAGGAGTTCCAAGCTTACAACTTTGGTGTTTATTGCCAGATGACACTAGAAGACTTTGAGAAGCCTGGATGTGGCAAGCAGAGTTCTCCCCAAATCCCCAGGGATGGTCGTTGCCCTGGATGCACACAGGATTTATCCAATGAGAGTAAAAAAATTGCCTCAGATTCCATGAAGCTTCATCTTGGCTCACTTGATCCTGCCAATATGGCTGAGTGTTCCATTTGCCAGAGACTGGTGAGGAATCGTTGTGAAATGGAACTCCATAAGGTCTTCCATAAAAAGGGCAAGCACTGCCCTGGTTGTGCCTCCTATCTCCCAAACACTGAGGCATACTTTCAGCATGCTAGCAGTGGTTCCTGCGTATACTGGCTGTCAGCTCCGATGTTTATATGCGAGTTTTGTAAACTGTGTTATTTTAGTGTGCAGGCCTATGTGGAGCATCTGTGTGCCAGACACTTCCTCTCATACTACAAGTGTTCTCGATGCCAGTTGGCATTCAGGAACCCAGTGACTCTCAACAAGCATGTCACCAAAGACCACCACTTGCCCAACAGCATGAAGATGGCCCAGTTGGACCGGCAACGGATATACAAATGTCTCCTGTGTAAGAATGTCTTCTCTGGACCAGCTGCAATGCAGTCACATTTGCTTGACTCCCACAAGTCCCACATCATGGGTCAAATTGAAAAGTATGTACATGTGTGCCCACTTTGTCGAAATTCATCAAACTGGTTTTCAGAGGAAACCATGAAATACCACATGTTTGGGATACACAGGACAAAAACGTTTCCAGTAGTTTGTGATAGGTGCGGCAAAATCGTTTCATCTCTTGAAAGTTTACTTGCTCACAAGTCAAGTTGCCCTCGACGTAGTGGTGGTCCCCCAGTACCCAAGAGGCCCACTGGAGATTTGCCAAAAGGTGTTACAGCAGCTCTGGCAGCCACCACAAAGAGAGTCCTCAGATGTCCAATGTGTCCTGCCTCTAGTAAAGTGTTCTACTCTGCAGAAGCAGTATACTTGTGCCACTTCCAAGTGGCACACAAAAATGAAAGGATTATTCCCAAGCCTCAGTGGGTGGATCTTATCACCACAAATACTAAGTCCACCCCAACTGGGATTGGGGTAGCAGTGGATAGACAGGATTCTAACAACAAAGAGAAAGCTGTCACAAGCAACAAACCTACGAAGGTACTCCAGTCAACCACACCATCGGCTGCATCAAAGTCCAAGGCCCATACTAGCACAAGTCCCCCAAAGAGACCTCTTGAAAATGATGGGGGTGAAGTGAAAACCAAGAAAGTTAAAGTTATTCGCAGAACCCCTCTGACATGCAGCAAATGCCAGTTTACTTCAAATGATCGGGATCAGTTTCAGGAACACATCAAAGAACACAAAGAAAACCCCTCTCATCACCAGTGCCAAGAGTGTGGACTTTGTTTCAGGTCCCAGATGGCTGTCACTCGACACCTTGCCATGCAACATCGCATCCAGACCCCAGTGGCACCAGCCGTTCTTCCAGTATCCTCTCCAGTGGTCAGATCACCAGTTAAACCCAAATTCAAGCCAATTATTCCCAAAGAAGTCACTCCACCTGCGAAAGAGAAAGACCCAGAACCAGCACCTACAGCCATTTCCCCTAAGGCAAAGTCACCCCCAGAAGATGCTGAAATGGAATGCACTGTGTGTTATCGAAAATTCACCACGGATACCTTACTGCGGAACCACATGAGGACACACGGGATGGCCTTCATCCGTTCGAAACGAACAAGTGCTTCCAAACTGGAGCCAGTCGAATGATACCATCAAACCATACCATATTTCGAAGTGTAGAGCACTTTTGGGACAATGGGCATTAACCGCACTGGGAGTATATCAGAAAGTGGATTTTTTGACATAATTGAAATGAAAAATTGAATCTTGTGAACCATGTGGTAGAATTGGATGAGATAGTTTGAACTAAATTGACTTACAAAAGAAATGTAGGGTATGGTATGGAGCTTTGTGTATCGTGTGAACCAGTTAAAGGTAACAGAAAGCATTAAATGTTTTGAACTGTTTGAAAAGAGTGATGGTGGTGAAAGTTTTGGTACTTCTGTGGGGAAGTGGATGGAATGCCTGGCTGGACAGCAGTGGTAAACTTTATGACGCATCTGATTTAAGTACATTAGATGTCGAGAATAGCTTTTTATGCATGTAGTATCATGTGCTTATCTTTGTTAGGTATTTTATGAAAGTTGGTTTGAGAGGTAATGCTAACAAGAATTTTTAGTTTATAACATGTTTGAATTACTTGTAGATAATGAGAATTGCATACTGCACTCTGTAGCTTCTTGCACAAATCATTGTGGGATATTTTATAGGAGAGGGCATTTGAGAGAAGTGATAAACCAGAAAGAGTTTGAAAAATATATTTTATGGTGTACAGGATGAGAATAAGACTGTGAGACACTTAATGATGGCATTGCTCTATGTGGGCCTGGATTTTTGTCATAAATGATGATATGTAATGATAGGTGATTTTCAGAAAAAACTGATCATCAAAAGTGATGTTGAGAACTGGGAAAACCAAACATTATGAGATGGTGGTGTTGTAGAAAGAACTTTGTGATTCTTTGAATGTGGTATTGTTTGAGATATGAGGATTGTAATATATTTAGATTTAGGCTCATGTGGAAAAAGTTTGAAGACATGTTGTGAAGTATGACATTTCAGAAACAGTAATTAAACTTGTTTTGAAGTTTTAATAGAGGGTGGTGTTTAGCCATGAACTGAATTATTAATTTTGGTAGCTGAAAGCAATAATTGGTCTGGACTCTGGAGACAGTGAGGCATTGGGTTGGATATCAAGTTAAGTATTTGAGAAGTATTATGAAACATTTGAAAAGTGGTTTTGAATTTACGTCATGGTAATTGGTGAATTACAAATGGAATGTGAAATTTGGTAGAATGTGACTTCAAGAAAAACTTGGGTCGTAGTTTATGATTGCCTTGCGGGCATTTTACAAAAGAAAAAAAAAATTGAGATCACTTTAATTTGTTGATTAAGGTTACACAATTGTGTCTTATGGATATTTTGGTTATACCATCAGACATTGGGATTTACATGTGCAAGTAGCAAATTGTTATATCAGAGTAAACATGGGCTGATGTTCACTGGCAGCTTTGTGAGAAATTAGCAGGGCACGCTACATGAAAGGTACAGGAGTCTGAAGGCATGGGTGGCGATCATGAGGGTTGGGTGGTGTGACTTGTCCCCCTTAATATTTTAAGTGGGGGGGACATAATATCAAATTCCCCCCCCCCCCCCCCAATATTTAGAGGTATGCAGTAAAAATAAATGTTACACACATTTTCGATATGAACAATTGTGATATTAGCCTATTAATGGCAGATGGGGAGAACTTTAGGTCAGAAATATGTGACCTGTTTCCTCTAGAATGCACCAAATTGCTTGGCTTCCAGGGGTGAAGCCCCTGGACCCCAACAGGGGTCCCCTGTACCCCTTGCCAGAGGCACAAAGTGTTCACTCAAGCAGATGCCCCCCCATTCCCCCAATGATTTTAACAGATGGCCATCCCTGTTTGAAGGTTCACTAGACAGAAGTCTGGATAGTCTGCTAAGGTATCCAACCCTAAAATATACCCATTTAACTCAATTCCCCAAGGAGATGTTTCGTCAAAAGGATGTTGACAATTGGTGTAGAGATGGTGATTTCCCTGAGGGATATGTCCCCATTTGTGGTAAAGTTTTGTCACATTGGAGTAGACCAAACTCTTAGCACCTGCAATTAGTGATGAAAATTTTCGGTAAGTTAGGGCTATGTCATAAAGTGAATAAGTTTTCCTTGTCTATCATTGCAGTTGCTTAGGATTTTGCATGGGGAAAATACTTGTCTTAGACAGTGACCTGGTTTAACAGTACAAGGCAACTCTTGTTTGAGATCCCATGTATCAGTCCACAGGATTATGGCAGCACTAGTGCTGTGAAAATGTGTGAGAGGGTGGGGTAAGGGGTGGGGAGGAAAGAGGAAATGGGGGCAGAAGCTCTTGGGTGCCAAGATTTGTACTGGGAAATGAACAGCTTGCAAAAGGTGGCGAGAAAATGTCACCCTTCTCCTCCATTCCCCTTCCACCTCCCTACCCTCATGCCTGTGATGCTGTCACTGCCTTAGACATAACAATGAACTAATGATATCACAGGATTTAACTGTTGTATTCTTCATGTTGCATTGTGGGTTAAGGGGTTTCGTCACTTAGCATATGCAGAGGGTCGTGTCCAAATTGTGTTATGATTTATAATTGTTGCTGCTGTATGCACATTACTTTAGGTGTACATACTTTCACAATTGTTAGCTTTTCTTTTTGATTTTTCTAAAGCAATAAAAGCATTCAGGCATGGCTTAATATTTCTTAAATGCTTTCTGTTAGCATACAAGTCCAGTGTAAGCCTAAGGTTAAAAAGGGAATAAACGGTCAGCCCTGTAACCTTACCATTTAACATGGTCTCAGTCTTACAGATGTCCTCTCCCTAATCAGATTTACCATGTTAAAGTATCTGCAGCATCTGCAGAGGATTATTACTATATGTTTCTAAAACTTCATTTAAAGCTGCAGTGTGTTATGTTTTAGTCCAAATTAAAGTCATCAGGGCTCTATTTTATAAAAGTTAGGAATATTCTCAAAATTAAAGTTCCTAAACTGCTTAGGAACGATTTGTCCGAAATCATTCCTTTCTTCAAAGAATTAGGGATAAATCAAAAGTGACATTGTCTCTTTCTGTGAATTTCCTGCCAAATCAATTAAGAACATTTCTAAATCTACCAAAGATCATTCCTAACCCTAGGAACAACTTCAGCATGAAGACAGGAATGAATTCTTCCTAAGTCCAAGATAGGAATATTCCTAACTTTTATGAAATGGAGCCCATGTCAGTTTTTGATCACAAACCCTTCATCAGTGTCAGTGTTGGCACTAGGTCTCACAAGCTATGAGGGGTGGGGGAGGGATAAATGAGAGAGGGGAGTACAGTCGGGAAATTCCTATCCAAAATGTTGGGAAGCTAGCAGGTAATGATAGGCTGTGAGGGGAATTCTGGCAAACAATTTCTGAACTTGGAAGTATTGGTGAAGTGCCCACACTGTCTTCAACAATACTTTTGATTCTGGGCAATCGTGCAAACTCTATGAAGGTGCAGGTTACTGAAAAAACATTAACCCTATCAATTTCATAGCATCACCAAATCCTCTGTACTAAACCATATTGGAATGATGATTGCAATGTACAGATGATGTGAAATTTTGTCTTTTATGAAATTTCAGTCCCAAATGAATTTAGGTCAGTAAGGTCAAGTTTGAAGGTTTCCAGTGTCTGTTTAATTTGCAGATTACTGATAATAATTTTAATACAACACTGTGTTAGGTTGTTCACCTTCCATTGGATAAATGCCTTGTTGGTTAACATATTGTATAAACCTGCCTTAAATTTGCTGGTCTTTATGTGTACTAAAGCAACATGTGTTTTGTGAATCTACTTTACCCCTCCATACTTCCTTGCAAATGAAACATAGCATTGTGGAAGAGGGGCTTCCATTCAATTTTTCACTTGCCATGTCAGAGACTTTATGCATGCTTTGACTGGTCAGTCCCAATTTTTGCCGATTTTCTTAATTTCAAATCTTCTAGTAGGTAGCATCTTGTGGCAATACCATAAAAATGGGGGTAAAATATTGCTTTACAGCAACATCACATATGGCGAATGGACTAATGAATTCTGTTCATTTTTCAGGAAAAGGCTAATTTAAGCAACAGCCATTGGGAGAAGAGAAAATACTGTTGGTATGTAGTGGCTACAGATTTCTTGCACTATAGATTAGAAAAGTCTACCCACTTGAGATAACCAATACTTTAAGGTGATTTTAGGATGTGATTCCTTCATTTCTGTTGTGCTAGAGAAGTACAGGTGAACTTAAAGAAATGGAATATAATACAAACAGGAGGTAATATTGTTTCTGAATCTATTCTTAATCTGTATTGTCAGATAATCACAGAAATCACAGTTACAATGCCATTTACAATAAATGAACTAAATTATACATAAACATAATTTTTAGGACATTGTACATCAACTTCATAAATATTTCAAAAGGATGCAGAATTGTGTGTAAATTCTGTAGTTAAATAATTTCCACACAAATAGGAGTTTTTCTTGATAAATTTTATCTTTAAATTTAAGAGTGATGATTGCAAAAAGATATGAAGGCACTCGTTCTACTTTTAAAGAAACATCTGATTGATACATGTCTTATAAATAGTCAAGTAGTCTTTACCATCATAATTACAGACATTGTATTTTCTGTCATTTGACAAAGGTTAACCAAGCTCTGGTTGTTCTTCCTTTCCTTTGGTTGACTTGTTTTTGGAATGGCAGAATGGTACCTTTTGGGGAGTGGAGTAAGGAGCTGGTGGGGGAAGAAGGGTGAGGGCAGGGAAAAATTTTAGAATTATGCAAAGTTTGCACTTGATTAATAAACTGCAGCTGATTTTTGGTAACTCGATTAGAAATGTTTATAATACACACTGCAATTTTTTCTATCATTATTTTGAACATTATACTTGCTTTCTCTGCTTCGATCTGTAGAAATGGCAGTTTTGTTTGTTTGTTTTTTTTATTTTTTATTTATTGATTTTTTTTTTTTTGTGGACAAAGGTGTTTTCAAGACTTGGAAAATGGTCTTTTCAGAACTTCGTAAGTAACAAAACTAAGTTGATCAGTTGGTTTATCAACTATAGCTATGTGTTGGACATTATTATGGTTTCTTAAAGGGGGATGAGGTATTGCTGTCCCATATTAGATTTAAAATCCTTCATTAAAGTCATGTGATGGGATCAGAGGTTAATGGCCAAAACTAAATCAGCACTTTTTTGCCAGAAATGTGTGTTTTGTAACATTCAGTACCAGTTGTATGTCAAGCCAATGTTTATTTTTCTCCTTGTTTAAAAGTGGGGTGGCCATGCCCACCCTAGCTGTCCCATTGTTGTTCCCATGGTGATGACAATGGTTTCCATGGAAAACAAATAAAGCTAGATGAAAGGTATCACTTTCAAGTACAGCATGTTAGATAATATCAATCTTTTTCCTTTTTGACTGGCAACTTTCATCTATAGCCACATAACAGCCATAAATAAATCCATGTAAACCTGCAACCTTTGTTTCATGTACTGTACTTCCATTGGATCAGCTGCCAGTGCAGAACTATCCATTTTTTACATTAAGGAAGGTGTTTGATAAAATAGTTTGACTCTGTCGCATTTTCATTGTTACTTACGAATTTCTGTTGGTAAACATTTGTAAATATGTTGGTCCTTTCTTATTCGATTCATTACTGGTTTACAACATCATTGTGCCATGTTTCGCATCAATTTTGTATTTTGAAATTTTGAAAAAAAAAAATTGAACAAATGAATTTCCTGGTAAGAATCCTTTTTTTTCAGCATCTCACATTCTATTTCACTGGCCTCTCTTTGTGGCAGAAGAATTTAGCAGCCTGGACTATGATTTTGGTTTAGGGCATGGGTGGACTAATCTGCTGCCCCCTAAGTTACACTGGAGGTTGTAGAGATATTTTAAGGCCAACCACTTTTTTTTTCGTCTTTTCTAATTCTCTTCTTCAGACAAAATGTTTCAGAGGCTCTGATGACCTGTTATGTGGGTTTATGAGTGTTTGAAAGTTAACACTCAGTATCATATGCACTGATATGGAACCTTTTTGATTGGGAGGGGGGGGATTTAGAATCACATTTTTCGCTTTCATCTCTAGACCTTTTAGATGGATTTTACCTGGATATTTTATTCAGATTCTGCCCAGATGCATATACAATCCAAACACTTCGGGGTGGGGTGGGGGCACACAGTAAGCAAAGTTTTTGCTTTGTCTGGGAGGTGCATTAAACAGGTGTTCTTTTGAAACTGGAGGAGGGGCTAGAACTAAACTTAGTTGGGACAATTTTTTACTGTCTGCGGTTGGATTGGATGTGAAAGGTTGATTTATGGAGGTAGTAGCTTGCCTTAAAAAAGGAAAGGGGGTGGGGGAAGGGAATCTGGGCTTTGTTTTGTGGGGAGAGAATAAGACACTAGATGATATCAATAGCCCAATCTACTGTTTAGTTTTTTACTCTTGAAAATTACATATACTCAGCATTTTCATTCTGAAAGCTAGTGAAAGGAAAATGTATAAAGGATACAACCCTGAATCTAAAATCTAATTATGAAGTCTAAAGACACATTCATGTATGGCTATTAAAATATGAATAATACAGTTTATCCTTAAAAATGGAAATATTGACAAACAGAGGCTTTCTCAAATGAAGGAACACCACTGGCACATTTGACTAGGCCTTTGTGTGATTTGACTGATAAATCTGTTTTTCTTAGAATCGGTAGGAAAAGTGCAGTAGATCCATGTCTGCCATGCACTACTAAACATGAGGTTATCAAAATTGAATTTTGTCAGACAAACATTGGGTACAGGTAATGAACTTTTGATAAATTTTTATACCTACAAAGTGAATGAAAGTTTAAGTTTAAGGTAACCTTCAAGGGAAAAAGCAGTCCCCCCAAATTGAATTAGTGTACCCCATCATCCTAATTCAGAATGGCTCCTATCAATCATGTGACAATATTTTGTTAAATTTATGCAGAATACCTTCTTGGTATACCCTCAATATCTAATGTTTTATACAGAAACATATGAAAGATACTTGTGAGCAAAGTGAGAGCAGATTTTTTAAGATTTACAGATTTTTGAAAATAAACTTGGGGTGACTGTTTTCTCCCTTTAAATGGTTTACTTATTCTTACAGGTTTTGAAAGTTGCAGCAGCAACTAAAATTATCATGATGATAAGACCATACAACTAGTGGGCAAACAATTACAGATGTATTATGTAAGGGTTAAATGAATGAATTTTATGTCTTAGTTATTTAATTTTTGAAAATACTTCTGAATTATGACACAGCATTTGTAGGAAGCAGCATACCATTAAACAAAGGTATGACCTATTATAATGGCACAATTTTAATCTTGGCTAAGGCAGAACATTTGGCACCTTATGTCACAGCCATTCTTGTATATCTTACAATAGAAAAGAAACCATAGAAGAAAATAGTTTTACATAAATAGTGATTATGAAAATAACTGAAAGTGATTAACAATATGTTTGTGCTACTTGTATCTCCCTGAATATGACTAATATTTTAAAGTATCTGATTGCAGTTTAAGCTCCATAATTATGCAAGGTATAGTGAAATTTTCAACAAGATTTTCAATTCCATGGATATTTTTCACACAAGCCTACTTCAAACTGAGGTTAATAGACACCTTAACAGAAATGATTAGGCTGAATACCTGAAGTGAATAGAATTAGCAGGGGTCTATTCACTAGTTTGAAGAAACAGCCTATACTTCTCCAAACTAAGATAACATGAAGTCTTCATTTGAAAACTTCAAATGAATCAGTTCTTAAATGCCAACTTTTACACATGATTTCATTAAGGTATTTTTTAATAAGAAACCCTGCCCCTCAAAACCTACCTAGCTGCCTTAAGGCCTGGAAATCTATTCTTTTAATACCACAAAGAAAGTTGCAAATGTACTTCCTTTGTATTTAAAAATCACTCAGTAACGGGGTTGAACTTGCTTCCTTATAACAATGCGGACAAAATTCTCTGAAAAGACTTTTCAGACAATCACAGAGGCATAATGCAATGCATTTTCACATCGCCATTCATGGCCCATAAGTTCATGTCGTTTTTCACAACTTTTTCTTCCCTTATAATTTAGAGCACTGCAAAGATTTTGCATCTTATTTGTTAAACTTTGAAAAATGTTTTACTGAATATACTCATCAAGGTGAAATGCTATAGCAAACTTTCTTCTGTGACTGGATATCTTACAAAACTTGTAATAACTTCTGATTTCAAAATGGGCACAAGTAATTTGTCCACACTACACCAACATCATTTCTTATGAAGTTAAAAAAAAAACTAACTTTCACAATTATTTCCATCAAATTACATTTAAATTGGCAAGTTAGGATGCGTACATTGAAAGAAACAAAATCACTTCATTACCTGTACATAAATATACAAGATCTTCATAAATATATCGTGAAAAAACAAATAACGTGAAAGTTTACCACTGTTCAAACCCTGTTTTTGTACTGCCTCTAGCTGGCCTGTAGTGATGTAGCCCCTTAAAAGCACACACTGTTCAGTTTACAGACTTTCTTTTCTGCCAACTTTATACCCTTAAAGCATGAAAACTGTCAAAATAACTACAAATATTCAAGGTGCATATTAATATCTGATTGTCCAATTCTTGATATCTGACACTGGCCCCAAAACAAGCAATGAAGAAAGAAAAATAGTCAAAAACCAGTATGATTAAAAATACTAGAAATGATTGAGAAACACTTTTCATACATCGGGAAAACTTAATCTGGTATTGCGTTTTGCTACACAACTAACACATCAATTCCTACACGATGCAAAATGTACAACAGCATTTTTTTGTCTGAGTTGACCCTGGGGATTTCTATGATATTATGTTCCAGGGCTTCATGTAAACCTTGTTACTATGAAAAATTTGAACACTAAACTATTCCCTGATGTTATGAATGCATCTACCAGACTAAGACAGATTGTAGTTACCAACATATTGGTACACATGTAAATAGGATTGGAGGGAGGGGGTTTTGAGGGCTATGGGGGAGGGGGCAGTGGAGGCATTGCACTGCCGTCTTTTGAAACTTCCTGACAAAAGTACAGAATAGCCCTTCCTTTCTGTAGGTCTAATACATAATTGATACCAACAATTTGGCTGCCAGTGCATGGAGACATTCCTTTAATTTGGTGATAAGTAATTCTGAAATTTCCACAAGTAATCTTACCTTTGAATTTTTCTATAAATACTTATAAGACCACTTGTGACAGATTAATTGCTGAACAATTCCATTTCAGAATAATGAGAAGGAATGGCAAAAAGAAGAAGGTAATTAGACAACAACTGCCTCAACCACCCTTCACCCACTCCCCCTTCTCTTCAACTTTACACCCATTAACCTGTTAAAAATAATATAAAAGAAACCTGCTTTATTTTCATTTACAGTGTTGTCATGAAATACATTAATTTCTACATACCAAAGTTTTCATTCTTTTTGATGCCGGTAAACCTTCCAACTTGTCAACAGACAGAAGATACATAATCTGTACACACTTTGGCATACTTCAAATTTTACATGACCTATTTCTTTGAAAAGCAGTTAATGTACTTCCACTGTTGTGAATTATAACACTAACAAAATGAAATAAATCTCCCAAAGTATTCAGCTAATCAGTCTCCATGATAAGACTGAGACCACTCATTTCAGAATGGGGGCAGGGGGGGTACTGAGAAATTCCTCATACCTTCAAATCTATCTCAAACATGTATTGGAAAAAAAAAGTATTCAGGAAAATTAATTAAACACCAAACTTTGTTCTAGAACAATGATTCTGCAAAAAGTACACACTTTACTGATCCACTCTTAGCTACACTCTAAGACATGCTTGGGCAATAAGAGCAGGGCTGGAAAAAATGTCAATTTCCTGGCAAGCAAGTCAAATTTTCCACAGTTTTTGCATGATTTCATGTACAGATCAAATTTCCTTCCTACTGCACATATTTCCCTCCATACACCAAAATTTCCCTACAAGGAGCTCTCCACATTCCTGATTTGTTTTCCACCCATGAAAAGGAGACCACATGCCCTTTACGTCCCATCCCCTCTTTGAAACTACTGTTTGTGCCTCCTGCTTGGCCCTGGCAGTGAAGACAGTTTTTAATCTGCACCTTTCTGGCATACAAAACCTGACAAACTTCAGTACACTGAAAAGTTTATTTATAAACATTAAACAGCTCATGTTTGATACAATTACCCTTACGAATGGTTAACATTTACAAATAATATAATGCTGGTCAGCACACTTTGCACCTCTGGCCAGGGGTACAGGGGACCTCCATAGGTCCCTTGTTGGGGTTTCCAGGGGAAAAGCCCCTGGAAGCCAAGCAATTTGGTACATTTTAGAGGACACAGATCACACATTTCTGATCTAAAGTTCTCTCCAGCTGCCATTAATAGGCTAATATCACAATTATTCATACTGAAAATGCATGCAACATTTATTTTTTCTACACACCTCTAAATATTGGGGGGAGGGGGAACATTTGATATGTCCTCCCTTTAAAAATACTGACAAATACTGACGGGGACATGTCTCCCCTGTCCCACCCCCTACCCGTGTCTGTCCATGCTATAAACACTCATATTTACCTTTTTTTTTTGAAACAAGCCTTTTAGTTTTCAACTACTTTGAAGGCATGGTATGACTCTCTCCGATTCAGTTAATTCCCACCTTATCAACCTCCAAAATAAAATGAAAACATTGATACTGTCACTGCATATGATTTTTACTGTAAAGAATACATTTCAAGTGAAAGATATGAGGTATGCCAAGAAAAACACTGAAGCTAATAAAAGAATCCGCAATAAATAATCTAGAACTTGATCTGTACCTGATAGAGAAATCATAAACTATACATTCTAATAAGAACTTGAAAGACTGTGAAATTAATAATAGACAAATATCATCTTCTATGTACCTTACAGTCTTCAGTAAATCTATTATCTCTAAATAAATATTCTATTCACCAAGAAGAAGTCCTCATACTTCACCTGCATGCATATTCACTTCAAACCAAGACATTTTTTACCCAAAACACAGCAGCTGAAGAGTACCACTGCTTTACAAAAGATCCTTACATCCCAAAGAATAGCAAATGAACAAAATACGGTAGGTTCTTGCATCTAAGAAAAGCTCCACTGCATCCTTTAATTAGTAAAGACTAACCAATTGAAACCTTGAACAGAGTTTTATTTGCAGAGACATGGGCAGAGAATCAAATGTAACCCTCAAAATGTAAAAAAAAATGTGAAGGAAGGAGGCACTCTTTAAACAGGAATGTAACAAGTCGTGCCTGTGAATCACTACTTTCTTAGACTAAATCAGTTTGTAAAATTCTAACCAGATTTCCCCTGTAAGAAAAATGAAGTCCCAAGGTTCTACCCATAAATGACATGTACTTGAACATGTGAGGTGATGTAGCTCTTTGCGACTCTGCTCTAATATAAATTCTCTCAAACCTTGAAGTGAGTCATGCCAAGCCCTTCACCAGGGGAGGGGTGGGGTGGGGGTGTCAAATCCTCCTCCCCCTCCAATGGAAAGCTTTGCTTGGTCAACTCATAACATTCATTTACTAAAAAATTTGCAAAAATTCTGCACAAGGTGGCATCTGAGCACCCTTTGTTATGCAAAAATCTCAATGTAGCTTCCCCTTAGACAAATCCCCACCCCCACACTGTGTTCACATTCACAAAATTACTCAAATGGAGTTCCACTTCAATGGAAAAGATACCCTTTCCACAAGGTAATCTGGTAACAAGCATGCATGCCATGAAAAAAGTTAGAAAACCAATCACACGGTTTGATAACCTTTTTGTGGTCAATACTTCCCAGGCAAGGATCTTGCTGCTTTGATCAAAATAGCATTTTCAAAGCTCCATCATAATATCATGGTACTTATATAAGAAATTTACTCCAGGTGATGTCTGTTTCTGAACAAAGGATCTTGTTACTGGAGTCAGGCAGATGTTGTTGAAGCTCTGTCAGTACATCTTAGTAATCATAAAATAGTCATTCTAGGGGAAATTGTTCTCACTCTTGCAGCAGATATCTTGTCACTTTTATCAGTGAGACTGATACTTGTTAAAGCTCTGTCATAACATCAAGGTGCTCCCCAAATGACTTGCTCACTCTAAGGATCTCTTGTGTCGTCAGGCTCATTCTTTTATTGCTGAGAAAAGGATTTTTATAAGAAAACAGAATAAAAGTGACAAAAAAATATGCATGGCACAAAATGTTGGTGGAAAGCTAAAATGCTTGATAAACAATACATAAGTAAAAGTTGAACTGCTGAGAAATATTAAAGGCTACAAGCAGTCACCTCAAGGTTTTTAAAGGAACTATAAGGGCAAATTCTCTGTAAGTCTATTCTTTGGGTAACAAGGCAATTTAAGCTCCTGCACACCCATAGGTGTATGAGGCAGAGGGGGAGGGTGACAGGGGGCACTGGGCCCCATCCCCCAAATTTTGGAAAATCCAAGATTTGGAAATTCGCATACAATTATTATAAATATCAGGCAAAACTTCTTTTCCAAAGTCTCAGAGATTTGGGCAAAAAATTGTACCCCCCAAATCAAAAGGTCTCAGGCCTATATGCATACACCAATAATACTTAACAAGTGTGTGCAAGGTTCAGTTCCTCCCTTTGAGGCATGGTGTGAGTTTTCTTCTGGGCCTTGCTCATATATGGTCCCTGTCATGTGCTTTGCCATTAAAATGGGTTGCCCAGAAGATGACAGGTGTTGTGCACCAGACTAAACCTCCTTCAGGCAGGCCATTTGACTAGTCGACTTAATTTTTCTTTCCTGTTAGAATCTCTCACTGCCCCCAAATTAATATATTCATGGGCAGACAAATTTCTTCAAGGTGCTGGGGCAGGATGGGGGTGAGAGTAAATTAGAAACTCCATGTAATGCAACCAGTTCTTATCAATTCAGCTTGAGGTATTTGCTCTGTACACTAATGTTTTCTCCACCTATTGAGAATACCACCTGTCCTCCCCCCCCCACCTGTCCTTCCCCCCTCCTTTTTGTCCAAAAAGAGAGATTAAATATCCCCACACAAATTTGTAACACTAGCTCAACTGAGCCCTATCCTGCACGAATTACTGTAATACTGTGTGCCCTTTCAGGCAACTGAACTGTGTGCTACACTAGAGTTACGGCAACAATAACGTTGATCGCTATCACTTGGAGAGCTTAAAATGTTGCAAGTTTTGTGAGTATCAGTGCTGATATTTTGGGCGGGAACTAAAAGAAATGTGTGTTCTGGTGAATTATAAGGATTTTTGCAAAAAACTTTGAAGTGTATTTTAGCCCTGTTTCCAGTTTTCAAATAATCGGTGGTGGTAATTCGTTGGATGTCCAAATTTTACCGATGCTGATTATTTACCGATTGTGCGATAATCTGCCCGATGACGATTATCTAACATATGATTGGTCGAACACTAATCAAACTGGAATTTTCTGATCAATGAAACACATGACAACAGCAAACTAATTGTTATAAAGTGTCATTCTATCTCACCTGATGACATTAACTGGAATATCCTGATCCTTGGTTTTGATGTAACCACCTTTAGTGTCCCCCCTCATGTCTCCTCTGTCCCCATCTTGGCCTCTCTCTTCCACAGCTTTATGTCTGTGTGATAGCAGTTCTTTTTTCTCCTGATTCCTTTCTCCATCTTCATCCTGCTTCGAGGACTGCCTCTTCACAGAAGGCCGACCCAGCTTGACTAACTCTTCTTTGAGCTCTTGCATTGCCAACAGACCTTCCTCTGAGAGTTGACCCTGGCTGAGTCTCCTCTGAGGCAGGGAAAGGGGTGAAGGGTCATCAAGGGACCCTTGCTGATGGAACATCCCAACCACCTCTGCTTGAGGGCTCTGTCTGCCATCATCATACCAAGAGATGTTATTTCCTCTCGGTTTGATAAATCCATTTTCGTGTCGATGGTTCTGCATCCCCTTGTTCTGTTTTAAAGGTTTGGTGCCCTCAGTGTCTGAATGGGTAGCTTGGTAACGTGAGAGTTCCATGCTGGCTGGCGACCTTACCATTCGTGAGTGTTTATGCCTGTGGGGTGTAACCTCTGACCTAGTAGTGTAGACACTCTCTCGACCTGAGATAACACTGAGTTTATCCCTGTGAAGGTAGGGAAGGTGATACTTGTTGAAGTTTTTTTTTTACTTTACATTTAGATTGTCAGTCAAAATGATGACAAGGGCGAGGGCACATCTATATCATGATGACTAGGGGGAATCAACAACAAGTTAACTTTAAAAGGTGTAGATATGGCAAATATGAAAACCACAAACCCCACATTGTCAAGGAATGAATGGGACAGTGAGACCAGCACTTTGGGAAAGGGAGGCAGGGGTTCCACTTCAAATTTACAAACTAGACTAGCAGAAATTGTTGATTAATTTATCCCACTTAAACTGACTGTTTACATTTAAGTTGCTATGCACAATTTTCCCATGTTTGTCATCCCAAGTCACTGTAAAAGAATGTACCTACATGTCAGACTGCACACTGATAAAGAGGGTATACCAGCAGTGATCACAAAATTATAGACTAAAAAATTTTTAACAGCCAAAAATTAGAATTTTAACAATTTGCAAGCAATAAAATGATTCATTTAAGAAAATGTGATGTTACTTACTCCTCATCATAATGGCCTCTTCTTCTTGCTCTTTGGTGCGATCTCTTGGATGAACTGACTCTGATGGAAACATCCTCATCAGTTCTGTATCCAAAAATAGTTAAAAACAAATTAACATTTAGGTCCAACCTTTAAACCTTCATGTGTTAGATGGCATTTTTAAAGTTATACATCCCCATATTCACAGACACACTAATTCAATTTTTTGAGTGAAAGATGGGAGGAGGGGTTAAGGGAATGGGGTGGGGTGGGTGTCCATATGGCTAATTAAAAGAAACAGCAAAGACTACTGACAGGAACATATCTGGCAATCAGTTGGAATTATAGGATTAAGCCCTTCAATACCAGGAGTTCTCATTTGTCTCTAAGAATCATGAGATATAGCTGAGGCATATAAGGCCACAGACTAACTGGGTTGGGGAATATCACTTCCACCTTTAGCTAAAGAATTGCCATACTTAAAGAGATAATAAAATTCTTGCGCACTATATATGAAAATGATACCACACATATGTTTTTAAACCCAAGCTTTTAGCAAATGGGAACTTCACAAGGATATGAATGTGAAGTACAAAATAGTTGAGCATAAACAAGGCATTAAAACACTTACATCACATTGACATATGATATATCTTGAAGCTGTTCTGGAGAGAGACCAGATGTATCCACAAGTCCTTGCTGAATGTAATCTTGCAAAGTGGCAGAGGTTTGTAGATCATCCATTTTCCTGAATGCAGCAAAAATTTTTGAGAAGATAGGAAGTGACAGATGAGGAGGACAGAAAAGGAATATTCGTAAATTTCTTGCACAAAGACAGGCCTGTGTTTTGAGTGTTATTTGAAGTCTTTTTCAACTTGCTTTAGGTATCAGCCTGCTTCTCATTCCATCACCTTCCCAAAGTTTGCAGACTTTCCTAAAGAAGAGAAATCCAGCATCATCCACCATTCTTTTGGGGACAATAGACTAGCAACTTTTCTCCAGCATGTCCACCTTGACAGAACATTGATGGACCACCAGTGGTATGCAACACCCCTTTTACACTTGAATGCTACTTCTCTCTTACTACAAACTTTTCACACAAATGCCTTTTATTTTGGTAACATAGTAATGTACTGAAACTTGTTTCTCCTTGCAAACAGTAATTTTTCCAGAATTTTTTTGAGCTGAATGAAAAAAAAAAAAAAACATCTGTCACAAGCCCACTTGGCAATGAGCTGGCCCATGCTTTGTGCCAGTCAAGTCAAGAGTCACCAAGTTGGAACCAATGCTTCATACCTTATGGCACACACGATCACACCTTGAGGCATACAAAGCTTTATATGACAAGCTCTTATACAATTTGTATCAAAGCAAACCCTATCACACCTTGTGGCAATATATATGGTGACAAACACTGTCACATCTTACAGCAGACAATATATCCAGCAAACACTATCACACCTTGTTGCAACATATCTTACTCACCTGTGTGCCACCTGACTTAGCAGGAGGCTTAGTTTGTGACAAACACTATCACATCTTACAGCAGACAATATATCCAGCAAACACTATCACACCTTGTTCCAACATATCTTACTCACCTGTGTGCCACCTGACTTAGCAGGAGGCTTAGTTTGTGACAAACACTGTCACATCTTACAGCAGACAATATATCCAGCAAACACTATCACACCTTGTTCCAACATATCTTACTCACCTGTGTGCCACCTGACTTAGCAGGAGGCTTAGTTTGTGACAAACACTATCACATCTTACAGCACACAATTTATCCAGCAAACCCTATCACACCTTGTTGCAACATATCCTGTGACAAACACTATCACATCTTTCAGCAGACAATACATCCAGCAAACCCTATCACACCTTGTTGCAACATATCTTGTGACAAACACTATCACATCTCACAGCAGACAATACATCCAGCAAACCCTATCACACCTTGTTGCAACATATCTTGTGGCAAACACTATCACATCTTACAGCAGACAATATCAAGTTTTGTGGCAAACATTGTCACATGTTGTGACAAACACTATCAAACATTCATGCAGAGTACAGACACACTACCCCACCTTGTGGCCAACATTTTATACCACATCATATGACCAAAATTATTACATCTTGCTACAACACTCTCACATCTTGTGCACACCATCACATTTTATAGCAAGCACTTTAACCGCTTGTGACAGGCACAATCACATTCTGTAAGGAATACTATCCCAGTTTGCAAAAAAACTATTTTTCAACTTATTATAACACAATACTTACCTTCTGTCAATGTTATATCCTTTACCAGTGACAAAACCATTACTGTAAAAAAAAAGAAAAATTGAAATATGGTTCAGAGATGAATACAAAGTTGGGAGAAAAGGAAAAATCACATCACAAACTAACAAGATTCCTGACAATGAGAGTAATATTCCATAACATGGCATTTTACTGACCAAATGTAGAAAAATTCAAAACCTGATTTATACTTCATACAAAGTTTATGTTATTTCCTGAAGTCTGGTGGTATGTGCCAATATGTTTTATGTCATATAAATGAAATTACAGTTTGTTTATGTACACACTAGTATAGGCTTTGTGTAAAGTACACTTACTTCTCAAGTTCTGGTACGGATCAATTTTTGAGAGCTTTATATGGGAACCCCATATCCACAAAACTCTTATTAGTGATTATGTGCAACAATGCCTACCACCTACTCTCCTTCAGTAAGGCTCAATTTTCAAAAGTATCATCACATTCTTCACCTACAAAGCTCTAATAATATCATAAATGTCATTAGAGATCTTTGACACATAATGCACACTACACTCCTTAGTTCTTACATCACCATTCTGATAAAGACCAATGTCCCATGGATCTCTCTTGCTGCTACCACCAAATGTCCCTTGCAACAACAAAACATACCTTAAATATGCTCTTTATATTAAAAGAACCTCCTTAATTAGCCAAACAGCATTTTCCTTTTTTGCTCCACTGACAGAAAATCTTTTACCAGCAGTCAAATTCACAAAATCACAAAAAAAGGAAGAAATACAATGGTGCAGAACTTTCAATGGAATCCTCAAAAGGTGGAAATGCTTAAAAACCACCTTTTTTTAAGAATGGCCTCATCAGAATCAATGAGTACCTTTTATGGGGTCTTCTTCTCCTGTGATCGTACTCTGCCTCACTGCCGCTGGTATCACCTCCATGACTCCTGATGACGTGAGCAAAGACTTAACTCAGTACTCAACAAATGATTCCTGCCCTCTTAATAAATGTGACAAAATTATGTAACTTTTTGATCACTACTTTATGGCAAGCTATTCAAAGTTTCATTCTAGAGACAGCCATTGAGATACATGTACCTTACATGCAAAGAAAGAAATAGTGATGGCTTATTATACAAAACAAGCACATTAAATAGGACCACAAAAAATGCAGAGAAAAATAACTCCGGCAGGCTTACAAAAACCAAAACCATGGACTGAAAAGCCACCGAAGACAAAAGCAGGGGAGATTTAGTATACTTTAAGAGCAATAGTTAAAACGTCAAGAAATTGAGTTTGAAGCACAAGGAAATATCTGCAAAACTACAAGGAAACTAACAGAAACGATACACACAACCACCTACATAGTGAGTTAAGGTGAAACTGATGCAGTCAAACCAATGTGAATTTACATATTCGGGTACATGCAAAATAATAAGTGGTTCTTTTCAATCACATGACAATAATTGGAGTAAATGAAGTTTTTTTTAATTTTTTCAACTTTTGAATGGTGTGTAATTTTTTTACTTTGTTAATTTTATTGGGTTTCTTCAATTTAACATCTAAAGCAAAATTTGGCTCCTTCTGATTTACATGTAAAGCAACATTCTTTTTGTGATCATTATGAAAGACTTGCAAATAAAAAAATAAAAAAAAAAATTACAAAGGTTTAACTGATATGTCACAAATGGTGTGTGTGGGTGGGGGGTGGGGGTGGTTGGGTTGTGGGGGGAGGAGGGAAACCTGCATATGACCTTAAAGTCCAGTTCCAAAATCCACATATTCGATGCTATATTTCAACTTCCATAAAGGAAATAGCCAGAATTTGTTTGCTGCCATTATTTTAGTTCTGATGGTTGTTGCATATAAGTTGTAATTTTGTGATGGCGATGAAGCATACAAACATGACGGCTTTGGAGAGGAAAAGAATGCCAAGAAACAATTTAAATAAAAAACAAAAAAAAAAAAATATAAAGGGACAAAATTAGCCTCAAGCAACAAATGTTATGTTTGTCTCAATTAATTCCATATTCTGTTTCTGTTTTATAACATGTTTTCCATGGTCTAAAAAGGTCAAAGTGCCACATTTTATTTTTTCATCATATTACATGTTCTCTGTTTTAGTTTAATATATCATTCACATGAAAAAAAAAAACAGTGTAAATAATATTCAAATTGAAAAGATACCCTCATGTTTATGTTTGTGACTTTTTGAAGATGTCTTTCTTGATTTTTTGAATTATGCTTTTGTTTTTCCTTTTAATGTGCACCATTCTCCCTGATTTTTTTCTGTTTTCAATTTTCTTCCTGATTTCTGATGTTGTCTTTCCTTTCTATACAATCAGAAAACATGTGCCACTCAACTAATGCTGCATGAAAGGCAAAACTCATGCTACATGAAAGAAAAATACAATTCGTGCAACTTAAAGTGTCAAGGGAGTTCAAAAGTGAGCCAATAAAACAGAAAAGGCATGGGTACCCATGTTACAGCCAAACGCAACAGTGAGAAAAAGCAGAACTAAGACAAAGCTAAGATATTAAAATCACGTTTTAGGAAAGTTACTTTAGCAGAAATGACAGTGGTAAAGTTACAAGACAAACAGACTACAAAAAAGAGAAATTCTCATATCTGTACCACAAACATAAGACAACAGAAAGAACAAAAGCTGTAAACAATACTACAAGAAAACTTATATAAGCAAGCACCACCGCAGATCAATTAGTATGCGGGACTGTATGGAATGAGCTGCCGATAATTTGAAGTAAGTTTCTTGCTATATTAAGCCATTAAAATTGGACCAATGCATACAGGAAGGTCACCTATCTAAAAGTTTGATACCAAAGCAAAGCTTTAATTTTGGTCAGTTCAATGGAACGGAAAATGCAGTATAGGCCTACAGCAGACATAATTATCCCATGGTGCCTTTCATACATCACAAGAAAATGACACTAAAATCACACGAACAGCAGCATATAGAGACAAACCAGTACAGAACAACAACGACAGACAATTTAAAACACAGATCTTATCTTACAAAGCCATAAACCATAAACTGACCAAAACCACTTTCAAAAAAGCATTGAGAAGAAATGCATTTAAGTTAAGCACAGATATTCTTAACAACTGATGTGAGAAAACAAAGCAGTGTCAATGAAATATATCTATGGTAACCAGCTTTAAATTCCAGTTTGTATTCTAGCCTTAAAAAAGACTGAAATTCCCCCCAATACGTTTCCATGCCATAACTTGGTATGTAAATGCCAAATCTAGGAAGCACCTGTCTTCCAAATTCAATTTATTGATATCTTGCTTTGTTTCTCTCTCTCTTTCCCCTCCCCACAGGCAATCTATACTGCTAAAAAAAATGAACATACTTCTTTCTTCTTCTCCTGCGATGTCTAGCCTCGTCTCCACTTATGTCTGAAAGTTCTGTGAGGGATACATTCCGTCTGTAGGTGTAAATATACATCAAGTATCACCTACCATAAATTTGTCATGTCAACAGCTATGGTTCATGCACATGGGGAATGGGATTAGATGGTTTCCCTTGCACAGTCTTGAAGATGAAGCACCCCCATCATCATATGAAATAAGATGGGAGTAAGAATATAAAGCACAATTGTCTTGTGTCCTTAACAATTCTTTTGGTGGGGAGGGGCTGTCCAAATAGCATGCTCCAGCACCTCAGACATTTTGAATTTTGCAGTAGTCTTTTAAAGGCCCTACAATCTGGCCCCAGATGGTAAATTCTCCCTACTAAGTTTACTTCTAGCCCCTCCTCCAATTTAAACAAAAACAAGTCTAATACACCTCCCAGACAAAGCTACTGTAGCTTGCACAGTCTTGAAGATGAAGCAGTCCATCTTCATATGAAATAAGATGGGAGTAAGAATATAAAGCACAATTGTCTTGCGTCCTTAACAATTCTTTTAGTGGGGAGGGGCTGTCCAAATAGCATGCTCCAGCACCTCAGACATTTTGAATTTTGCAGTAGTCTTTTAAAGGCCCTACAATCTGAAACAACTACAAGTCTAATACACTTCCCAACAAAGCTACTGTAGCTGGTAACACAACTGTAAAAGTCATCATTGACCAACCAGGGTAAAGCTTTTGTTTTAATGTATGCCAATCAAAGTGCAGTCACCAATTGTATTTACTGATATGATCATATTCCTAAATATGTTTGGGGCCAGGCCTTTAAGTTAAGATTCCTAGGGTGCAGCCATGATATTCCGCCTTGATGCCATAGCAGTTCTTTTATACCACTAAGAGAACACAGATGGAGAAACTTGCAAGAATTTATCCATTACAACTTCACAAAGGGTGGCCTACATTTCAACAGTTTAACTCAATTTTGGAACCTTTTTATTAGGCTACAGGTCATTTCAGATGGAGAACACAGTGGACTGAACTTGAAGCTCACCTTTCTTTGACCTTGCTAACATCACACTCAAGACATGCACATTGCTAAGCCTCGTTTCATCAAAATCTACCACATTTGTCCACTGAGTCACAGCACCATTAAGGGACACTTTAAGGTGATGTCCCTTAGTAAGTTAACCTCAGGGTTTTAGCCAGGATTTTGGATCCCAGAGTCTACACTTGGTGGCCAGAGGGAGGGTACAAGTGGAGGAATTGCCAAAATGTTTTCAGTGTTGACCCTTCTAAATGTATAAAAATGGTACAACATCTGGCTTATTTTGCACCCTAAGTAATAACCCTACCATACAGGTTAGCATACTTAACATACTGCCTTTCTGATCTAATATTAAGGGGGGTTGGGGTAGGGGATGGATGTTTTCTGGTTAAAACAATTATATCATGAAGAAAACAATTATATCATGGCCACCTTGGCAAAGGAATCATATTATGAACAGTAAAATGTATTCACCTGTATCTCCTTGCAAAGCTTGACTCGCTCTCATCTCCAGACCTGTCACTGTGGTACTTCCTTCTGTTAAACCCTGGGGAGGAAGCCCTGGACTGAGGCTTACGTTTCCTGGACCTGTAGCTCTCATATACATCATTTGATGGCGAGTACAAACCACTTCAAACCAGAAATGGGACAAAAATTCAGTAAAATCAACATCATAAAGTATCTAGAACCATGAATACAGTCTAATTTTTGTCACAAAACTGGTAAAATAAATCAAATGCTTCAACGTGCCCTGCCTTCTTCCATGTCAAGACAAGATGACACTACTTATGTAGTAAAGTACAAAGTGATTTATATCAAAAGAGCAAGAGGGATTAACTATTGCAAAGTGGCATAATAGAAAAGGTCACCAATACCCAGAACTCCCAACATTTCAGAATTCAAAATAGGGATATAAGGATACATAGAAGTGGAAATGTGCATGAAGTGAGCAGCGAGTGCATAGCGCAAAGCCCCTTATGGGTGGGGTCCAGGGGGTTACCACAGGCCCCTGGTGGAATCCAGTGGGTGGCACACCCAGAAGCTCCAGGCTTTTTAGTGTTTCAGAATCTTCAAAAGACCCAGTTGCTTTCAGTGTCTGTGATGTAGTAAATGGGAAATACTGTTAGCACAATGTAGACTGGAAATTAAATACGGCAGGCTTAAGGGGCCAAAAAGTTTATAAAAGCCGTGTTGCATGCTTTGCGTACTAAAGATGCCTATGTAATGACTTTCTGACTACCACTCATTAGCCAATATTTTCGTTTTTGGTGGGAAAATAACAGAACAAAGTGGAAAGGTGGGAACTAGGTAGGATTTTTGGAAATTTTCTGCCCAAAGCAGGAGGGTTGGGAGCTCTGCAATACCCCAATTCAGATGTACTCATTGAATTCATGATCAGTGAATATGAAGCAGATTATATTGCACCATACACATTGCATTAATCTACAGACATGTTTTCTTCATTTTTCATCTGTTCTCACTATTTCAAACAGCATTAGCTTGACACTGGAGAGTGGCTAACAGCAGAAATGAGCTTTCCAAATTGTGTGATTTTTTTCGTATGTCTTATCTCATATCTCTAAGCAATTAATCCTTTGCATCACATTTATGACAATCAATCCCTTTAAACTGTATTTTTTGAAACCTCTAAGTAATTTGTCAATTATGACTTCCAGCCCAAATCTATGTGAGCTCAGTTTCCGAGATTTCCATTCTCATATTAATGGTGAAAGCAGCTCATTTAGACTTTGTTTAGGAATGGGGTGAATATACTCAACAACTTTGTTTTCACCCACTCTGCCTTCAAGGCATTTCAGTATTTTTTTTTTTTTTTTTTTGAATGAGCTTTACAACAATAAAAAATTATCCTTCACATGAAGTGACGCAGAGCTGTTAGGCAACAAGTGTGCTAAGAATCATCTCATTAAAAGAATGGCTTTAGGCTGTAGTAAATCACAACTATTTTGCTCTGTTTTGCTATGTTTGTTTCACATTGCATGGGTACAAAATTCTTTAATGCTACAAATCAGAATCAAAAATTGCTCTTAATAAGCATTTTGTGGGAAAGAAAACCAAATGAGACAAACAGATGCAAAACTGACAACAACAATGATAACAACCATTTTGTTTTTTGTTTTGTTTTTTCTTTGTAAGAACCTAAGGTACATATATTCCAGTTTGATTGGTAATTCCTCATACTTACCCACTAAATTGACTATAGTTCTCCCATGGCAAGGATTTTGTGCTGATGGCTGAGGTTGGGCTGTCTCTTCCTGATCGACTATGATGAGACAGGATGGAGAAAGCAATAATAATTAAGCTTATGTAGCGCCAATCAGTACCAAGAGTTACTGCTCAAGGTGCTTTACAAGGAAACAAAAAGGTTCATTAAGTATAACCAGTACTGAACAAATGAGTCTTAAGTAAACTCTTAAAAAGAGAGTGTTTCAAGCAAGTTCATAAGTCATCTGGTAACCTGTTCCATAAAGATGATGCACAGTACTGATAACTTCTACAGCCATAGGAAACAGCAGGAATGTTTTCTTGAAAATAATTCAGAGCTACATGTTACAACCAGTACTTAGTATGATAAGTTTGTTTGAAATATGTTTAAGGAACTTCCAACACTTTCACATGTGTATGAACCATGTACTAAAGGCTAAGGATAATGAGCCATGCACACTCTTTTCAAAGCAAATTACCTGGTGATGGGACTACAATACTATGCTTATTATTTTTACTTGTATATTAGTTCACGATACATTCAAGTTTATGTTGCCCATAAAACCTAATGCTGTATGTCTATATGCAAGTGCACCATGCAGAGAGCTACATGCATTTTTCTGAAAGTAGTGCAAGTGAGTTGATTTCTTTCTATGTACTTCAGCTGTATTGTATGACATCACTAGGTTTGCAACTGTCCAACCCTACCTAGTAACTTGTTGTAATGGAGATGGAGCATGAAACAGGTGGAAATTTTTACAAGATCAATACATAATGGATAAACTGTAGGCACACATAAAAATGCATCACACTTTCATTGTGACTTTCTCAGTCACCAATTTGCTTTAAAATTCACGGCAAACATGACATGACTTTGTACCCAAAACTTATGATGGACCTACCCAATGACTTCAATGGTACTACCTAATGATCTTAATGCTCCTTCCAAATGACCTTAATGGTACTACCCAATGACCTACATTTACACTTTCACCTGAAACAGTTGTATATATCACCAATTGCAGTTTAGTGACCACAAATAAGTTTATGTACTGAATGAAAAGAAGCCACTAGAAACCATGTGTTTTGATCTTTGGTTTTGTGACTCAAACATGGAGGACATGATGAAACCTACCACTAATGAGGCTCTGTTTACAGAGGCAAGAAAGATTAACTTACCTGAGAATTATTTCTTCCCCATCTACCACATCTCGAGGAGAATCTCTTGCTATCACCACCTCTGACTCACTTTCCGATGAAAGACGTCGAGAATACCTCTTGCTTGGTGTCCGCTCCACCTTTGGCTGTTTCCTTCTGAGACTGGAAGATAACTCTAAGGCTTCTTTCTTTGTGCGTCCACTTGAAACAGAAGTAAAATGTATGCAGTTATGACTGGTCAAACTAGCAGTGTAAATTTTGTTCTAGAAAAGTGACAGGGTATTCCAAATGTGCCTGCTTCTATAATTTCTTACTGAAAAGAAAAGCTTTTATGATTGTAACTAAGTTTTCAAAGTTGTCCTGCTAATGCTTGGAAAATTTCAGTTAAGTGTGATTCAGGGTCAGGAAGTCAGCTGTGCTCATAATAGACCCTATATGATATAGATTGTGAATGAATGCTGCCAAAATTCCTGTTGTCTTCTCAAGTAAATGGTCAGAGGATAACAAGGGATTTACTAATTACCCAATTCTGCAGAGGGCCTGCCATTCAATGTGGCCACCCAATCTTTACCCATTTTCCTTATGGCAGGAAGGGCCGGGGGCCCTTCTGAAGCTATGCATTACTACCTGATGTGGATGAGAAAGGAATCAGACAAAACCTAAGTCAACCTCAGCACCACTGTGAAATGGATTGCAGAAAGATCGGTTTAGTTTCCAGAAAGATTAAAGGTAGTTCTACCAGGATTTGATCTTGAAACCTGCTAAATGCAAGTCCTACACTCTATCCACTAAGCTGCCACTACACTATTGAATAGTTTTGTGATACACTAGGCCACTAACAGGTGTTCTAGCTGATGACTTTTGTGGTTTATGCACATTACTAGTATGTAACAAAAGGAATCCAAATGATGACTGAATAAGCCAAGTATACTGCACAGCCACTTACTCTACCCAAAGAAAGTTACAAATTCACCTGACTTCACATGCACAAAACCGGGAAAATAATTTCAGTCTCAACATACATGAAACTTTCTTTACATTTTTTCATTCTTTTATGTAATTTGCCAAATTCTCATATTTCTGCTGTCAATCATTCTTCTTGAAAATGAAGCTTTTAAATCACTCAGGATCCACTAGACCAGGAGTGCCCAACCAGTCGATTGAGGACCGCGGACTGATCCCAAGTCGACCGTGAGTGGTGTAGGAAAAAACGAAAAAAAATGTTTTTATGTGTAACTGTATGAACAGTGCATGTTTTCTTTTGTTATAATAAATTGAGAACCTAGCTCATGCGATGGGCCATCTATAGTGCATAAAATTGGCACACCTTAAGAGTACCTGACAACCAGTACACATTTACAGTTCAGTGCATTTTTGACACTGGACTAGTGGATCTCGTGAGGTTGGCTACTTGAAAAGTAGATCTTGGGTCAAAAAAGGTTGGGTTAGGTTAGATGAGGTTTAACGTCCCAGTTTCCAAACAATTGGAAGGTTGGGCGCCCCTGCACGAGACCCTGTGTTGAAATATTACCTGTGTCGGAATGATGTTGAACTGAAAGACGGAAGACGAAAGAATGCATGCTGCTCCACACAGCAAGTCCAGAGGTGCTTACAAGCCTCCTTACTTTCTAACTGGAATGAATATTCATTATCACCACCCTGAAACAATAAGTGTTAAGAAAATGTTTGTATACATTTCAGACATTGCAGGTAATATTCCATAAATGGAAGTATTGTTCTCAGCAAACTTAAGTGAAATAATTTTTAACTATTGCATTGTAATATTGTTCTTTGTTTCTTGTTTTTGTCACTTTTGTATTAAATGCTGTTAAAAGCTTTTGATTTTAGTTCAAAATAAATGTTGATGTGTATTGTTATTAAGGAACCAACTTATAATCTACACTCTACAGAGGTTGGGAGTGGATAATATCTTAAACCGGAGTTAGCGCTGCAGACACTGCAGCATTTGAAAGATGTGTTTGCACTGCTCTTTCCCTGTTAACATGTTATTACATGGGAGGAAGGGTCATTACATGGGAGGGGTGGGAGGGAGAGAATGGGAGGGGGAATAGGGGGACAAGCATGGCAATGGAGAGTGAGAAGAGTTAATGGTTGAAGATGGGACACATCCTGCCAGTACCACTCTTTGGTGGAAAATCTCAGCACTCCATGGGCATACAGGGAGAACAAGAACAGCTGAAAGAAAAGGACCTTTAGGCTTGGGTCATTCCTACAAATAATTTAGAATCTACTAGCTTTGTTAATCAGGTATAAAAGAGACATACTCCATTAATATTTTAAACACTTACTCACTATCAGGGGTTGATCAAGTTTTAAAAGTGGGAAAGGGAAGGAGGGATTTTCCCTCCAAATCAGCACCCACAATTATAAATGACTAATTAAAATAATAGTATGTAACTTTGAGTGGCACTCTTGCAAAAAAAATACAGTAACAGTCAAGGTGAGAAGAGCTAGTATCTCCTTTGAAATAAAAGGTATAAGGACAACTAAACTGGTCAAGTCTGGATCATTCTACAAAGTCGAGTACAGAAAGACAGCGCCAGACAGCATTAAGAGTTAAGCTTATTGTTCCTGTTTGCATAAGGTCATTGTACTTTTGAGTACTTTTAAGTTCATGCAATAGGCTAACCTATGCTTGTAAATTCAAGATAAATCATTTAAGAAATTTTACCTCCCTTAGGAAGTCATACTTGTGAATACTGGGGCAAGCAAGCTTCACCTCTCATAAATCATCTTGTGATCAAAGTGCAGTGTTCACTTAAAATTTTAGTGTAAACATACAAATATCAAAATATACCGGTTGTCATGTAAATCATATCCATGTAAGCTACAGTCCTGTTTAGTTTCAAATGGAAGGATGCGGGACTTTGATGATGAAGGCAGATTATGAAAAAAGAAACTATCAGTGTTGGCACAGCTTGCCTGGCCATATGGGACAGAGGTTGTGAGACAAGACAAATTTGAGCAAACTTTCATTAGCATAAATGTCTAGCTGTACAAATGTCCAACAAATTTGTTTCACACCTGTGCAATACGAATGTTGTTGTGTGCATGACAATTTTTGATATATTGATCTACAAATCTTGATGTGGCAACACATCATTTACCCCTCCCAGCCCCCCTCCCAGCCCCCCTCACCACAGAGGAGGTTGTTCCATGCAATTCTGGAAGTAATGAATAATACTGTATGATTTATACAGGGTTTCTGCTTCTTCAAAAGAATAAAATTCCAGAACTTTTCTATGACCTCTTCAAAACACCTTACAAAATTTGACTTCTCTGGGCCTGGAAAGTGGAAATACAAACATTCAATCACTAATTTCTATGACTTCTCTGGTAGGAAAGGGGAGGGAGGGGGGGGGGGGGAGATCTATTCTGGACTGTACCTTGTTTAGACACAAATATGACATTGCATGCATAAAAGAACAAACTAAGCTATCTGGGAATAAAGAAAAATATGGGATAGAGAACAATTTGCCCATCTTTGTCCCTTCCGGTCCCTTCCCAACCATTCCTTTTTGTTCCTGTATGTATTACTTCTATGCTCCCAACAAGACAAGCTAGTCAATCAGGTCAACATATTTAAATTCTACCTCATCAAGTCAAAACTTAAACAAACTACACAACAAATGGGACACCAAAATCAGGGCAGTGTATTTCCCTTGGGGACATTTGATAACCAAGAGAGACTGTGAACAAATTATCATCACCAATTGGCCATTTTAATGGCCAGTAGATTTATAACCCAAGCCAGAAAATTAGATTATAATATGACATATATTCTACCCCAATGGCTTGTTAAGACTGAATGGTAAATTAGGTGTAGGTGTGTGGCATATGCCCACCCACAATAAAGATTGGATAAATATGCAGCCAATTATGGTATATATGTTCCACACTCTGGCTTGTGCAAGAGCTGATGTGAACTTCAAATTACAATTCTTGGTGAAGAACTGAATAAGCAATTCATGAGTGGATGTAGACTTTACACATTGATGTCACAGGACGTCATTTTAGAGGGCAAGCAATGAAGCACACTGTATGCACAACGTAGACTTTGCACGCACACATAGTGGACTCAGGCGTGTATCCGACCAGTACGAAAATCAGCTGTCTACATTTGTCTTGGTGGAAGTTGCATTGCTATGGACTTGCCTCTGGACGAGGGCACACTTTCTTTTTTTCTGTGACATCACATGCATAAGGTCTACTAAAGACAGCATATTTTGAAGCAAGTGTACATATTTTCAAAAGCTTTTACAAACACCTAATTATTTCCAATGAATCTGCCTTTTGGGGGATAACAAAATGAAAGGAAACAAGAATGTCTATTACACTACCCCCGAGGAACTGTCCATTCTTTTGAATCATTTCCATTTTGAATCATTCTGAATCATTTTCACATGAGTGAAAAGTGTACTTTTTTGGGGGGGGGGGGCATTTAAAGAATCACCTACACTCAATCGAACTACAATAAATGACAACGATCCTTTGCCGACCAATCACTTATCTCACTTTTACTAAAGAACTCTCTTGGATATTAGAAAGGTATGTTTTATACTCCTGTAAAAGTGATGAAAAAGAAGGATGATCCCCTCAGGAAGTTGTCTAGTGTCTGAAGAAATGTGGCATTTGAAGGTTTCATTTTGGACACAGTTCCCAAGTGGAAGGGGTAATCAAAGGCTAGAATACTTCACAAGCAGGGTATGTCAGCCATAGTTTTTTTTTTTGGGGGGGGGGGGGGTTATATTGATTTTCCATGCACTGGTCTTGCTTGCAGCAGCTGACACACTTCAATATGGTCTACAACATTACAGTCTGGGGCTGTTCAGGTGTTGAATCTTTCAACTGATATTTCTAATCTAACTTGGTCCTGGTAAAGCCTAAAACAATCTTTTGACAATAACCTTGAAGGATGCTTGGCCAGAAACTGATATGATGTTATGGTAACCCATTTTGGACCCCTGGGTGAGACCCTTTGAATGAGGGCCATTTCCCCATGTGAACAAGAAAGGTCTTTTGCCATTTGCTCATTCATATGACCACTGTGATGTCACAAAGGAATATGAATGCCAGAATTAATTTTGTTGAGGATTGCAGTTCTAACCAATGCAAATACTCCTTTCTAAAACATTTTGTGGAATTACCCATGTTAAATTCAAAGAATAGAGCTCAAGTTGCAACTCTTTTTGAAAAGGCATGTTTACTCATCTTATGACTAAATTTCTCCTTTGTAGAAACACACTTTCTTTCTCCTTTGTAGAAAAACATTTTCTGAAAAACTGGAGAGTTTATTGACATGTCACAATTTCAAATTGGAGAACTTCCTTTTTTCAATATCATATTTTCGCGTAAAACGAGAACACTTCAAAATACTTTTTTGAAAAGTATATTTGGCTGTTATTTTACAAGTGTTTTCTTGTAAACAGAACTAAACTATTTTTTTTTTGTAACAGAAAAACGCTCTAAGACTTCTTTTCATAGAGAAAGTTGTACAAACCTGTTCTTTCATCGCCTTCATCACAAACATATGGGTCAGTTAGAAGTTTCTCTATGTAGGTCACCTTAATTGAACTGGGATTAAAAGAAACCACTTTCTTCTTTGATATTTAAATAGTTGTCATCCCTTATCAGAAATTCAAATTGAACATCCTTGAAACAATTTTAGGAAAAGTACAATGCCCACTAAAAAAAGGAAGAAAAAAAAATCAAAAATTCTTCTCTATGCCAAAAATTGTTGTGGGAAAACCATGACCTGAAACTAAAAATATTTGGGGTACCAATTTGCTGAAGCCAGAGACATGATGGAAATTTAGGTTAAATTTAACAATCTACTGATTTGTAAAAAGTTTGGTACTATTAAGCCTTACTTTTTCTGGAGTAGTTTTACATTATCAGTATCAGCAGGAACAGCTAGAACAAAACAAGTGAGCAACTGGGTAGCAAAGGTATTTTTAATAAATCTCCTGTCTGAGAAGAAAAGCATTACAAGGAACTTTAAATGATTTGTAATTTACTCACTGATCTTCTCTGAACTGCAAGCACAAACTTTGTCCCTTCAAAATGGACCCGTGAAATTATGGGCCTGCAGGAAGAAAAGGCACATGATTTTTTTAGAGTTCATTTTGCATGCTAAATCATATGATATATGATAGGTTTTCCAAAAAGCAAAATATGATCTAAGATGCTATAAAAGCATGGCCATTCCTCCAATGGAAAGAGATGTAGGCCTACCTATTGCATAAGAATCAGGCAAGGTTCAATTAAGGCTTGTCCAAGCTGTTATGAAAGCATTGCCATTCCTCCACTGAGAAGAGATATTTAGGCCTACCTACTGCACAAGAATCAGGCATGGTTCAATGAAGCCTATTTGAAATTATGTGATAAAACATTTAGGGAAAAGACCTCTAGAAAGGGCTGGACTTTTCGGGTGGAAAGTGCCCTTGGCTTCACAAACCTGTCACATGGTGTACCAGCATGAAGATGATGACGAGTAGAATAATTGTATGGATATTTTCCAAGATTGATAGAACCTATACCATACATTTCAACTATCAATATCGGCGGATATTAACCCGGAACCACAGTTACAGAAATACAAGCACTGTACATGAAACTAAAGGCTTTTGTGGACTATCATGAAATGATACTTCATGAACATGAGGAAACAAACTGTGACTTTTGTGAGACATACCAAACTAGCATTACCTTTATTTAATTAATGCATATATCTGATGGTTAGTAGTGGACCAGTGGCATTCCAGATTAATTTTTCCCATAAAGATAATAGAAAAAAAAGAATACAAGCTCATAGTGACATTGAATACAGTGATCAGTCCAACTCTAATGGAGACTGTGCTAAGTAGCAACTGCAATTAACGCCAAGTCATATTTTGATAAATGCTGACATAAGTCTCCTAAGTAAAAACAACAACATTCTTATTGAAATTCATGTTCCAAGATGCATAGGGGGGAGGATGCTGTTACAGACTGGGGGGCTGAATGTTGTTTTGGACTGCCATCCTGGGGGATGGGTCTAAGGGGAGGGGATGTGAGTATTTGAAGGTCCTACTTAAGATGCAATGTAGAGCAATATTTGAACAAATTTTAAGAAAAATTACTACAAATTTGTGACATTTTTCACATGGGGAACAAATAAGGGGTTTCATCCTCCTTAAATTAGGGGGGCAAAAGCATACTTCTACCCCACCACAAATGTGGCTGGGGATGGGAGCTTTAAGAGTAATTGTCCCTACATTGACAAACCCTTTGATAAATCACTTCCATGATATATCAATTCCATTCCTCTTGAACTTAGAAATTTAAAATGACATTTGAATGTAATATTTATTTCAAATGGACTTACCAAAAGTAATGTGCAATGTTTGTCTTATTTTGGTAAATGCTGATACCAGTTGGCGTTAAACCAAGGAAGTACTGTTTATTGTCCTGCCCAGACACCTGATGAAGATCTACTCCGTACATCTCAAGTCTTTGAATTTTCTCCAGAAATTTTTTCTCAGCTGCTGATGGACTCATTCCACTGAAATTGGAAAGAAACAGTATATAACTCACTTCCTTTGCAAATGTTTAACTATGTATCATACACAGGACGTATTTTACATTCCTCAATGAGGTGGTGTAAAATATGCAATTACCAATGAAGTTCTTCCAAGTAACACCAATACTGAATAACAGTGACAACAGCAATCAGGGTGACCAAATTTTGAAAACTTAAATACGGGACACTAGAGAAAAGTAGGGTTAAGTGCACACACAGCGTGCATGACCAGCACAAAGCACAAGCACATAGCGGCTGGGGTCCAAGGGTCCAACTCAAGACCCCTGGTGGATCGAGTCCAGGGGGCAAAGCCCTAGTGGGGGTCCCAGGGAAAAAGCTACCTCAGAAGCTCATGGATGAGTGCATCCAAAGCACCAGGAACTCAGTAATTAAAACTGGTTCATGTTTTAAATTCCAAAGGTCCAAAAATGTGTTCAACACGTAAAATTACAATACTTCTCTTTTGATGAAAGGCTGTATATAAAACTCAGAACACAGAGAAAAGTCACATACTATATGCAATTCTGATTTGATAAGGAAGACACTGCACCTATTTCTTTTGAATAAACTGTGCAGTAAGCACTGCTTTTGTTCCTTTGATAAATAAGCTACTCAAAATCTTTCTGCCCACTCGGTCTGGACAGAGTGCTCACTCTTAATTTGTCTTGTTTCCTTTTGTTTGCCTGAGCTCGAAGATGCCATGATTGTATATTACAACCAATGTTCAAAAAATACAGTGACAAGTGCAAATGATCTCTCATGTTGTTACTCATATGCTTATGCATGTGCACATGTGTACAGGATTGGCAGAGGTGCAAGTTGCAATTTTGATCAAACATGCACACATGCAACATGCACTTACTTTATATTCCATACCACAGAAATAATAGGCTAGCAATACGTTGGCACTAGTGCCTATATTCAGGACTAGACTGATGAACTGACTGTGTAACGAGCCTTGAACACTATTTTACGTTAACCCACAATTATATAATACATGAAAACAGTTGGGTGAGCGGGCTTTGGATGGCTGTTAACACACTTCTACCATAGATAAAGTTGCTTGCAAGCCTTGCAGTGGCTGTATTAGTCTATTATATACTTGTGAAGTTTGGTTTCCTTGTTAAATTCTATTTAAGGAAATTCCTTTAGCAATATGGAAATACGGGACAAAACAGGCATCCCAGAGAGGTTCAATATGAGATGCAGGGCAAATGACCCAAATACGGGGCAATCCCATATTTTATGGGACATTCCCATATTTTACGGAACATTCCCATATTTTTCGGGACGTCTGGTCATCCTGACAGCAACAGCAACAGCAACGACAGTAACAGCAGCAAATAGAAACAACAGCAACTATATCTGCAGCAGCAGAACAGCAACAATGCTCAGAAACAGCAACATCAGTGGCAACAAAAACAGAAAGAGCAACAGTTGCAGAAACACTAACAGCAATAATGAAAGTAGTATTTTGCATTTACACAACATGCTAATATCTAGCCAATCTTCATTAAAGGCATTATTAAGCTTGGTCAACAAGAACCGTCCTTGAGACAATCTCTATGGATGAATGCATTGAACACACGGTAAAACATCAACACAGAATTTTCATATGAATGGCAATATTAATAAAGCTATGTACAGTATATTGCCTCTCATTTATTTCTCCTGGTCAAGCTGGTCAACCATAGTGGATAGTGATTCACATGCAAAACTTACTGTCTAGACCACATCAATAAATGATTGAGAATCTCTGCTTTGCCAGCCTGCAAAGCAGACAAAATTTTACGTTCAACTCATTGCTTACTGTGCGCAGTATAAAGACCAACATCCTAACCTGCAGCTCCTACCTCAAGCCAATAACATTTCATCTACATCAGAAATCTGACAGATACTTCTTAAGGAGATTGGCTGAATTAAGGAAATTAAATACATGTTACTGTTACTTACTATTTCACAGCACTACAAACAGCCAGGGAGGTCATTGTATAATCTTGACACCTTCCTCGTAGAACACAACCAAATGCCTACACACAGATTAAACACGGTGCACAAGCATTAAAGGTCGTGTGACATGCCACCAAAAAGAGCTGTTTCACTTGTCACTTAAAGAATTAAATCCTCCAATTAAAGATCCGTTGGAATTATTTTAATATCTTTTACCGTTCTCAAAATATACCTCTTCAAAGTTTGATGGTTTCTGAAGAGACAAATTGCCTATGCAAAAATAATGATGTGGAGCATTGCACAGTGTTATGATTTCTTTTGTTAACCCTATATAAATTATGTCTTAATTACTGATCATATAGATTACAGTTTGGTGAGTGATATCAATATTTTCCAAGGAAAAACTTTTAAGTTTTATAATAAACCCCTCAGGGAATAACAATGCTACCAGTGTCCTTGAAATAAAGGTTGAAAAAATAAAGGCTAACATGTGCCATATATGGTATGTCCCTCTTTCGATGTCACATATTTGCATATTTAGCTCATGTTTATTCATGATACAAGTGTGAAATAGCAGTTTCCCTGTAAAATAGTCAATATTTGATGGATTTTAATGGAAATTACGGCTATTTTCTGGATTTTTAATGCTTTTTACATCAAATATCCAACTATGTTATTTTCATGTCACACGACCTTTAACCATGCAATTCTACTATTCAAACAAATCTTGGTAAAGAGTTTTACCAGAGATGGATATATTATACTTACCGTAGAGACCGATGTAACTCTTCCACATGGTTTTCAAAGTCTTCAGTCTGGTCAGGTATGAATCGAAATTCAGATATGTACCCTTCAGTATGCTGGGACGGATCATAGTCTCCCAACTCAGCTGTGAATATTCACAAAATAATTGAAAAAGTAACCACTTGTTTACACCAGCTATTGTAATTTAAGCTGTGAAATATTGATAACATTTCAGTGGAGTAGCAAATTTTACTTTGGTGTGTGCAACTGTCCTAAGCTTTGTTAAACTGTAGCAGAAGGGAGAGGGTGAGAAGGGGCATTTACTAATAGAATACAAACATAACTTATATATATATGATACATTTGGACAAGAGGACAATTGCTGCTTCTTCCATGGTGCATTAATAGCCTAAGATTTCTTCCAAAATGGTTTTGCCTTCTGGCATTCCATGCACACCTTCAGTTGATGCATACAAGGTTCTGGTGTAAGGTAGAGCAAAAGCTATGCCTTGACTGTATTAAGTCTCTACAGCAAGGAGAATTTGGTCTGATGTGTGGAAGAAAAATTGAGTTATACACGATTGATGGCTATACAGCCCAATGCTGTAGTATGTACGTATGACAATTTGAAGCAGTAATAACTAAAGGAGTGGGGTCAGGATCATGAAAGAACACATGAGTTAGCTCCCTCCCAAGCACAACAGGTAATCCTCCGGTTACCTTCATATACAAAAAGTACTGAACATAAAGCCATCCCCTCATACCCTAATGTCCACTAATTAACTAATCTTTTGTTTCACTTTGCAACATAATTTCCCTGAAGAAAGTCACTCTTACTAGGACTTTATGACCCAGAATAAGCTACAGTATACTTACATTGCACACATAAACTGGCCAATACAGCTGCCATGTTGGTATTACATGGTATCCTGCCAATAAGCAGGTCCTTTTTGAGTTGCAGGAAAAACTGGTAACGGGTTACCTCCTCTTTAAGCTGGCAAGGATCCTCTAAGTAGAATTTAACTCCAAAGTAAAGCGTCAGGTAGCTCACATCTGAGGAAGGGGAACAAGAGAGGTTTAGCAGAATCAGTGGGGCTGTGCCGGCTTAGGGACAAGAAATTAGATGAGAATGGGGGAGGGGGCAATTAGGTTATTACTCTGGGATAAAGATCCTCTGCATAAAATTTAACCATCACATCAACGGACAGCCACGTCCCTGACAAACTATGAGGAAAGGAACAGCACTGATTTGACCAAGCATGTAGAATTTGGTTGTTTCGAAACCAGGAATTTGGTTAAGGAGAGGGGAGGGGTGGGTTAAGGGAGAAAAGAGCTATTGCTCTGGGAGGAAGCAATGTTGTACAACACATGGTGAAAGGTGCTCAGCTACTCAGTGCAGCTTGAACCATATCATGCTATGAAGCAAGCCAGTATTAAACTATACAGTACATCTTCTTAAAATATTTGCCAAGAATAATTGCTCATTATTTTACCCCCCTTTCAAAAGAGTACAAGCAGTGCTCCCTCCCCTTCCACCCCACCCACCCCTGACAACAGTATGCAAATAGTGTAAAAGGCAATACCATCACACAGTATTTCCCACAGTCTTAAGTTTCCACTCAACTCATGCACATTTACCAAAACCTCTGAATAATTTGTATAAATGACACACCAAGTGTGTTCAACTTTTTTCCCTCCTGCTTCAAGGCTTCAACCCATCACCTTCCATGAGAAAATATGGGGAATTTCCCCAGACAGTTCCTGCATGTACAGGTCTGCCATGACAACATTCTCACCTTCTGCCTCCCACCCACCCAATTTCACTTCACCACAATACTATCCACATTTTTGCGAACATCTGCTCATTTAATAATTTTGAATACTGTACAAAAAAAATTAAACCTTGAATGAAGTACAGGAAGGCCAATACAAATTCAAGCCTACAAAAATCAATTTACAAATTCCATTTGACAAAGGTATAAAAAGTTGCAATGGCCACACATTCTAGAGTAAACAAGGAAATGAATAATTTTTTTCTACTAAAAATTTTTCAACCACTTGTATGTAAAAAATTATGACCAAAGGGAGAGTGTGTGGATGTGTTTGCAATTTAAAATTACTTCGAGAGTTTTTAAAGCAAGAGGTACAGTACTTAAAAGGAAATTTATGGTTATTTAATCCATTATGTTATTTCAGTGAAATTCCTGTCTTTAGTAAGTGGTAAAGTGTTCATAATCAACTTCACATTTGTGAGTAGTTATTACATCTCTTAAGGGAGTGCTTCAATACTGTACCTCAATTATACTCAGAAGAGGTGAAATCTCAGTCTTAATGGAACTGACTGGAACAAGAACCATTTAAACCGTGTCCATAGTTTACACCAGAGGAATTATAAAATTATTCAAAAAGGGTAAAAAGAACATTAATGGGGCATTGTAGGGACTATTAAAACTTACAGAATGGTTTCTACTAGTACACCCATCAACCAAGAAATTCAATGCCATGTCAATATTTAATAGATGTTTGTTCAGTGCCAAAAGAACTATTAAGGTATTCATAGAACTGACATAATTCTTAAACACAGCAGAATGCAAAAATGTGTTTCTTTCTACGACTTGACAATACTAGAACTTTGCTTGTTCACCTGATACAGCTCTCTTATTATACTGCATATGTACAACAATATAGTAATACCATGGTTCAAAGCAGGTCCTTCTGTGCTAATAAATGCACTTTCAGCAAAAACCAACATGGGTCTTGTACTCATCATCATGAGGCTTCCATTCACTGAGATTAGCAAGGTACCAATGATTCCTGCTTGAAGTTTTAAAAGTCTGAACTTCTTTGACTTAAATAACCTTTGAACTCCACCACAAACAACAAGTTCCATGGATCTACTTATGTCCAGTACCTACACGCCAAGTACGACATTCATCGACGTTTCCTTCTTGAAATTTTGTGCCTAGCCACAAGCTCAGCATCACAAACACACAAACATACTGCAAACATTTCATCAAAACGAAAAATTAAGGCCTGAAAAATCACGATTATTTTCTTAATACTTGCTGCAGCATTCACACACACACAGTTTATAGATACCCCAAAACATATGGTGGATGTGGCACTGATGAAGCTTCACCTATAGACCTTGTGCTTTGACGTAACATGACGTCATTTTGGCGGCTTAACAATGAAGCACACTGTACGCACGACGTTGACTTCGCATGAACTCATAGTAGACTTACAGGTGTATCCCAATGGTCTGCAGACCGTGTGTTTGGTCTAGTGGTAGAGCATCCGCCTCTCACGTGGGAGTCCCGGGTTCGATTCCCAGGTCGAGTCATACGAAAGACTAAAAAAATGGAACCTTCTGCCCTTGTGCGTGATGCTCCATATAAGCAATGGGGTAAGGGAAAAGAAGCCAGTGAGCCACAACTGGAAAAAAGGCCATGGCCGGCTTGACTTGAACCAGTTGGTTGGAAACTGGGCCATTAAACCTCATCTAACTAACTAACCCCACCGGTCTGCATTTGTTGGTGTAAGTTGCAATGATACGCATCTGCCTCCATTGGAGGGCACACTTTCGGTTCTGTGATGTCATATGCATAAGGTCTAATTTCAAGAGTGCAGAGTAACTTACTTTGAAAGTCAAAGTAGAGCTCTATGCATATAGTGACTTGTGAGTTGCAATACAGACGTTAGCACAATCAAATTTTGTGAACGTGATTTTGCACCATGATCATCTTCAAAAAGGGTCAAAGTGTGTCCTGGATTTTTCCTTCAATTTTACAATAAATTTTAAATATCAATTCTCTAAATAATAAATTTCAAAAGGTGCATCTTCCTGTCATCTGTCTTAACTTTTATTAAGCAGAAATCTCTACAGATTACATGTTAAGAGGTAAACATTTTAACCTCTGTGAGATGTGAATAAGTTAACAGGCTATCCTTCGGGATTTGCCTACATGGTAGGAAAGGAATCCATTCAGTCCTTATTTTTATGTCCCAATTTTATGAAGCAGAGAGTATGACAGCCATAAAAACTGGGTAAAAAGTTTCAAGAGAATGAAGGCTTAAAAGCAAAGTCAAAATGAAAAATCTGATGTTTGCCTTTTACAATTAACTTGAGTAAATGTACAGTAATTTTCCTCTTTCCCAGTATTAATTCTTTAAAACAGGTTGAAAAAATGCATAAATTCAAAGTTTTCAAAAATGGCCCTAAATGTCTCACCTACAGTAAGCAGTAACTTTAATAAAGGAGATGATTGTTTATGTTTTTCCCTGGAGATCAAGGGAAGTGATCAGGGAATTTTGATACAACTTTCACCAGTTCACCAACCTTTATAATGCCTGATAGTGCATGTCCATATTTTTCCCCCACACACTTTGCAATGCCATTGCCTTCCCCAATGATTCCCACTCTTAACAGATCTGAATATTCCTGATGGAGGGAGGGGTGGGGGAGGGGGAAGGGGAGGAGAGGGAAGACCATCAGTTGTCATAATTGTAATTAATGGTAATTGACCAGGGTGGGTGTTTTCAGTATACTGTGGCTCTTATTCCATAAATCTGCTGGGCATTTTGTAATCATAATTGTACTCCTTGTGTTTCTCATGATTGTGAATCTAATTGTAATTCTTGCCTGCACCAATTGCAACCTTACCATGCATACTGTATTTAACATTAAAAATGTCTCACATTTTCATAAAAATTTAGTAGGAACGCTGTAACCCTATCAGTCTACTAAGCTCGTAAAATAAGAAAGTTCAACATGCTGGGAATTTTGCTGTACCAACAGACCCACCCCCCCCCCCCATTTTTTTTTTTTTTTATGCACACATCTGCACCCTTCGAGTGACTTTTTTCTCTCCTACTATAAAACACTGACCTAATATTCAACCTTTTCACTCAACTTTATGAGGATTTTTACTCCTAAGATTACATTTCCTTCAAAGCTAATTATTCTAACTTGGGATGGATGTAAAAAACCATGATTGTGATGAAAAGCTATTATGCTACAGATGGTCTCTGTCGTTTGTACAGCTCAAGTGCAATACTTCCCAGCATGCATTGCAATCTGTAGTGTCAAACCCCCTTATTGTTGCCAGATTAAAGATGGTATTTCATGCTAAATATACTTTTGTACCTCTCCACACCTACCAGTACAGCAGTTCATTGTTATATCCATACATGATAAATATTTTCTAACCTATTAAACAACAAACATACAGCAGAATGACAGTCCAGACACCACAAACGACTGTCATAAAACTACACATTCCCTTTGCATGACAAAAGTTAAAGACAAAATGGCCAAAAAGCAAAAAATTACAATAACCTCATATTAAAGTTGACATTTACTTCCTAACGAAAAAACTGCAGCTATATATAAATGTGGCCAACTAAGCCATTCCATTGTTGACAATAAAATCAAGAAAAGACTAAATTCAAATTCTTCATCAGGCACTGTCATAGTCTTAGACCTAACCTACATCTGAGAACCTTGTCTTAACAAAGATATGGTCACATGTAAAATCAAGCATAACCATAAATTGTTTGACGTTTATCAGCACATCAAACAAACCAGCAAATTCTTTTGATTTCTGCTACTAGGCTCCCAGTAAAGATACTTGTAGACTAGTACATTATTCCAACCAAATGACATCATGACTGGAAGGCAGAAAAGTGGATAAGGTGTGCTTTCACTGTCATCACAATGAAAAGTAGATTCTAACTTCGTCTACGTACTCCATGCAATTGTGCTAGCATTAACATGCATAAAACCTAACATGCACACACAGGTTCTTGCACATACACTATGCAAAACAGTGCCTGTAGCAGTGATGAAACTGTGAATGGTTTCAAGTTAATTACTATATCCATCCACGATGAATATTACCTAAGTACCCAACATACATTTGCATGACATGACAATCCACAGGCCACATACAGTAAGTTTTATACCACAAATTCCCTTTCACGGCATGACAAAAGTTGGGAATAAGATGGTCCGAAAAAAAGAATTTAGCCTACTAGTAACCTTGTCTTTACATTGACACTCATTGCTATACCAAAAACCACAGCAGTATAAAATGTGGCCATCAGGACTATATCACTGTTGACAACAAAACAAGGTACTGTAAATACCAATAAATTGACTGCAAACCCTGCTTTTGTTCCTCTCATAAATCTTACCTACACCCGACACTTACACTTACTCCCTATGAAGGATATGGTCATAAGTAAAATCATGCCGCATAACTATAAGTTTCTTGACATTTATCAACATCAAAGCAATTCATGTTCTTTATCAAATCCAAAGCACTGCACTCTCTTAAACATCACGCTTTCACTCATTTCAGACAATGGTACAGTGTTTCATTCTTAAAACACTACAATATTAGCTTCACTGGTACTTCCATGATGGTGATAGTTATGCTATGCTTTAATGAAAAATATTGTGCTTGTGGTACAGAAAATTTTTGTATCTTGAAAACTATGATTTATAGTCACAATATGATACCTAATTGAAAATAAGGCAGCATGGTACCTTTACACAGAAGAAATGTACTTTGTACAGTATATCTTGCATTAATCTACCTGTGTCTAATACCTATTGCCTCACAATGTGGTCTGGTACAAGTAAAACATATTAAAGTAAGTAAAAGGGATAAGGCATCCCCCCCAAACCAGGCAGTTGCAACTCCAGTCCCTGCCCAAACATATTTAGGAATAACCCTATAAGTTCTAAAGGCAGTTGATGGCCACACTTTGATTGACATTCATCCAAACAATATAGCACCACTCTGGTTGGTCTAAGATGACTTATCCAGTCAATTGTGTTCCCAATTAAGCTCACACATGCTGCTAGAATTGAATAGGACATTTTAGCCAATATTACCCAAGAAAAAGGCCTTTTCCCGGGTGAAGCTTATCTCTATAATTGCAACAAATAATCCCTTTTACAAACAAACTTGCTCCATTGACCAAAAAGTCTTTAAAGGGGTTCAAACTCCTTTAACTTTATTGATCTCAAGATACCTGAACAGGAAGTTCTCTGATAGATTCTGGATTAAGAGTGGTCAACTAGAGATGGCTAAAACTTGCTATTCGTTTCTAGCGTCATGAGACAGTGTTGAGTGTCAACATGGCCTTGAGCAATTGAAACTCAGTGCAGGCTACTGTGGCTCTGTCTTGGAGGCGTACTAAATAGGTGTTTCTTGTTTAAATTGGAGGAGGGGCTAGAAGGAAACTTCATAGGGAAAATTTTTTACTGCCTGGAGTGAGATTAGAAAGCCTTTAAAGTAAGTTAACAGCTTTTCAAAAATGAGTTACCCTTCATATTTCATAGACCTGCTAGTTATAATCACCACACAGGCAAGTTTTTCTTATCACTGCATCTATTCAAGCTCCATGATGTAAAATTACAAAAAAAGTTGTGGCATTACCTTTAATTCTACTCCCCATATTCTTCCTCGTAGTCTTGACAATGTTTTCAGTTGTAACTTAAATATCCACACACACAATACAAGAGAAGAAAATAATATTCATATCCCACGCTGCAATTCATCTTTTTAAAGTATGGAGAAGACAATTACCTGGAAAAAAATTGTTTTCTTGAAAAGCGCCTTGAGCAGCAACTCTTGGAACTGACTGGCGCTATATAAGCCTAATTTATTATTATTATTATTATTATTCTGTAACTTCTTTATATTAACTTCTCACAGTATTTGCACTTATTGTTATTTGTTTGTCTGTAGTGGGTTTTTTTCCATCTTTCCCATCTGCTTAGGGAATGTAACTACTAGTTAAGCCTATAAAGGTTTAATTCTTAGATCCCTTCCTTTCACATTCTCAATTTTACAGAATTTATTCGTACAGTGATTGTACTTTAAATTGATGTTGATACATTGTGAAGAAGCAAAAAATAAATGAAATAAAACACGATTCTCACAGAAAGAAATTCAGTTATTTGTAGGCTCAAGAATAAATTGTTGTCCCAAACTTTCAAAATTTCAAATGATGCAACATCCATGCAGGTAACTCTTGAAATGCATAAAATTTTGGAGCTTGAATTTTTTGGTGAAACTGACAGACTGAATGGTTTCATAATGACTGTTGCTATTTTCTTTTAATGCCATGTTGGTGCATTGTAAAGTAAAATGCAATTTTTCCCATTAACACTATTGTTAAAACCTCGCTCTAGACCTTACACAACCTCCACTTCTTGTTAACAGCTGACAAATTCGATCCAGGAGATTCATCCCCTCCCATTTTTTATGGGGTTAAGGGACGAGGGTGATTTTAAAATAAGGGAGAACTGCAGCCCAGTCCCAAACACTGCAGAGTGTGTTCACATATAGGTGCACCACTGTGAAATTCACACATTAGCCAAGGGTTCTCTGACCATGTTCCTACCTTTCAATGTTCCCCAAACTCAGTATCCAAGTGCTCAGTTTGAACGGTGCTGTGCCAGTGTTGACCTCTCTGACGTACCTTGTTACAGAAAAATAAAAAAAAGGAGGCCTATGCGAACATATTCATGAATCCCCTATCATGAAACAGATACATGGCCATGCATGTCGTACCCTTAATTTTGAATCTTCAACCATACTGGGGAATTCTGATGCTGACCCCATGTGGAAACTAATAACACTGCTGACATGGTGCTCTACAGCAGTGGTCGGCAAACTTCTTGGCTTGGTGGTCCCAATTTTCTATACTCCGGAATCTTGGTGGCCCCCTTGATGGGTCGGTGAGAGCAGTTGGCGCGTAGCCAGAAATTTGTCAAAGAGGGAGCGAAACCTGTGAAGCGTAGCGTGGCCACCATATTAGCGCGAAGCGTACAGAAAATTCTGGTGGAAAATGCCTTCCAGATCGTACTCACCGGGCCTATTCACTGCATAGAAATAGGGGAAATACTAACAATATCGTAAAAAAAGAAAAAAAAAAACAGTAAAAAATTACCCAAAAATATGTTCAAGCAAGGGCGGGTGCCCCCCCCCCCCCCGGCTACGCACCTGAAGAGCAGTTTGATTTGACCGTCATGAGTCCGTAAAATTAATACAGCAACACCTTTCATTTCGACTTACGCCCTTCATATTGAAGCACTGCAACTAAAGCTATATGAAAAAGGATAAATTGTGAAAGAAGGATCAACTCAAAGTGCGTAACTATTCAAATGTAAGATTATTTTCGTTTAAATGAAACAAATACTGTTTTCACTGAATTTTTTTCATTTTATTTTTAATCCACTTCTTTTAGAAACATTAAACTCTCTTAGTTTTTCACACAAGTGTGACTATTCACAAAAGTTAAATACTTGAAGACATGACGTCAACAAATGGGAAACGCAATATACTGCACACTCTTCATCATCTTTTGGAAATATTCCCTGTAACTTCCCTTACATATCTTTCAGATATAACAATGGCCATCCCCCAAAAAACATTCTGGAGTCAGTGAGAATAAATGAATGTCCATGCTTCCACACTAATAACATATTTTTCAGTGGGATGAACGAGCTTACAGCGGCGGCGGAAGCAATAATATTTAGGGGGACGAGCGGGCCAAAATTTGGTTAAATACTTGTGGAAATTATATGGTCGTCATCCTTGGAGGTGTAAGGGAGTGGCATATTAAGTGCACCGGTGGATGCAGGGTCTTTGTTTGAGATTGGCTAAACTGGTTTCACAGTGATATGGGGGAGGGGGCCATCCCCTCCCCTTTGGAGATTTTTTCCATAACTGAATCCCATCAAATGCGATTTGTTGTAACAAAAATGTACACAAATTTCGCCGGTAAAAGTCTCCCTGTTCAGATTCTGCTGACGTTAAGGTGTATGAGGAAGGCCGAAAAGGTAAAATGTTGCAGTCCATTCGTCAACGGGCAATATTTGATTGCTACGGAGGACTATTTTCTTATTGAGGACATCCCCCACCAAAAAATTTATCGGGGAGATGTCCCCCGTCCCCCTTCTGCCGCCTGTGTGAGCTCGCTTTTCTCTTACACTGCCTATGTGAGCTTGCTTTTCTCTTACACTGTTCTCGATTCTTGGTTGGAGTGGAGAAATTGCGACTCTCAGAATAGACTCAAGATTCTCCGTTAGTTGAAAGCGTACGGTGGTTTCTGCTACAACGCCGAAACCGCCCTCACACATCCAGGCCGTAGTGCAAAAAGGCTACAAAAATGCAACAAATGAATATTCGCTCTCTTGATAGCCGACTAGAATTCTGGCAAAGTATGCTCACAAAGTATAAATATTGTTTTCAAGGAACGCCTCAAATTAAGTCTACTGTGATGGCACACGCGGTTGCTGGGGAACGGAACAACTAACCGGTTATTTGGCTCTTAGATTAGAATCACTCCCATTGCTTATTTTTAATGAGAAATTTGGCAATATTTTTTCTCTCTTGAATGTTTTGCGACCCTCTGAAATATTTTTGCGACCCTCAAAAGGGTCGGGACCCCCAGTTTGCCGACCGCTGCTCTACAGTACTTGCTATAATTCCACAAGGAAAATATTATGTGGGTATTTTCCATCATTTTGTAGAGTTGCAAATAAGGGGATTAAAATCTTCACCCCAAAATATGAATAAAAAACAATTACATAAAGCACAGGGGCTTGGGAAAGATCCCCCTCACATGTTCTCATCTTCTGTTATAAAGACTGCTGACTGCTATACACACAGTATAGGCCTAACCTGCTGATTAAGGCTTCACTAGAAAACTATACAGCCTTCTTTGATTCTTATCTCCTATTCAAATATTAGGCCATATAGTATATTACACTGAACTTAATACTATCTGCACAATTTACACCCCATTCACCATTACTATTAACTAGAAAACAGGTGCAGCACTTCTTAGGTGTCAGTTTGATAGGTTTTATGGATGCATTGCAAGCATGTTGTCATAGTTACAGACTATGGGAAACAAAGATAGCTTCACATTCTATGTATGTTTCCTACTTTTATTATGGAAGAAGATGGTCATATTGTCGCAAAGTATGATACCTGAAGGGGTAATGTTTAAGTTCTACCAGTCAGGGGTCATTACTCCCATCACTTTTATACAAAAGTACAAACATACTCTTTCTTTGAACCCACTAGACCGCACAAAGCATTCTTTGAAAAAATGTGACAAACAATGAATTTCCTTCAAAAAAAAAAGAAAACTCTACATCCTACTTTCCTATTTAATAGTTTGTACGGTGCTAAACTTTATCAACACAGGTCACCCAAGATGGTAAGAACAAAGATATTCCATTAGATTAACTGTTAAAAATTTACTCTAGCATATTTCTTAAAGAAAATTTGAGCATTCGTCATTAAAGCACAGGCACATGAAGTAGAGAGAGGGGGTATCATGCCCCCATGTTTTTGGAAAACCTCAAAATTTGGGCAGCATCTGTTGGAATATTTGGGCAAAATTCTTCTAATAAGGCTTGGAGATATTTCCATAAAAAGTGTTCCACCAACCACCCCTTCAAATCCAAATGGCCCCTTACCCTTACATGAATGAGTAAAGGCTGCAGAATTCTCACTGCTAGTCGTACATATGTTTTCTTCCTCACATTATGCCTGCCCACTCAAGCTAGGTATGCCATCATAGCTAAACTTATAGTAGCCTACTACATTTAGGTAATAACTAAATACCTACACTGTACTAAATGACCTCTAACTCTTCTTGCCTGAAAGGGCAAAATCAATATCTTGACTTCATTAAAGTCAATTGTGATTTAAAGATTTAAATAGATTTCCTGTAACCGTCATCCTAACCTTTGTAATACTTTGAACAAATCAATAATCTCATCACACTAAGGATAACAGCATACTCCCCCAGGAGAGGGAGGTTACATAGTTAATCCATTGGGCACACCCAACAAATAATTGTTGATAGCTACATATGCTTTTACACAATTGCATTAAAAACAGATTAACTTAGTTCATAATTATAATCCACTGTTCAGATTTCCCCCTCATGCCTGTTCTTTGCTGCCTTTTGTGAATTTTGCAGAATCATGTAATTGCCTGCTGAGCTGTCAAGGTTTTCCATTCCTATAAAAGGAAAACTACTGTAATGGCACTTACAGTATGCAATAAGCTGCTTTCTTTGTCCAGGTCCAAGTTGAGGAAGACAGGGTATTGAAAAGTCACCAATAGTAGCTATGGTATGGATACTACTTGCAACAGCTTGAAATCTGAATTGCTACCAACCCATTTGTGAATTTCACATATATTACATAAAGTTGTTGACAGATTATGCTCCACCCAGGTCTCTTGCTTTTTCTTGCTTTCTTGTTTCCACTTTGGAGCTACAATGAACTGAGCAAGCCTAGGCCAATGCAACATAGACAGTAATGCTATATCACCATTTGAATATCAATAACACCTCACTTAGTTCTGTACAAGTTGATTCCTACAGGATGGACATTGTGGAGATTTGTGTGAAAAAGTGGGTGGATAAAGGGCCCTTTTAGAGTAAAATTTACTATGTGAAAAGATACAGTCAATGGCTCAGATTTCCAAAAAAATGGCGGTGATAGAGGTACAGGAAAGGAAAGGCATACCCCTTAAATTTCTTCCTACATCCATGAATGTTTAAGTTATGTTAAAATTGCTTCTCAACAAATATTTTGGCCATGAACTGGCTGAGGAAGTACCTGTGCACACTGACTGATTTCTTTCAAGAATTAATGCTTTAAAGAAAGAAGCCATTAGAAATTATTAAGTTGCATAGCTTTCAATACAATCTTCCAGTGAATTGGTTGTTTTGTATAATGGAGGACTAGAGGTTAGTTAAACTGTACATAGTGCATACCCTTATGACTGATGAAAAATGATGGACACAACATTGGAACCCAGAACAGCCACATCTCAAATTGTCCAGGCAATACCTGAGAAATTCTCCTTATAGAGCATTTTCTTTTTTTTTTTTTGCCAGAATATACAATTTGCAAACTTAAAAAATTCCAATAAAAGCTGTCATGTCAAATTTACACAAAGTACTTGGTGAATAATAAAAACTCTAAATATAGCTGCAAAAGTGACAATTTGTTAAATGTAATTGCATGTACACAGTACACTACTGTAAATGTCTGTTGATGGCAAGTGCTTCAGGAAAATAAAGAGACCCCCAAAGTCAATAGGACTAAAATTTGATTTAAAGGTGCAGAAACTCACACCCAACTTGTGACCTTAAAAAGATCAAATTTCATACACAGCTATATATTCTTAACTTAAGAGCCTGCAGTCAGACAAATTTTTTAGTAACAAAATCATGTGGGCTAGACTTTAAAAAAAAAAAATACAAAAACAGAAAAAATACCTGTCATAGATAAATAAGCCTGGTACTTAGCAAATAGTTACACAAAACACTGAACAAGAGAAGTAATCATTTAAATTAATTTAGCAAACCTTTTTTTACGGACGTCTTAAACAGGTTTGAGCATTGTAAGCAAGCAACATAAAGCTCTATATGCAACAATAGATCATACTCAGTGTTTGTATTCATGATTGAATCATGAAAAGACTACATACTAAACACTAGCTACAATAAGCAACAAATGATTTTACTCATTTAAGTCAGCATTCTTCTGTCTTCAGTGTGTGCGTGTTTTTTTTTTTTTTAATTTTTTCTTTCCATTTTTAGCAATGTTCTATTCCAGTTTCTCTCATCAATGCTTCATTCTTTAATAGCAGATGGCTTAGCATGCAGCCTGTGTGACATGAAATGTAGTTGGGCACCTGCACCATCACCACTGTTTCACAGTCATTTCCAACATTTTTTGTTGGTGGTGATCCCTCCCCCCTCCCTTTTTCAATTGAAGACCAACTGTGACTCACCACAAAAGAAAGGATGCAATACAAGCATTGTACTGAGCTCTACATTCTTCAACAAAACTGACAAGAGGAAACAAGCACTAGTGAGCAAAATCACTATCCCAATCTCCCACCCACTCACCCCAGTCCCCATTCAATGTTAAGGCTACCAAATATTCTCTGAAACTTCTACACTGATACAGGGGAAGGGGGTTTACCCCATGTACATTTGTCATGGACTGTAGGAGCCTCTGCCTAGCATCATCTAGCATACATTAAAAGGAATGAACAATCTTATAATTTGCCTCAGTTCTTAAATGATTGTCCTGGTGTACTTTCTGTTGTTTAATTTTTGCTACATGGATTCTTCCCTACACTGTATTTTTTAAAAGAGCCTTATAATTTTTCAATATTACACATGAAATACTTCATATTTGATTCCAAGAGAAACAACTGTATTTTTCAAAGAGTCGCCTGATGATCCCCAGGAATTTTTATGTGAACTCTCAGGCTTGGAAAATGTCACTGACTTAAAGCTATCAATTTCTAGGTTCCCCTCCCCTCCCTTAATACATATCTATCCTCCAACCATGAACAAAATCATTCATATGTCCTTTCCCTTTCATAGGGCATATAAGGTAAGGAGAAAGAGGCACTGTACCCCAAAAATTCTTTAACCATGCAAAATTTGGATAAAAACTATAGAAATAGTTGGGCAAAATCTTTCTAAAAGGGCCACAGATTCAGGAAAAAAACTGCCCCATTCACATCAGAATGGTCTCATATGCCTATGCTTCCAAATATTCACTTATCACCCCACTATCCCCAGGCATGGTCAGTCAAAAGTGGGTCATTGACCAATGACAGTGTGACTCACATTTCCATCGTTGCGTCAATATTGTCAGTCACTATAATGATGAAGAGGTGAGTCTGATGTAAGTCACTTCAAAGCATGGTCTGGTGACCAAATTTGATGCTTTCAAAAAAAGCAGAAAAATTTTCTGTGTTAGGCAGTGAAAACCCCATCTCAATAGCATCTTGCATTCGGAAGATACAAATTTTTGAAGAAATACTACATTTTCAGTTTCCCTAGTGCATAATGGGAAATCTGTGATGTAATCTGGGCAAATGGATTTGATGTAGCTTTTGTATTTTTTTATAATGTTGATATCACTATATTGAATATTCCATAACTTTATTTGCTGTACCATAAGTATGGAACAGTTTTTCACTATATCTACACGGAAAAACATCTAAACATTCCAACGGTATCAAATTTCAAGGACAAACAAGGTAGCCAATTATAAAGAATAACAAAAGGAATCTGAGGCAATTTGCCCACTTTGGATCACATTTTGTGACCTTGAGGAAACTTGGAGGTATTTCTTATTAAAAGTAACCAATCTTTAGGAAGAGATATCTTGAGTTAGGAATGGAGTTTTGATATGGGGTTTGGATGACATGTAATGAAAAATTTTTATCTTTCATATAAGACCCCTACAAAATGCCACCAGAAAATGCCTTTCACTGACCAAGGGGTGAGTCACTCTGAGTAATTTTTTAAGTCATTCAGCATTGCTCCTCATGTACGTCATAACTTAAGTCAGTCAGTTTGGTGGCTCCCATGTCCATCAAAAGTACAAATTGTTCATCAGTTTGGTGACTGAAAGGTCAAAAGCAGTTGCCCCAAACTTATTTTGAAACAATAGATAAATGTCACAAATTTCTGCTTATTTCTCTTCCAAGTATCTTTCATAATATTTTAGGACTAAATATTGCATATTCAAGGTAAACCAAGCAGTTGCTCCTTGTAAATTTTACAATTGAGAGAGAAAAATACTGTCACATGATTCTCAAGATTCATTCAGGAAATAGGATAGTCTACTATACAATTCTTTATTGGGGTGACTGCATTCTCCCTTGAAGCGTGTGCAGTTTTACACAAGTCAGTAACAGAAGTGAGGGGTACTTCAACGTATGTTTTGTCAAGGAAGTTGTGGACAATGAGTGACCATGTCCTGGGGTAGTGGGGTGCGTAATTTGATGGATAAGTACATTATATGGGAAACAAATACAGACACACTACATTGCATTCTGAGGAGAGAAATGATAACTATTACATGGCTGTGCTGGGCCTAATTTCTAACCCCCCAATCATTCCCCTCAAATATTGCTGTCTATTCTAGAAGCAACTTTACAGTAACCTCATATTTCTTCACATGTGCGACAATATTTAAAGTCATAATCTCTCCCCCACCCTTCCCCATTTTTCAAGGGTCTGTTCAGAGCATGGTCTAACTTGGACAATCTTTCGTACAATCAGAACTGCCTTACAACTACTGGCCTTATTCAACTCTAAACATCCCTCCCCCCACCTTCTTTGACATATTTCTTCTGCTCCCTGTCCTTAAAACAAAATCAGTAAGTTTCTACTGTCCCTTCCTAGAATGTGTAACTTATGTGGACACCACATTGCACTCCGGGGAAAGAAGGAACAGCTAATACACCATGTGTGCCCTAATTACTAAATAATCACCAAAATATCCCAATAAAATACCCTGCCTCTTGGAAGACAAGCTGTTCTTGCCATCACATTAGTGGAAATACAAACCTACGATTCTCCCTACCAACTTTCCCCAGGGTCAGTATCAGACAAGTTCGCAATTAGTCTTGTTCAAATGAAAGTACACATTTTCAAACGGGATCAAGCCAGAATGATCTCTCCTGCAAAACAATAACTTTGAAAGAGCTGTAAATTTAAAATTATAGAAGGATACTGACATCAATTTTCAGGATACTGAAAATTAACCCCTGGAAGCAGAGTACCACCTTTCTGAACATTAGATTTTATACCTGTAGAGCAATCTGTCAGAATCTTTGATGGTATTAAAACTGTAAACAACTCTCAACATTTCTCATATTTCTAGGAAAGTTACAGATCATGTTAGAAACCAACACTTTCTGGATGGAAAAGCAACATTAAGAAAGACTTTTGCTATCCTGACAGATTGCCTTTGCACTCACAGAGCCATTTGAGACCAGCCCCCTGGGGTCAGAGGGCAATCTCCTTACTTAAAAGGTGTAACCTAGGGTGACAACTGAAGTGTAATTTAGCATTATTCACGCTATTTGTAGCCCCAAGAGACACTGTAAAGTCAAGAGGGTCAACACCTTGACATGTAATATGCCTGCTGAAATGGTCTTGTATTGAATAAAACAATATGAGGTTATCAATCAATCAATAAACAAGACTGGGAGGGGAATTACAATTTGATTTAGAAGGAAATGCAGTATTTAAGGATTGGTACACAATTTATCTATACATGGCTTTGAAGATATATCCTTAAGGGCATAAATAACTGTGCAACACTTATTTTGAAATATCTTTAATGTTTCACATCTCTCTTCTTAGTTTCCTTATCAAGTATAGCTCTTTCATATTTCAGAATACAAATATTGCATATTAAGGGTTACATCACAGAATTCTTTTACAAAAATTTAACAATTGTAACTACTTTAACAATTGTAAAGACTTTAAATAATGGAACCTACTGCCATTGTGCCTGGTGCTCAGCACAAGCAATGGAGTATGGAAAACAAGCCAGTGAGCCACAACTGGAAAAATGGCCATGGCTGGCCCAACTTAAACCTATTGGTTAGAAACTGAGCCATAAAACCTCATCTAACTAACTAACAATTGTAGTAACAAAACTATAACCAGATATGATTAAAAAGAACAATATGACACTGATTAAATTTTGGAACATTTCAATGTGGCTTATGGAAGAACAAAGACAAAGGAAGGAAGGTAATTTGAAAATATTGGAGTGACATCACAAATTATTATGCAAGAATGTAGGCCTACCATTTTGCAAATGTCACATTTCATTTTGATTTCTATTTTCTAAATAAGCATATATTTCCATAACTTGCAAAAAAAAAAAAATGATTCCGGTTTTGTTAAGTTAGGGACTCTGGACGGCAATAACAGTAGGATTCCCATTTTGTAAAGTTAGGACTCTGGATGTCAATAAAAGAAATAAATGTTCTGACTTTCTATAATTTACAACAGAACTTGCATATGGAATCAGGGATTTAGGACTACTCTTTTGCAAGATTTATGGTGTCTTGGATTACAATTGAGTTTATTCAATGGCATGACATTCGTTTGAAAATGATGAGAAACTACTCAGTTGTTACTATATGTGAATTTTTCAAGTTTTACATGAACTTTTTGTGTTTTCTGTGTTGTACACTGAGTCTGCCAATTTTGTTATTTTCTGCAAAACAGTTAACTCCTGTTGCGAAGCTGAAAGGCGGGGGGTATGAGCCCCACAAATCCCCCCAGTGCCCTCAACCCCTACCCCCACTAGAAAATGCAAGAGTGTAAAAAATATACGTTTATGTTTTCATATATCTGAAGCCCTCATGAAATGGTGGAACCCCAGAAGCCCCCAGCAATTTTTTCTGGCTATGCTACTGTCAGCACAGAAATATTCTGAGAATATGGAAGTCACACCACTTAGTTTCACTTCTTAACTTTTATGATATATACTTTTGAAATTATGGCCTTGAGATCCCCTTTAAAAGATAGAACTATGGCAGTTGTATCATTACAGGTTCAATCTTCTTTCTCTTTTAAGAGAAGACACACAATGAGAGCATCTCAAATATGTTCTTCCATCTCCTGGATACTTGAGGTGTGAAGATGTAGCCTACAGTACAAGAGTGTGTTTCAGCCAAGGCTGCCAGATTTCCTGAGACACCCAGCCAAATATGACATCCAGTACAAAGCAGGCCTTGAATTTTGAGGTGTGCGAGTGCAATCGCAATTGCCTCAAATGACTGTGAGATGTGCGATTTTTGCACACCTAAATAAAGAATGGGAACTCAGGTAAATTTATTTAAGTTTCATAAAACAGCACCCCTACAGTACCACACTCCTTAATTTCCTGAGGAGTGTGATTTGTAGCACATCTGGAAAATCTAAAACAAAAGGCCTGATAAAGGGTGCAAAATGTCTTGCTAATCAGAATATATTGATACTTTGTATACAGAAGGCTGGGCCAAGTTACCCAACTCTACTTCAAGAGTCATGACTCATAACTGAAAGTCAAGTAGCAACTCCACTTTTCATGGTATTGCTACTTCTTACGAAGTTTTAATACTACTGTAGTTAATACTGAAAAAAAAAATACTCCCAAGATTACAAAAATGGTACTGCAGAGTCAATGTGTTCTGCTGCAGGTTTAAATGAATTATTGCATAATGGGTGGTTCAAGGTTTGAACGGGTTCCAAGTGCGCCCACCTCTTACAAATGCCCATTTTTTCACCAGTCAAAGCAAAGTAACAGCGATTTTGCTCGAGAAATTCTTTCATTACAAAACACTGTCGTCACCCAAGCCTAGGGTATAGAGTACAGACAGTAATTACACAAAACAAAGACTGTCAGTGGCAGTCCTATTTTTTCTAAACTATGCTTTTCACATAAACTGCTACTGTGATTGGTTGGACATAGGTCATACATTTTAACAGAGCCTCCTAAAGAAATTGAGGGGAACACCATAGGCCTACAGTCTAAGAGGGAAAAGGTAGTAACAGTGAGAAGGTAGGTTACACCAAAATGCTCTCTGGCCCCAAATAAAATTGTTCCAAGCCAAAAGAATCTCAAAAAGTGCCAATTCAGTACATTTAACATGTCAATCTGGCAATGCTGGTTTCAACTTTAACAAAGACAGGAGAACACAAGTTTCTAAATCTGTTCTTTTCAGTTAGAGCAGAGCCAGAAAGTTGGGCTTGATGAAATATTCTGAGGGAGACATCCACTGACTTTAATGCTGCTCTCAAATGGGACTAGTAAGCTAAATGTAAAACACTTGAGGACTTTCTCACAATGTTCATTAAATGTCAATGACATTGCTCAATGCATCAGCAGTAAAGGTCACAAAGCGGAAGAAAGGCAGGTACCAATCTGTTTCACTAGCTTCCATTCGACATCAGGGAGAAGTTTATAAGAAGAGTCATTAGACTGAGTCATGACAAAAGCTATCACATAAGAAGCATTTACCAGTCATGCATGCATACAACTTGTGAATCTGCAGAGCAGCACCCCCTTAAAACTTTGAAGTGTAAACAGACCTTAACCGATCAATTGAGAATGGCATCTTGTGAATCTGATTAAGATCTACGGTCATTGCACTGCAGTCTGTTGTAATCTACACAGATCTAATGTTAATGTCATCACAACATGCATGAAGACTGGTAGCCTGCATGACTGGCTGTACAGTCCCTCCCTAAAGCAGAAGGATGGCTTACCTTGCTTTGTGAAACTAGAACTAAGGGAGCAAACTACAGTACCTCTGCAGGCTAACAAATTGTATGTTTTGCGATACAAAGGCCTGAAAAGGAGACAGCTTGATGACTTCCACAGGTTTGACATAAGAGCCTCACTTTCCAGGCAGTCAGTTTACTTTCATTCTGCCATTTATTATTTCCTATATGGACACAGGCCTGAAGTCTTTGACTTAAAGTCATACACTTAACCAAATTGTTACAGTTTGACAGACTGAAACATAAGAAATGGATAGCCACATTGTACTATTTGGCATTTGCTATGTTACACAGTCAATGACCTACAGGCCTAGTAATACATCACAACCCTACAAATCTACATAAACAGTGCAAAAAGACCTAAAGTATGAACAGAACTGTGCTATTTGTACTTACTTTTGATCTGTTTGTTCAAAGACTTCATAGGATCCAGCCATTGCTGTAACGAAGAAGAAATAATTTATTTATAAACTGACCTTCTGCAATGATACCTTGGTTTTGTACTTGATAGTCTTGTGTCTTCCACTTCTTTTAACTGCTTGATGGTTTATATACAATCTTGACCGCTTTTATTCTTCTTATCACGAGGTATTTATGTTTTTTTACATTGCAATTCTTCATAGATTTTTTCAGTTTCTAATTTTTTGTGAAATTTTTTAATTTACACGAAACAAAGAATGAAGTATGTTTATCCGAAAATAACTATTCATCTGAGTTGTTTCATCCTTTAGTCAGTTTTACCAAGTTATACAGAATAACTGTCATAGAGCAATACTATTTTAGGGAAAAATAAACTCCCCAGGTATTTGGTTTTCTGTTTTCACATATTGTGCAATGCAAACCTAAGTACTTTAGGGAAATATAAACTCCTCTGGTAGTTTTCTGCTTTGATATATATTGTGCATAAATACAACCTGCACTTTCTGGACAAGCAGTCTACTGGGCTAATTTGAATTTGTCGCTGGAGGGTTGTTTACGAATCTTGCACATTCTCATTCTCATTAGCAAAAAGACAAGACCATAAAAGGGAAGAACTCTGGATCTAAGCAAAAGCTAATTTTAGAAGGCAAATTCTGGCAAGCCTCTCTGCAGTGTAATATGGAAATTATGAACAATCAGTGGAAAGATGGTAAGGAGACTGTCTCAACCTCATTCAACTGTTTGTTAACAAAAAGAGGTTTCTACAGATATGGAACTAAGTATAGGAAAACATGCACACTGTAAAATGTTACATACAGTGTTACATTACATGTCACTGACAACAACGAATGTTTAGCATCAGAAAGCAATTACTGTGGTGGTATCACTGGAGTTTGAAAGTGGAGGGGATGGGAGAGGAGAATTAGGGGGTGGGGGAGAAAAATTAGGGAGGGATGGAAAGGGAGGAGAAATTAGGGGGAAGGCAGGGTATGACTAGAAGTGGGACAAAAAAATTCACACAAAGGCCAACACCCCAACCTATGGTCCCTCCCTTGGAGTTGCCACTGTACCCTGATATAAAATCCCTATCTTCCTCACAAACAATTGCATTTAGATGTACCATACATTAGTAAGAACAATACTGACGGCAACCAAGGCGATTTTGATTTCAATTTTTCAGTAAAACAGATGTCACCACTCTCAAGTAACTGTAGAATTTTGGAAGATATAACACTCAATTGCAGCTATGACCTTGTGTACATATTTGTCTTTCCAAATTTCACTTTATGACTTTTACCTGAGAGGCATTTGTATATTATTTCACTGCCAAAAAGATTTTCAGGCTGCCTGGTTCTGTCCAAACTAGGTTCTCAAAATAAGGCCCATCCTAAAAAACTGCTATGGAGGCACAACCCTAGAGACCACCCCAGGAAGGTGAACATATCTGTAGAAAGATTTTATTAGATTGATATCAGTGGATGATCCCATATGCTTCTCAATTTTTGTTTTTCTTCTCCTTGTTCTTACTGTCATCGAACAGATAAATCTGACAAGACTCATTTAAAGAGAGACTTTTTGGTAACTTGCATCAAAACAAAATATGGTCCATTCCTGCAGGAGCAATAAACAGAATTTCCAAGGGGGTGGGTTTTCAAAAATGAAAACAACTCTGTCCAGGTTGGATGCCCACAAACCTTGCAGGGGATACCCAGTCTATAGTGAGGTATACCAGACATCCTTATGTGCATACAACAAATTGTGAAAGACTATTCAATAAAACTTGTGGGGTTATATATGCATTAAACAATACAATCTAAATAAGAAATTTACAAATCAAACCAAGCATACATGAAATGATTACCAGGTATGTTCCAAAGTCAAATTAGTACATTTGCACCCTAATGTTTTCTCTTTTTTGGCCCTGTGTGATCTCAGTAAAACATCTGGGTTCTAGGAGTAATCTTACTCTCTTAAATTTATAGCCTACAGATTTTTGAAAATAAACTTGGGGCAACTGCTTTCTCCCTTCAGGTCTTAAGGAGACATAACCTTGATGATGCCCAATGGAACAACCTTTCTTTTCGCCACACTTTAATGCTTCTTAATTTATCTCATTTTGCAATGGTGAATAGTCCTACACATTATGGATCAATACTGGTGGTGCTCAAACTGTTAAGAATTCAGATTAACGGTACTATTTAACAAAATCTTGCCAACCTAGCCAGCCAATCTACTGAGATTCATCAGCATGGTCTACTATTTCAGAAAAATGCCATTGGTTGACATAGCATAGCTTACAAGTGAAGAAAATATTTGACAAAAATACCTCCCAGACTGCCTGGAGATGGTTCTTCCCAGGTCTTGTTCCTGACTGTACTCTAATCGTTATTTATTTTGACCTCTCATGTATTAGAATGTTACACTTCAACAAAGAGAAAGAAACACAGAACTTCTGTTTCAGTTACAAACTGGTTAGACTTCTTCAAACTGACTAGGAATGAGTCTGCGATTAACTGGTCCATCACTTTCGGCACTCTTGATCTAAACAGTGGCACACACACTAGTAAGCATATTAAACACTGTGATATACTCACTGCGGAATTATCTTTGTCTTTATATCTCAGCCCAAAGCAGTCTGTCTCCACCAAGTTGAGTTGATCATAAACTTTCTGTAAGAGGTCACATCCCTTTGCATAACCCTGAAAAACAATTGATTAAACAAGTATGTTCAGGTACCCCTGTAGATCTGTATTTTAAGTAGTAAATTTCAAGAAAGGAAAGTTCACTGTTCTGCAAAGTACCGGTATAATATTGAAAATAAACCATAATGGACGCACTCCACTTACTGCACAACACTAGTGTTGGACCGAGGACATCAGTATTCAATACCTGTACGGTATCTACACTAACGATATTCGTCATTTTTGTCTAGCATCACAGAGTATCTGTAAAATTTACCTGAAATGTTGAGTACTAACCAAGTGATATTTCTTGGCTTCATTAGAACTTGGCCTGCTTAGAAATCAGAACACTCTGACCAGACCTCACAAAGGGGAGGTTGGGTGTAACAAAAATCCTACTTATCTGTTCTGTGTTGTAAGAAACCACTATCTCTTCTAGAATAACACTTAATCCCTGACCAGTGAGTAACTTGTCCAGTTGATTACACAACAGATAAGCTAGTGACATGTCCACTCATTGCACAGTTAAATCTTTTGTGTAGGGTATGCACAAGAAGAGTCTTTTACTTAAAGAAGGGCTAAGATGTCACCAGGAATCAATCAACTATGCAGGCAGGGACCAAGTTTAACTGGATTAGGTAACAGATAGTTTATGGTTTCAAAAATAGGGTCTGGATCTCTAAGCAGATGAGTGCCTAATGTTATACTTCATACGAACATTTCTTTAGTTTTGTAGGTCTGACATTACAGTATGTTATGTTAAAATCAGGGTTTGCGTCTTATGCCGAAACAGGCGTTTTTTACACCGACGGAAATTTTACTTACAACCAAACATATAATTCAATTGTAAATATAAATTTTGACTTGCCCATCTTTACGACAGAAAATTTGACTCACTAAACACTCACCTGTTGAAAATTCTGAGTTTCTTAAAACCAAATAATTAACGAACAGAACACCTCCAAAATAATGGTCTATCCCAATGTCTTGCAACTTTTGACAAGTGACAACGAACGTTCCAGATTGGATGGCACTGTCATATGCATATATACTGTATGTACACTGTATGGAAATACACTTGTCATTGTGTATAATCGAATTTTGCTAACGTTAGGTACTGTAAAGCTACACCTGTTGCTGGATCATACACAGAACATACTTGATATTTTTAGCCAAATTTCTCTTTGAGGGAAGTGAAAATATTTTTTACTATCCAAGGATCGTTTCTCATCATAAAAGCAGGTCGGTATTAAATTATTTCATTCACACTTGACTTTATTGATAAGATGCGCTAACATTGTTGTAGGCTAGGCTAGGCCTAACATTGCCGTTTACAGCTTATCGTGGTAGGCATTGTATATTTAATCATTTATGCCAAAAATTTTAAAACTTACGATGCAAAATTTTGAATTACAATGACTTTTTCAGAGAAACGCAAACCCTGGTTAAAATTTGGCATAATCCTGAGTGCTTGTGCTAGCCAGATGCCATATCTGGATTGTCACTGAAGTTGATTGCGACACCGTTGGTAAGTTATTTTCGAGTATTAATTTAATCTGCAGGTTCTCCCTGTATGTGAATATTGTTTTCCATGTTTGAGAAGCATAAAAAATTTTCTAACTGAAATTGCTTTCTTGTTTTGCCTTATACAGTAAACTGCATCTTAATTCTTAAGGAATAAACTTGAAATGCCCCATTTTGGTCTTTTTTTTTTTTTTTTTTTTTGGAGAACGTATCTTATGCACCACCAACTAGCACCACCAACTAGCCTCCCTTTGTATGTTGTCCCGCCCGGAGCTTAAATTTCTTTTAAAACTCTCTAAAACTGTCTCACTATTTTGTCACTTATTTGTTAATAAGTGAATTAAGTTCTAACATTTTACATCAGATCTATGAAATGACACCCTGAGGTACTGTAGTGCACAGTGGCCTATGTTTAAGTGTGCAGTGCAGTAAGTTCATTTCTCCAGTATCAACAGGTCTCAAAAGAATGTTTATTTCCCAGGAAGGAAGTAAAAATTTCCACAATTCCTCCCATATTTTCCTGTGCATAAAAGGTGTATACTTCCCTCCAATGACCAAAATTTCCCTTCAAACACCTTTATTTCCCGGGAAGGAGCTTCCCAACTCTTTCCACCTATCTGTGAAATCTGTATTTGCTGATATTGAAAACTGTATTACTGATAATATCAATTATCTGTGATATTGGTAAAACTACACAATGCCTAGATTATGTAATACAAACCACCTGCAAAATATTTTAAGATCAAAGGTCATTTGAAATCATCAGCTATCAAAAATTTTTCATACTGTTCTCTTCTGATCATGTAACATCCTGTGACACCAAACTAGACTGTCCCTCCCAGATACCTGTCCACTGACTAAAATGTTTCTGCTGCAGTTTTCAGTTAAAGCTACAGTATACTTGGACAGCTGGCTTAGTTTTATGAGCTGGTTAATTTTTAGTTGCCGTGCCTGCCATGCTGTCCCGCCTTTTAAGACCGCATGTTTTTATGCAAGATGATCGTCCATCTCATCATGTCCCTGACCCCCGCTCTCTCAGCCCAGTTCAAGGTCTAAGCTATACCACCATGGCTAACGTCATGGCACTGCAACTTAGTCTAGACATATGTCTTGTTTTGTTATGTAGGGCACTTTATGACTTTAAGAGCTGTCATATCACTCATTTCTACCTTCAAACCACCCCACACGTTGTTGCCACTACCCTGGTAACCATGCACATCCTTACCATATTCAACATGGAAAATAGAGTACAGTCGCACACTCATAAATGCACACCTGACTACTGTGTCAACATGACATATTTAATGGCCATCCTCCTGTGGATATTTTATGACTTGTAAGCATTTAACCTTTCCTAAAAGCACTTGGTTGTAAAATAGGGTTTAACTTCTATCATGAGTTTCCATTTCTATATGGTAGCACTTAAAGGGAGTGAGCATTTGTTTCAACCCGTGGCAGCTCCCTGCTTCAACCAAACATCAGCTAAATCTTTACACATCTCTTATTTCTCTAAATTCTCTTTACATAAATAGCAATCTTTCATGGTGCTTCAAAATGTAAGTACAGACCCTTAATTAGCACCTACATCACAAATCTGCCACATTGGAAGTAGTTTAAGAGGCAATGGTGTTCGCGCACACCAAGTGACCCATTAGTCTCACAGTGGTGGAACAAGTACGAGTATGAAATGCCATGTGCACACACTACTAAATGCGCACGCACTACTACATGCGCACGCACTACTACATATGCACGCACTACTACACAAGCAAAGATTTATCACATATAATGCATAGAAGTAAAGGTCTTTAAGTGTCCCTCCAACATGCCACATAAATAAACCATGACATCACGTGAAAAGGGTCAATTGTTGCAAATCATTGGTAACCAAAAAATAATCTCTAAAAATTTAAAACAATTCAGTATAGGTAATGAAAAAAATTCTCACATGATTTAAAAAACCCATACACATGAGAAAAGTACACTGAGGTATCCCACAAGAACCCCAACTGAAATGATTGCATTTGCCCTTTAAGATGGTTGAGCTTCTGATGTATGAAGACCGAATCCTCCAGGGTTGTAAAATGTCACCTAAAGTGTATATTGAGATTTGAGGTCTTCCCCTCCTTGTCTGCACTGATAACAAATGTGACCCAAACTGATTTATGACTGACATAATGCCAAAAATAGTGCCAATGTAAATGATTTCTGAGTTTCTTTTTTTCTTGTTTGTTTTGTTTTCCTTGTTACACAAAATGTTAACACTTGTAGAACATTAGAGGGCAGTGGGTGATTCTTCTGTGCACACACAGCAGGCAAGTATATCAGATGAATGTCGCCTCAACTGTAAATCTTGCCATAGCCTCAAAAGGGTACCGCAAAATAGTACAACATTGTACAGCTGGCATATATCTAACCAAGTTCAAGTGTAATGGAAGGCTATGAGCATGTTAAACTTAAAACCCTTCACAACAAACTTGAAGATGTACCATTGTTCAAATAGCTAGAAGATATGAACCATTGTGATTCCAAAATGCCCCTTCAAGCTTTGCATTGTAAAGAACAATACACACTGGCAATGATGGTATGAACAGTGCCTTCAAACAGCACAGTAACTTCAAAGTTTCAGTACAACTATCAAAACAAAACAGAACCAAATTTACTTTGGACATATCACATTAAAAGGGGCATAATGTAAGCAACTGACCATGTCATATTTGAAAACTATGCCATCAAACTTGCTTGCTTCAAGTTCCCCTGTGGGAGAAACTTTCTGATAATTCTAGCAGCTCATCACTAGAAATGAACATAGGAATGAAACTGAACTGTAGGATAAGTAAGTTCCTCTTTTCAAAATACAACAAAACAGCTTTGAGTCTCAACTTCTGTTTTAAAGTTAATCAGAAACTTGTACCAAAAACTACAAGTATACATGATTGGTCCAATTTAAAAATGTTAAAAGTTGTAACAGATCAAAGTGCATTCCCTCTCATATCTATTCTGAACCCCCTGACAGCCAGAGGCATCATCACCCATGACACCCCACACCACATGGTGGGACTTTCACAGCTGGTGCTTAAGAAATAGAAAACACTTCACAAAAGGGTTGAACAGGAATGCTGATTTTGTTTGACTTTTCGACGGAGGCCCTGTGGAGAAATTTCGGTGGGATCACTTGAAAACTGTCTGATCAAGTTCTAAGTCATTTTAATCTAATTTTGTCAGCACTTTAGAATCTATCAGAAAAGATTTAAGCAGGGAGTGAGTTGCCATTTTAAGATGGTGCAAAATAATTCCTTTAGTGTGGTTGATTATACATGAATCCAAAGTTGGTGTTTCATGGTTGTGATTAAATCACCCCAAAATGTTGCCCACCTGGCAGACGTGTATTGCTGCTACACCCACACTGACTGCACTTGCAATGCCAACTTTCGCGAACTTTGGCAAGAATTCTTCGTAAAACTGCGTAAAAACTGTATGCTATTAACTATTCATACAGACAACCACAACAAACAAAAATTATAAATATTCAACAAAAACTCGACTAAAGCAAGTGTTATTGCCATACAGTTTCAGACGAACAATGTCAATGGGGTTTTAGTGTGTGATTTCGCCCGCTTAAAGCTCATATAATGAAGTCCCATCAACTTACTGTGTAAAAGTGAACGTTACAGCTGAAGCTTCAAATGTTGTGCACTATGAATATTCATAAATTGAAACCAATCAACAGTCAAGAGGAAAAATCAAATTGGGCTCATGAATATAGTGAAATTGCGGAAGATCTCTGCCGTTGTTCATAGGTGTAAGAGTATGTACATCAAAGGAGGAGTACTGTACATATTCGACACCTGCTATGAAGGTTACCCAAAACGTGAATCCAAGCTTTCAAGTGGATTCAAAGAGGTCCTGTAGTATATTGTATGACTTATTTATTCAACTGAGAACACTTGACAGACATAAGGGGTAAACACTGAACACCTGTTGATAGTGACATGTATGTGTTTGTAGACTGTAGAGTATGTCTTTTTACACAGTATCATGCCATCTTTCAATCTCTTTGGAACTTTCAAAAATATGAAAATTTCTGAAGTGAGCAATAAAAAGAGCATACCGGGTACAAAAAACAAATTCCCCCAAACTGCCAAAATTGCCTTCGAACTTTACACCAAAACTTCCAACCAAGGAACTTCCCAGATTCCAGATTTTCCCATCTATGACATTTTTTTTTCATGATTCATACTGGACAAACAAACAGAACAGAAATTTAAAGGCAATAGGCAGTCACCCCAAAATTTTCTTTGAAAAATCAGCAAACTCTTGCAGATCTCCTCTTATTGCATTACAAGCACCTCTGAAGACGTTTTGAACATAACTATTACAAACAATAGGTAAAGCAAGGCGAAATTCACCTTGAATTTCACAATTCACTAACAAAAATATTGTCACATGATCAAAATAGACCATGAACTAGAGTGACAGGATACACTCACTCCGTTTGGGGTGACTGCCTACTGCCTTTAAAAACAAAAGCTGACAGAGAAAAATTTCATTTTTTTTCTTTTTTTTTTTTTTGTATAAAACCACAGCCTTCCTTGATTACACAAACAATAGCAAAGTAATATTTCACCTTTTTCTTGCTATTTCAATAAAACATATTTACTGTGTTGTGCATCATTTCACAGTTTACACTGAATGCATTTTGGTTTTCACACAGGCCTAACACATTCCAAGCAATGATATCAGAGAGAGTTGGAGGGTGAATGAGCCTCTTGGGTTGTGGCTGGGTACCTGGAACTTTCCTTGGGTTATTGTCAAAAAAAGGTTGGCAACTTCAATGAAAGACTTGCATCTCTCCAATATCCTCTGCAAGAATACTGTGACCTATTTCTCTATTAAAGGTTACACCAGTAATTTTGAAATGCAATGAGAACATCTCCAGCTTGGTTTCAATATTTCCTCCACCAAAACTTTTGTAACCCTATCAGTTCAGCTGCCTACACAAATCTGGCTCAGTAAGCACCACAAAAACATGATAACACTGATGCCCTGCATGTGTAACCAACTGAGTTCACTATCTCTCCTTCCGATCACATTATCAATCTTCACTGTCATAACTGGAATTGATTTCGCTTTTAAATTGTCTTTATAAATTAAATTTTCGTTTTAAATTATGTTGCCCTATTTCAGAATGAATGACATGAACTGTTTTGAGAAATTCGATTCTTCTGAAACAGTTGCAACCTTCAGGTATTACTTATCTTGTTTAGGTTTCTTTATCTGAATTCCAAATCAACAGATAGATTATCAGAGTATGTTTTTCCTTAAAGGGAATATGCAGTACAGTCAACCCAGCTTAATATCTGGGTACATGTAATTCTTACACAACTCCTCTTATTTCACATACAAGCACCTTTCGAGAGGTTTCAAGTAATGTATTGCATACCAAACAAATATCAACCTGGGGTTATTCTGAATAAATTCAACTATTCAATACAATTTTGTTAAAAGTTCTGCTTACAAATCAGAACTTATTACACACAGTTTAGGTGTATTGGCAGAAGACAGTAATTCAAATTACTGTGACTTATGGCCTGCATTTGCCTCAGCGTTAACAAAAGGCAACAGAACTACAGTATGCAACGCCGCACTTTCTCTATAATCCCACAACAGCACCTGTTGGGAAAATGTTGACTTTTTATGTTGCAACTTATCAAGTTGCCTGAACGGCGGATGTGTATTAATCCTGCACCCACACTGACTGCAATCACAATACCAATGTCTGCAAACTTTTGCAAGAATTCTTCATAAATTTGCGTAAAACTGTGCGCTATTAACTATTCATATATATGATCACAACAAACAGAACTGTAAATATTCAACGAAAAAACGACTAAAGTCTTGATTATCATGCTGTTTCAACCACAAATGTCAATGGGGTTTTAGTGTGTGATTTCACCCACTTCAAGCTCACACAGTGAAGTCCCATTGATTTACTGTGTAAAAGTGAATGTTGCAGCTGAAGCCTTTTCATGCAATATGTGCAATATGAATATTCATACATTGAAACCAATCAACAGTCGAGAGAGTAAAATCATATTGGGCCCATGACTATAACAAAACTGGATGATCTCTGCCATTATTCGCAGGTGCTAGAGTATGTACGCCAAAGAGGAGTACATCCACATTTGACACCTGCTGTGAAGGTAACTTATCAAGGTCCCCCCAAGATATATCAGAGGGAAATCCTCCCTCCCCCTCCCCCCTCCCCCTCCCCCCCCCCATTCTGAGACCATGTGCCAATACTGATTTGCCCTTTAAGTTTCTTCTGTAAAGTTTGTTTAACAAAATACCTACATATGCTTTTAACCCAAGGGCTTTCTGGGGGAGATGTTCTATGTTATTTTACTTTCCTCTTGTATTTGAACTTCTTATCTTTGAACTGAGATCCCTCAAAGTTCTCCCGGGTCACTTATCGCTTAAAATCTGCTCCCCTGCAGTACACATCACGGCACCTTTGGGAACTTGACAATGTCTGAAATGATTCTAACTGGATAGCCTTGAATAAGGAATTTAACTGAGGATGATGCCAATTCACGTTCTTGGATTACAATACATGAACAATGAGCTACTTTCATAGAGAAATTTAAGCAGTCCTGCATACTTCCTGCTATTGCGGATAACAGTAATCATGCCATAATGAAAAGGCAAGTCTTGAACACACATCAGATTAGTATTCAGGACTGTAGCTATGCCAGTCAGTGCTGGTCAGGCTAACCGGCAGTCAAACTTACAGACCGCCACTCAAAGTAATTTGTCAGCTTAATGTATCTTTTCTTTGTCTTGTAAGTATATTCTGACTACAGAGTGCAATATCTGTGACCAAAGTCCAATTTTGTATCAGTTTAATACGCTAACAAAGTTCAATTACAAATATTTTCCGCTAATATTAGCCCCCAATTGCACGTTCCACGCGTATTGGCAAAGTCATTTCGGCACAGATTTTATAAGGCTATAGGCTAAGCCCTTGTAGTACTTGACCTAACGTTCATTATCCTACACATACCTGTAATGTCGTTTGTGAAAGTTATGCAGCACTGATTAGCTACACTATTGACCAACTGACCAAAAGCCACTCGCTCAGCTCTGCGAGTAGGGCTGTGAACATGTAGCAAAATAATTTAATGTTTAATCGCAAAAATTTTGCGATCGTTTAGCGATTAATCGCCATTACCCTATCACAACAGAAAGACTCTGTGTGTGCTGATTTACCCAATAAGTATTCAAAATGCAGTGGTGATGCCAGGGGAAGTAATATCCGAGAAACACGGTTTCTGTAAAGGCTTTACTTTGCTTTACTTTGATGTCTTACAGTGCTATGCATACCATTTATAATCTTTCAAAACGAGAATTCATATGGATAAAACCGGACGTAAAAGGGGTTTTGCGATTAATCGCTAGTAGCTTTGTACTAAATGTTTATTCCACATGCAATCGTTTAGCGATTAATCGCTACACAGTCACAGCCCTATCTGCGAGCAGGACTCGTTGTGCTCATAAGGGATTTTAGCTGGCACTCAAATTGGGCTAGCTACAACCCTGTTCGTATTAATAGTCCTGAGGAATAGAACAAGCATCCAACCAGAATCCATATTAGGCTAAGCTAATAGAACACTTTGTTCATTATAGGAACAGGGGTAGGCCAAATGCCCTGGGCATACATCTCATCTTATGGAAACCATATCAGTTTACAAGAGACGGATCATGAACAACCAATTTGTATTGAAGTACAGTGTTCAGAACTACTGTAGAACTTTGATAGAAGGAATAGCTTGGATACTCAACACACAGTAACTTTAAGATTACACACACTGTTCAATCTGCAACAGAAAAATCCACATCTGTAGTACTGTACTAGTGAAATTTGACACATACACTTTTAGTATTAACTGTTAAAATAATGTGCACATTGTGTTCCTTACTTGCACATATATACCCTCATAATACCAATGGAATCCTACAGGTACTCACTGCATACCACTGGCAGAAATTACACAAGGGTCTACTTACTCTCTTAAGCACATGAAGTACAGTACTTACCATTTGTCTGATACTAAAATTCATACCTAGTTGTTTGTGGGCTAGAAACATCCACAAAATAATAAAATTAAAGGGTTGCTGAATTAATTTTATATGCAAAAAAGCTAAAGGGAGGGGGGGGGTTGAGAATTTTGCCCCCCCCCATGGAAGATTCAAGAGTGAAAAAATGTATATGTAAATATACAAGGAGTCCATAATTGAAGCCCCCCCCCCCATGAAATGGAATGAGCACCCCCCCTTGCTGTGTGGCACGTGCCAATGCTACAAATAACATTAGTTTTGACTACAAATTTATTATTGGGAAATAATGGGCTATGTACAGTACAAGAGAAAAAACACTTTTCAGTGACGAACAGAATGGAGGGCAAAACATGGCAACATGCATTAAGAACACTGGGTAGTAAGTTGTATTCTTATAAATTTTTTGTTGGGGTGAAAATTTTTCTAATGAGGTTCTCCCACTGCTCCCTTCCCCCCTCCCCCATACCCCTTGAATTTGGGCCTCACAAAATCTTTAACATTGCTTTTGAAAGATGTCAGTTACAAGAAAATAAAATACATAGAAATCGTAAACACAAATGAAAATTTTGCACAAATTTGGCAAAGATTTATGGCTCACATATTTTAGAGAACTTTATGGTACCCAGTTCGAGACATTTTATGTTTTTCCTGAGACTTAAATTGTAATTGAATTTCTAGACCACTTCTGAATCCTAATTTGCAATTTGCTATGGGAAGCAAGAAAGAATATATACTTATTCTATAACACAGTTATGTACATCATTAAGGACATCTGTATCTAGGGACTGGAACAACTTTACTTTCAAGGAAGCAAGTCAAATTTCCCATACTTTTATTACATCGGCATGCACGCAAACAGCCTACTTTCCCACCAGATACCAATTTTTTTTTTTTTTGGCAAGGTGCTTCCTAGATTGCAACCGGTGCTGTGGCCGTGTGGATAAAGATGGTGGCATATGAAGCAATGAAGCTTACATTAGCAACCTGGAGGCTTGGGGTTCGATCCCTATTCGGGTCAAAGTAAAGTGGGTGTTCATCAAAGAGCAACCTACCACTTTTCCATCTGAACCGGCCTTTCAAAAGAAACCAAATTTGATCTGAAGTGTAAAGTTGGTTAGCCACCAGACATGAAGTTGTAATTCATAGGCCATATAGGCTTCTCCCACATTCATGGTCACTTAGCGTCTTAATATAAATGTCCTTCAAAGCCTCATTTATAGTTCCCAATTTTTTCACCCAGCCATGAAGGAATGGATTCCATGTGCAATTTTGCAAGGATTTCAGTTTTCCAAAATTCCAAACCATATGGTTTTTTTTTTTCAGACCAAACAACCAATACTGAAGGACTTTCAAAAAAACTTCCCAAATTTCAGCTTTTATACACACTTTTCCTACTCAGTGAAAACCCTGAAAAGACAAAAAAGAAAGAAGAAAAACTCTCACCTGAACATTTACATTGAGTATCTTGCCATCAAGAAGACACACTTGACAGTTTATCTCTTGTAATTGTTTCTTGAAGCAATTCATTGTAAATTTGTCTTGTGAAGCTTCATCACATTACTGATGGGAGAAAAAAGCAGAAAAGGAAACCAATCAGCTCTCTTAAAATTTTTTGCAGTGAGCCTTCTAAACTGTCTTAGGCAGTGCTTACAAAAAATTGCCAATTCCATGAATAATCTTGAAGACTTGACGCACAACAAAGAGAACTGACACTTCTGAGCTCCTTACCATGAGGTCGAAGAAGCCCAATCCTTCATGACAAACATACATCCCCAAGCAAAAACATTTTTTGTAAATTTGTACAGAACTTGAAAGCAGTCAAGATAGACAGACATCAGTTTGAAGAATGCCCTGGAACAGATATTCTTTTTTACAAGATAGCATAGGCCTAGATCTCGTGCATCCCTACAGTTGGTTGTAGTATATAGCCTACCAAACGGTATGACATACAGTATTAATGGAAAGCTGCCCCACCCCTTTCCTCCCACCACTACAAGGCTATAACTCTTAGGGCTATTGGTGGACAAGCACAACCTTCTGCCATCATCTGATTACAATTTAAAGTACTTAGCAATCAGGAGATTTTGGGGTTCAACCGGAACTAAGTAAGGTGGGTTTTCCATCCAAAAGCAATCTACAGTTTTCCCATCTGAACTGGCCTTTCCAAAGAAGTTTTCTTAAATTGATCTCATTTCTTAAGTTGGTTACCCACCCAATGTGAAGTTGTAAAATCCCATAGGCTTCTCCCACATAAGTGGTTGCTTAATGTCATACAACATCTGCCCTTCAAGGTCTGAATTATCATTTTAATTATTTGTATTTTAAGTCATTTAATTAGTTTCAGAATTACATACTCCGTAGTCTATAGTCATTGTACCTTGAGTCAGTAGATCCTGAGTCAGTCACTGCATACAAAATGTGTAGCAGGCATGCTGTGGCTTGTAAATTAACATCTTGCATTGAGTCCAGCAAGAGATGGCAAGTTGATAACAGCTCAAACTCTACCAAAAATTAGCATGAACTTCAATTTTTACCTAAATTACCTAGCCAAGCCTACAGTACATCCACATGTTACCTAAAGGGTGACTTCAAATGTTCTGAAATTGTCCTCAACATTATGCAAAAAAATTTACATATCACTGAGAATGGTCTCCTTCCATTATTTGATTTTTTTTTTTATGTTTTTAATGGGGCAACATTATCTCATTGAATTTATTTTGACATACTGAACTATGAGCTTGCAATAATATTTGGGTGACTGACTCAGTTTACTCACAAGTTTAATTTAAAAACCTAAGGCATTTGTAAAACTTGTTGGAGTTTCTTTGTTTTCTTAGAAGTTTACATAAGGAATGTATACACTCTTATTTGGATGATTAAAAGAAAAAATGTTCATGTATATAAGGGATACATTTAAATTATATTCCTTTGGTATATATATGTAGTTTTTCAAGAGAAGTTCCCTTAAGTGACCTACTCATGGCACCACCATGCTATGCCAGCAAGGTTTGAACTTTTTCTGTACCAATGCAAAATATGGTACTCACACTCTGTAGTTTCCTAAATACTACAACACACAATCTTCACCTTTAAACTACTGTAGGTTTTCCACATTCAGAATGGGGTAGGTGGTTTTATGAAAAATGTTTCCTGCTAAGGCCAAGGGAATGGAAGTCATAGATTTGCATACCAAAGCTACACGCCAAAATTTTTATTTTTTCAAAATAAATCATTATTTGTCTGAAAATGCATGCATCCTCACCAAACAAATCAAATTTCCAAATCATCCCAGTTAGCATAGTTTTATTTCCATCCATGCCTACTAGGCTTTAGGCCTGAGCCATCATCATGTTATTGTTAATTGTTATGCATGTCCTTCACTTATATTAGAAGTTGCCCAATTCACAGTGTACATCTGTATGGTTTAAACATATGGAAACATTGTCTCTTTTGCTAATCTGTCCTTTACGGCGACCCATAAGTGCAGAAGTGGGTTGTCATCATCCATAACAATCGTTCAGTTTTCCTATTTCTGTATCCTATTTTCCTTCCAGGTGCCTAGTTTTAATAATTTTAAACATATCTAACCAAGGATGCTAACAAAAGTGAATAATGAGTAATGTGCATGTCGGACTAGGCGTTTAAAAAATAAAAAAACTTGCAGTTTCGTTTGTGAAAATGGCACCAAAACATCAACTTCGGATTGCAGCAATTGTTCAACACGCCCTCACTCAGTCATTTCGCACCTGATTACAATGGGGGTGAATGATAGTTTGTTGTGAAACTCATAAGCTTTCAAATTATGTAAAAACTATCTTGACTGGTTCCTTACTTTCATCGGACTTTGCACTTTTGTTACTCGCATCCATTCAGACATCGCCTACGAAAAGGCTTCAGGCTGTTTTTCTGATGTACTGGACAAACAAAGATCATGTGACTACTGATCAGGGTGACAGCACTCTATGGTGAGGAAAATTGCAGTGCACCAGCGTGCTTGGTGTTGCTTGCATATAGCATACACGTACAGTACGTATGTTAGCGGTAGCTTATACAGTGTAATATTAATGAAGACTCAGTAGTTCATAATTTTCCTGCCGAAAATTGCCGTTTTTCGAAATTAAACTAAATTACCATGTTTTGTAAAACACTCTTAATACCCTGTTAAAAAAAGGAAGCTTGCATTATCAAGAAAGCTGAGGTTGTGCATAAAAAAACGCCTTGCAAGTGGCACTGATTGCACGTAATCCTCTGCTCTGTGTGTGCTGTTCGGTCTCTTATGAGACAAATGGCCGTAAACGTTTCCGTATGGATGATGAATTTCCAAAATGCACTCCCATCAAATTTACAACTCATTCATAAACAGTAAATTGGTAGGAAATTAAAAGTTTGCATATGTCCACATGCTATATTTACCTACATAAATAATCACTGATGACAAATAATGTGTAGGCCTAATGAAAAATGAAAAATAACAGCATGAGTTTTCAAAATTTTGCTGATGCGAATCTAGCCTATGACTTTCATTCTCTTGACCCAAGGTACTGTATAGTATTAAATCTTTTAAACTTGAACTGAAAAAGGTTAAATTGGAGAATGTAGGCTAGATAAACATCACGTTTTCACTCATTTCAGCCAATGGTACAGTGTTTCATTCTTAAAACACTACAATATTAGCATCACTGGTACTTCCATGATGGTGATAGTTATGCTAGCAAGAAAAGAAAACATCACTCAGAGTGCTCATGTTTATCTGAGAGAAAAAAAATAGTCTTAAAATCCATTTTGAGTCATCAAATTAGGCCACTAAAAATTAAACTTGCTTTAATTAAAATACACCTAGCCAATGCATTACAGTACATTGCCTTGGTTGTATCAGGGAGATGCTACTCCCTGCTATTAATACAGTAGCAACTTAACGTAAGGCGGCTAAATTGTTTTGCAAGACAAATTCTAACTTTCATGCAAACTGAAACACAACATAATCGTTGTCGTGAATACCACTGAAGTAAAAAAAAATGCTTGACATAATAAACAAAAAGAATTTATCTCATTTAGCTGGTCTTTAAATTAGTGTAGGCTAATAAAATTCAGTCAAGCCTTTCGCGCATCTGAGGCTGTTATGAAAGTGTCACTTACCTGTCGTCGGCTGGCTGGCTGACAGTGACATTACGAAACCCATCAAATATATTCGTTCCCTATAAACCCTAGCCTATCCTCCTGATTTTCATGTAGATCTGACGACAAACAGAAGGTTGGAGCTTTAGGTCCTTACATGAAGACACGGTATGTCAGCCGCAGACAGGGCCTCGGTATTTTAAGAAGTTATAGTCGCTTGGATACCTGACGCTTGAATTTAGACTTCGCTACAAATCGGGTTTTAAATTAGGAAGTCGCGGGTACGGCAGGTGCAAAGTCACTGCTTGCATACAGAGATGGAGAGCGCTAGTGCCATACAATGTGATCGTTTTCCGTATAGACCTACTGTGTGTTGGAAGTATGTGCGTTTCAGATCTATGCAACAAAGCGCATAGACACTCTGAATCTTGCTAGCGATTTCGACAGGCTTGCTAACTTTGTGCTTGCAACACGCGTACACAGGCGACCAAAATTTATTTGCTGCCCTCCTACATTTTACGCTTTATCGAATATCGGCAGCGTTTGACTTCGCCCGCTCGACGGACGGTGTACACTCCCACACCTATGTTGGCTGCACTCGTAGAGTATGTACGTCAAAAGAGGAGTACATATTCGACACCTGCTTTGAAGATTGCGTTTGACTGACCTAACTCTGGCGAATGTTATCAAGGAGGCACGCTCAGAGGAGGGGGGGGGGGGGGGGAGAAAGGAGGGGAAGAATCATGAGGTGGGAGTAGAAGCATATTCAAAAGCATTGCAAGGCTGAGTAAAGATGGGGGGTGGGGCGTGCCCTGGGTAGCACGGAGTCCCTTCATACAAACCATACCAGCAGGGCCTTACATTCTGAATTTTTATATACTGTACCCAAATAATTGGGTCATGTCTGTAATGCGGCGGATATTTGTGAGTATAACACTAATTAATTACGGTAGGATGGAGAGTAAATTAAGGGCCCGGCTGCGGTCCCACTGGCAGTCGGGTGAGAACGTCTGCGTTAGGTTGTAGATAAATTATTATAATTATTTTGTTACAAGCAATCTGTAGCTCCAATTCTGTGATGGCGCCGTTCGATTTGCTACAGTCTCAATAGCATGCTACTTAATTTGGACCAGACTTCCAAACCAGGGTTGGAGCCAGAGCTTTCCCATCAGGGGCCATGCATATGGCAAGCTCTCCGACGGTGGGCCGGCCAGCAACCCGAAACCCCAACAAAGACGACTGGTAATTCCCTAAAGGATGTCGAACCAAAACTTTCGGCGGGCAGGAAAATTTTTTGGCTTCTGCTGACAAATATTTGAAATTTGGATTTTTTATTGTAGTTTGAAAAATTTGCATTTAATGCTTGAAGAAAAATTGAAAAACTGGACTCTTTTGAGGAAAACTGGAAAAACTGGGGTTTTAATTGAAGAATCTGCGAAGGGTAAAATCAAGCAGATCGCAGGGCGACTGACTCGTTGGGAGAATATTATCGTACGCATTAAGGCTCCCCGCCGAAATTGGAAAATTTCTCCAAGGAGGGGGGGGGGGGCTTCCCCGACGGGGGAGCATAAAACGGTTGTGAAACTTTTACTCAGTGGGCCCGTTTGTCACATCCTAAAATGTGTAATAAAATACCCAAAGTTGGTCAAACAGTACCCATGTTGGGTGCATTTTTCTTCATCACTGAGAATATAGCACGCAGGCCATGAGCCAAACTGGGGCACGGAGGGGCCGTGCCCCACGTACGGACCATGGTGCCCCCCATATGGAAAGTCGATCGAAAATTAAATTTTAGTACACGTAAACTAGGCGATTTTTGACCAAAAGTGATCCCAACAGGCGTTTAATTACATGGGCGTGGATCATAGGGGGACGGGGGGACCTGTCCCCCTCACTTTTTTGGAAGGGAGACATCTCCCAAAAGTCCCCCCCCCCCACTTTTTCAATAATATAACAAGATTACGAAGTGACACTACATTTCAAAAGCTAAATTGCGCCCAAATATGGCACTATTTGCCATATAGGCACCTTCTAATTTCCTTTTTTCCAAATGGGAGGGGACACCCCCTCCCCTTAGACCTCCCACAGGACGGCGATTCGCAAATGATGAAAAGTCCCCCCTCCCCCCCCCCACACCACCACCTTTGCAGATGATCCACGCCCCTGTTTAGTTATGAACGTATATTGTTTTCTGTGTTCTAAAATTACAAAAACTTTCGCGCGCTAGACGCGCTTTCATCTTCAGTTACGCATGGCTTTAACGCGTTGACGTTAAGATACGTTGGCATTAAAGGTAAAGGTTCCACAATTTGGCTGTTGTTCTTTCGTGTGGGCGTGATTCCCGGAAAAACACAAAATTGAATAGTTCTGTCCTCTTTCTTTTACAATTTGGAAGATTCTTAATTCAGACTCAACATCATGATAAACATATTTAAGTTGTAAGAAACGTTAAGTGTCTCAGTGTTTAGGGGTGGTTGACACCGGACCAGTCACCCGGCGTCTTGGTTTTGCTCTTAAATACATTTCGGTTGGGAGAAAGAAAAATTCTCAATTGGTCATTGGTGAATGCTCTTTGATTGACATCAATCAAAGTCAAAGGATGCAGAGTAGCTCACATTACACAGCATGCGCAGAGAATGTTCTGATTACATATTATGGCATTGCATGCCCACCAGGAAATGACTTCAAGCAATAAACTAGGTTTGTGTCTGCACAACGGTGTCTGCACCAGGAGGGGCTCAAGACAGTTTTGGAAGGAGTAACTAAGTCGGGAGAATCGGAGCTGTCTAGGACGAGGAGGGGCAAATTCTTCCCTAGAAACCCTCAATTACTAACTTTCCTTAATAAGAAACAAATATTTTCAATTTTTCTTCAAAAAACCCAAAATTTTTCGCAGCACGCCCAAAATTTCGTGTTCGGCATCCTTTCTGTAACCCATTGCTTTTGGCGGGGCTTCGGGTTGGAGGACCCATAGGGGAGATTGGTCCCTTCGTCGGGCTTATCTTTTCACCACCCTTTGCTGAATCTGTATGCAGGTTTTACCTTGGTAAATAGTTTTCCTGCAAAATTTCGGCGCGCTTCGCGCGCGATTCTCACAAGTGAAGTTATATCACCTTTGAAGATCATTAGCACAAAATTCCAGTGAACTATTCTAGCCAAAGCTAGGTGAAGGCTCAAGGTTAGATGCTGGACATCAAGGGGTGTTGATGTAGTAATCTAGTACGTTGAGTAATAGTCGTAACGCCATGGCTATCTGGTTTGAAGCTAAATTTAATTGTACCACAAATTCATTCCAAAATTTACTTTTTCTGTTCATGCAAAATTTCCTTCAAAGCAGAAATACGATAATGACCATCTGAACTGTGAACTGTGAAGAGATTGGTGTGCTCTCACTGTCCTTCAAAGTTGTGCTCAAAGCTCCATGCTAGTGTTTCCGTTTTGTTAACAAAATCATGGGGTCCTAACAAAATCATACTGGACCACACGAAAGCTTGCCTAATGGCAGCACCTGATCCCCTCGCCGTTCGCAAAGTACTCAACTCTTCACCTGTACTTGCGGGGCTGAAGACGCATCATCGTGATCATAGTCTTGTTCCCTTCACTTGTGGAGACTTTCCACCTCTCTGTATTGCAAGAGGAGGGGAAGATTTCTATCGGAAGAGTGAAATTTCCTCGTGCTTCGCGCGTATGTGCATAAGTAGAACCGATACCTTTGAACTATTTGGGGTAAGCTTGAGATATCATCCCTGTAGTTTCCGAAAACTCAGTAATCATCTAATGGCACTACTGACTACAAACATAATTACCTTCTTCGGTGCCCCCCCCCCCCGTGCGGTGCCGGTGCCCCCCTACATCAGAATTCCTGGCTACGGGCCTGAGAGCACGGACGAGCCTTCCGTTGCAAGGTCTCCGGTCATTAGGTATTAGGTCACGGAAGAATTGATAGAAGTGCTTAGAATCTGCCATTTAGCGTGCTACTAGGGAGTTGCTATAGAGAAATTGATGTCCCCTGTATGGCGCTACGCTAGGCTGTTCCAGCCGTGGCAACTAGGACAGTGGGCTGACCTACTTTAAAATAATCTATCATGGAACTAGAATGCCGGTTTCTATAAATTTATTAGTTAACTACGTTAACTTGCATTTGCTTAAGCGTCACCAGAAAATATTAATGGGGTCGTTTCCACAAGGAGTAAACATGCAGTACCGGAAGCAAGGGCCGCAATTTGTGTTGGATATTGCGGGAACTACTGTCGTCCCCACCAGGGCCGTAAATACGGGGGTGTGGGGGTGTGACAACCCCGTGATAATCAAAAGTCGGTCTCTGAGCACCAAAAAAGCCGGTCTCAAATCCAGTTCACTATGCCTTTGTAACAGTAGACCAGACATGAAGAACATTTGAAGAGAAAAGATTGCCCGAATTTTCTACTGAGTTCCCGAATTTTTTATCGAATGCCCGAAAAATGTGCAAAAATTTTCGCGCTTCGCGCGCATGTAGCGGTTTAGTTGTGAAACTTGTTTTGAAAGTGCTTTGTTGCTAAACACGTGTAGAGTGTAATAAAAATATACCCGACAAACGGTATTTTTTTTTATTTTTTCTCCTTGTAATTAAGGCTAGTGTCGTAGCCAAAGGGGAGGGATCCTTTTATAGGTCGAACAGATAAAAAGTAATAAAGATAGGAGAAAAATTTATAGGAAATAGAAGGTAAAGACAAATGTCAATATCAAACATTAATTTCAAACTGTAAAATAAAATAACATCCCCCAAACTGTTAACATTTTGTCGAAAATATCCCTTCCCTTTTCGCGCTTCTCGTGTGCATTTTTAATCGGTCCGATGATCTTTGGGAAACTAAACATGGCAGTTTTGTTCAATATGTTAGGAAAACATCAGGAAGACTGTCAGTTTGTGGGTCGGTGGGTCAGTTTGTTTAGCTCTATTCTCCTCCCTGTTGATCTCACGAGTGATATAATAATTACAGAAGGTGCAAATGGGTGTTAGAAATTCTAATGAAATTTATGGAACTTTGAGTCAATAGAATACAGCAAAGCAGAGGACATAGGAGGAAAATGAAGAGTACCGGACACCATGGGAGGGGGTTAGGGGATGGGACAAGAAGGTAATTGGCAAACAAGGTTTGTTTGACATGCCCCCTCCCCTTGTAGCCCCGGGATTCTTTACTTTATGGACGGTGATTTTACCACGCATCGCGCAAGATCTAATTATTCCATCTATTTACCACAACTATGTGGATTGGAAAATACTTCAGTATCAGAAGAAATAAGAAATCACTGGCATTCGGTATTGTTCCAGACCAACAGGCTGGCAGAGAGCGCGGGCAGCGTCAAATAGATGGCGCTCTTCCGATTTTACAAATATTTGGACAATCAAATGCGACGCCAAAATTATGTAAAATATTGATCTGCTGCTCAAGACATTGTCCTTTCCTGCAGAGCTGTGTGATCCTATGAATTGGCACAAAGACATTTCCTGGATAGAGTAGGAATTAGCAGCTGGAAGAAAAAGGCAAATTTACATTATGGGACTTACTTTGATGAAGGACATGAAAAATATTCCACAGTAGTGAAAGGAGACTAAGTGCGGTGTTGCTTGACTATCCATTTCCATTCTGATTGGGCCCGAGCTACGCAGGGCTGTAACGTCCCAGTCCGGACTCGGACTCGGACTCCATTCTGGACTCTTGTCTGTTTTTCGTCAGAATCAGAATTGACCCGGAATGGGAGGTTCCGGAATCGGAATTGGCCCGGCCGGAATGGGCTTCAGCTGGAATCCTCGGATTCTGGGCTGATTCCTACAAAAATGAAAGTTGCATTTGACAATGTTAGTTAAGGCCAAATTGTTAGTGGTCAACAGTTCAAGACATGAATAGTCACATACAGTCAACTAAATAACAGGGTGACCTAGGACATAAACTGACTCCTAAAATGCCCGTTTTAGTTGATAGTGTTATTGCAAACTCAGTACAAAAGGCATTTGTACGAGATGCCATACATATTGTCAAACTGCCGGACTCGGAATTGGCCCGGAAATGAGGGTCCTGGAATCGAAATTGGCTCGGAATGGTGGCCACTTCAATCAGAATTGGCCCGGAATTGGGTTAGGTGGACTCGGATACAAACCTGAGCAACAGGCAAAGCAGAGCGCCACCACTTATTGGCGCTTAGTGTACCTAGGAAGAAAATGAAATCAAAGCTTCCCATATTAAAGGAATTAGCGCTTTCCATGCCCAGAAAGTTCCATCTAAATATTCTCTCTTTTGTCAAATCTCGGGAATTTACACAAATCGATGAGATAACTATTCAATCGGGAATTTCTTTTGGGGGGAACTGTCTCTGATGCCCCCTGCTGCAGGGGCGTAAGTAGGATGAAATTTTTAGGGGCCTAGGTATCAAATGGGGGGGGGGGTCACGGCATTGATCACCGTCCTTAATTCTTACACATTTTATTAGGACACACACAATTTTGGGGGCCTAGCAAACATCTGGGGGCCAGTCCCCACCTCCCGTAGCTACGCACCTGCCTTGCTGCGCACGGGCATGGGTTTTCTCTCCCTGGGTAGCCTACTCCGGGTTTACTTCCACTGGCTTGGAACAAAAATCGGTTGCCCAGTCGACAGCGTCGGTCATGCAGGTCGGGCTGGATTGGCATTAGTACTAAATGTAGCTGAATTTGCTTGTGCCATTCCAGACAATACAGCCAAATTTCTTTCTTTGCATTTCGACTACAACAAGGTAAAAACAATCTGAAGCATTTTAATGGACGAATTTCACCCAAGGTATATCTTGAAAATGTCTAGGGAGGCAATTTTTCGTCCATGGGTTTCAGACCTGAAGGGTAGTTAAGTACTAATTATTGAAATGATATCGACAAAAGACACATTTAATGGTCAATATTTACGAGCGAAACTACAACGCTTTTTGTTGAAGGTGGGAACCATTGCAAGAGAAATGCTGCGGCCCCAATTTACGTAAGTGTACCCATTTATCCTAATTCTTGAATATTTCTTTTTCATCATGTGACAATAATTTTGTCACTCAGTGTCTTTGGAAAATTCATGCAGAATAATAAATCCTTGTTCATACCTTTAATAGCCTATTCAGTATTCAGAAACATTATAAAAGGTTATTGTAGGGAAAATAAGAGGAAATACGGAAAGTAAGATATTGCATCCCCTTTCAGAAACAAATTTGGGACGACTATACCTCCCCATAGACCCTTTTCCAAATAGCAGTTACAAAGGATTGTGGGAGAGAGTTTGGGTACACGTTGTTTTTCAATGGCATTTTACTGTGGCAAAATACAACACATACCAAAACACTATCACACGATCCTTTGTAGGTGCTATTTGGAAACAGGTCTATGCTGGAAAATACTAACACAAAGTTACTGACGACTTTTCAACGTTTGCAAGTAACAGTTCTGCAGAAAAGTGAGAAAGTGACCTTTTTGGTTTAGATTTTAGAATATCAAACTTGAAGGAATCTAGAAGTTTCCTGTATTAATTGCGTATGTTTGGATCGATGCCATCGGACTGTAATACCTTGTCTATTTATTTTGTGGGAGGAATTCAGGGGGTATTCTTTTTTAGTTTTTACACCTGTTTTCCCCCTTTCATGCATTCAGGAGCTCAATTGCTTTTAAGGAAATTTCGCATCCCCCACATTCACCTACCCCTCGTGTTTTTCGGGACGCTGCGGTGAGTTAATGATGAGGTCATTGTCACATTGTGAAACACGGCTTTACATTCGTGTAGGGTACCGATTGTTTAAACATTAATGTCACGTCACAGAGAGTGTACTTTTTTCCCAAAGTCCCATCAGCGGGATGCCTAAGGGCCAAAAACAAACGATACCCCTGAAGGGGTTCTGCTCCCCGAAGGAACTACGTCCCTTCGGAGACCCACAGAGAATGACAGAAGGTACATCTTGGGAAATGTTTTTCCTATACGCTGATGATTTCCGGCTGTGCAGAAAAAGTTCATCCCAAATTGCTTGTAGCCTACAGTCGGCATGCATTTATTATCTCATTATTATAGGGACATTAGAGTTTGTAACCTCACCTATCACCTTTTCTTTTTTCTGCGTTATGTTATCACACAAGTTTATTTTAGGGAGTGCTCTCTCGACAAGCCCTCTGGCTTTTAATTGCGCTTCCTTTCACTTCTCATTATTTTGTAAATATGTTAAATTGAAATTTTTAATACTGTACTTGAAGTGGAAAAACAAATAAATGAAACGAAATGAAATGCAAATGGGAAGATGTACATGAGTGTCTGAGCTTGTGAGTGCGTGTGTTTGTGTGTATATGTGCGGAGAAACAAGTGTGTCGCGAACTCGTCCTAAACTGTAGGTGTGATCAAGTTAAAAAGTTTGTAGGCAATTACCTGACCATGAGCAGGGGCTGATCTAGGATTTTTCGTTAGGGGGGGGGGGCGCGCTGACGGCCAAACATCCTCCCGAACGACTATCCAAGCGGAGCGCCACCATCAGTTGGCGCGGAGCGTACAGAAAATTTTGAAAAATCGCGACCCCTCAGATATCCGGAAATGGCATTTCCCAGGCTTGTAAGTAGAGTCTAAGCAGTCGATATTTTGAGCTTTCGTTTGCCAAAAAATTTTCCCTTCAATTAAAAATGAGAAAATTGCAAAATGATTAGAAAATCACCAAATAAAATGCAGGGGCAAAGTCTGTTCATTTTTCCCGTTCTTGACCGCCGTCATGGAGTGTCCCCTTTCCTTTTGAAATTTTTTTGCTGTCCCGAAGGGCTTAAAAAATCGTGCTATATTTTGATTCTTTTCACACTAGATCCATGTGCTGAAAATGTCTTGATTTTCATTCTATCAATGAATAATATTATTCATAATTTTTACGAAAAACGAAATACGATGTGGACGCCTACATTGTTCTGTTAATCTGTTTCGTCATAGTTTTCAATATCATAAAAAGATCACAGTTGTGAAGGAAATATTTCCCAATTACCCTCCCTCTAGCTCTAGCCCTCTAACCCTCACCCTTCCACCCGAACAACATCCCATCCGTCCCTCCTCTCGCCGTTTTATTTTTGATCCCCTTCATTTTTTCAACATCGTCGTCGACCGCGTCCCTAAAATTTCTGTGCGGGCATTCTGCCCCCTGCTGGCTAGGTCAGTGAAAACATGTACCACTACCATTGGATGAAATGGTCTTGTACCTTTCCGGGACAAAAAACCATACAACGGAATTGAAAACATTCTTATGACTGCGTATCTTTTACGACACTTGTCCGAACTGAAGGTCCACTGAATTTATGCCACTGTCTATATTGCTGCCCGAACTCCCGACTATAGATGAATTTACTCAGTGGCGTGCGCAGGAATTTGAGGAAAGGGGGAGACGTAGCCCATAGACAGACTCTCAGCGCTCCTCGCCACCTTCGTTTGGCGCGGAGCGCAAGGAATTTTGGCTCAAAATGCCTCCCAGATAGCTGGAAATGGCACTTTCCAGGCCTATTTACCGCATATAAATTTGGGAAAACACTAGCAATATTGTAAAAAATAAACATAGAATACTAGAAATAAGGTGGGACTGTCCCCTTCGCCCCTCCTCCTTGGCTTATAATAGATGATTAATTAGATGATTAATTAAAAAATCATACTCGTCAAATTATAGATCAATAGATGATTTACCGTTTTTTTTCAGAACTGCTATTTATTTAGTGGTAAACCTTTGGAAGGTAAAACAAGTTTCAACAGAGGTGCGCAAGGTTTGATTCTTTGCTGTCCTGGGGAGGGGTCTAGAAACTTTTGCCTAAGAAAGAGAGCTGAGATGCAAAATGGTGCTATATTTGAAACATTTTGAAGCATATTAAAACACACATGGGAGAGCGCGCCTGTTGCTCCGCCAGAGTAGGTCAGACTGCTCCCGATTTCCCCCGACCAGTTGATTTTCCTCCGACAACTTATAGAGGTGGGGCCCATGGCCCACCCGTTCCCCCCTCCCCAATGCGCACGCTACTGAGTTTATTACTAACACCTTCTGAGAAAAACCGGTATGTCACGTTCCAAGATGGCTTTGAAGAATTTTCAGGCGGACTTATGGGAAGATTTTCTCACACTAAATTCATATGTGAAAACTGAAGAAAAAGATACTTTTACCGTTGCCCGATTTGGGGTTAAAAGCACTGCAGCCTATAAGTAGCAAGTTTTGCACAATTGACGGTGGCTCACATTGAAAAATGCAAAATCGTGACCACACATAGCTGCCCGAATACGTCCCGACTAAACCGAATCTTCGCCTTATGATGACTACTGGTAGTATTGTCATAAAGAAATATGACACGTCAAAAATGGTCTTTGATTAATTTCTTTGGGCAAAATTTTGGGCTTTGTATACACCTATACAACCTTCGTCTGTCAGTGTATTCTAGCAATTGAAAACATCCCAGAACTTTTTCACAACTTTCGCGGGAATATTCTACCATTTGGGGCAAAGTTTAGTTTGCACGGGACTATGAAGTGAGACTGAGGAAAATTGTTTTTCCATAAGCGACCCCGATGTGTCGCGAATTTTTGTGTTCTTTTCGTTTCGTCATGAAATTTTTACTTTGACTATGATGCTTTTTATGTTTCGGGCAAATGTTTCACAGAATTGGGAGATTCGGACTTTTCGGGCAAAGTGTTGCGCAAGACTATAAAAAGAGGCTGAGGAATAAAAGTTTTTTTTGACGCTTTTTAATTTTTCTGGCAAATCTTTGGAAGAATTCGGGCACGATAGGAATTTTGAGTGGAATTAAAACATGCGAGATTTTTTAAGACTCAAATGGCTGTGCAAACCCATGCCAGAAATTAAGATCTTGTGGAAATTTGGGGACAGTCTGCCCTCTGCCCCTGCCTTTTACGCCTATTTGACAAATGACCAGTTTGGAGTTCGACTTTCCCAGTATCTGTAAGCCGTAAGCGATCATTGGTTCGAGCGTAGCGTAAGAGTGAAATTTTGCAAAATGAGCCTCCCAGATTGCAGGAAATGGCCCTTCCCATGCCCTATAAGTTGCGAGATACGGTCGAGATCTTCGATGTCACCCTGTTGCCATTCCATCGGAAAACTTGAAACTGTATACTTTTAAACTGCTATTATTTTGTAGCAATTATAAGACAATACAACATGACGAAGAATCAAGTAGGCGAAATGATCCGTTCTACGAAGGTAAAAAAACAAACCTTGGAAAATTTTAGGGGGGCGCGCGCCGGGTGCGCCCCCGTCTAAATCCGCCACTGATGAGTCATTGATGGCGTCATATATTTCAAAGGTCAATTTAGCCAAAAAAGCAACTGTTTGTTTGCCATTATTTGCGAATCAGTATGTTAGAAAAGTCATGAAACCACATACTATGTAAAGAACACAGTGGCGTAGCTACGAGGGGGGGGGGGCTGTTTTTGTGTCCTAATAAAAAGTGTAAGAATTAAGACAAACTTAATGTTTGAACGGAAATAAAATTTGAAGTATTTCCTTCAAAAAATAAATAAATAAATGAAATGTGTAAGAATTGAGAAAAAGTAAATTTGTGAAAAACACATTTTGCTCACGTATGAAATCACCTTATAACTTTAAAATGCCTACTTTCACTAAATTAGGTATATAATCTGCACTGTCTTTTAATTCGCATATAATTCACTTGGACAATGAAACGAACGTCCCGACGACAAATTCGGATGTGACATTGTCAGGTTTAGACCCTTTCTGCCTTTCGGATGGCTGGTTGATTTACTGAAAACATGGCAACCATACACTGAAGACCATTCTTACACGACCATTCCTATACGGTATCATACACAAAATATGCCATACTTTAAGGTAGTGTGTTCGAATAATTCTTCTATCCTTAACAGGTATGTCGTGTCTCTCTCCCTGCCCATGACAAGTGCACTGCAGAACGATCGTTTTCGACAAGTCCTCTTTTTACTAGTTTGCATTGGCGTCCTGGCGGATTTGTAAAATTGCCAACAAGGTCCGGATTTCATGTGTTTCCCACACAATCCCTACTTCTGCTTTGCGGGTTAAATAGTTTGAAAGATTTACTGGTGGTATTATAGGTCTGATCAAGTAAAATACCGATGACTTGACTTCTTGAACAAATACACCACCATTTTGCATCTAGACACCATTGAAAACCGGAAAAATTTCCAAAGGGAAGGGGACACCCTTAGACCCCTACATCAGGACAGTGATCTATGTCCTCCTTGCTAGAAAATAAATATTGTAACCCTAGGTTGGAGACAAATGGTATGATCTAGGGGATATGTAATTGAGTAGTGGACATGTAGCCTATGGATAGGGTGACGGACAAATGTAACAGAGATATACTAGAAGGTGAATATGGGAGAACTGCAGGCAGAATAAATGAAAAGGGATGCATAAATTCAGTATGATTCTTGTATTATCTCAGCTCATATGATATCCACGGCCGTACACAGCGGGCGGTGGGCAATTACCCCCAGAAATTTTTAAAGTGCACCGTTTCCATCTTTGAGAATATACAGAGAAAACGCAATAAAAATATAAGAAATAGCTGTGATCGTAATGATAGAACTTAAACAATTTCAAATAGGCAGATCAATATCTTCATGCCTATATCTGTACACATCACAAATCATTTACAACTCTGTTAGGATGCATTTCTAACCTACTTTCCTAAAATTCTCGCGCTACGCGCGATTATTCATAGCTACAATGTTACTGTTGTTGATCTAGGTAGCTTTAATAATCACTGGCTTAAAAAGTTTTTAGACCTTGCCAGTTTAGTTATAAAACGTTTTATAACCAATAACACTCCCTCCCCTCCCCTCAATTAAACCCTTTCCACAACAGAGTTGAATGGCTGAGGTCATGCTTCACACCATATCCACCACGCTTTCAAAAATGACTTTTGTCGCACTTATATAGTCACAACTACTTTTCGTTTTCCTTTTAAAGGTGAAATCCCTCAAATATTGCACCATTTGCTATCTGCACGTCATCCTGAGATTACAAATTTTCGCAAGGGGGAGGGAGACATCCGCTCCCTTTAGTCCCCTCCCCCAGGCCACAGATCAGTAATGCCCACTGTTTGCCCCCTAGCAAAAAAGTGTATGTCGCGGCCTTGTGCATTACCATTTTTTCATGGATTGTTTTTTCCCATTATTTGAGAAATGGCAGACATGAGATTTGAATTTCAAGGCTGGGTACATGCAACTTAAAACACGTGGGAAGTGCCGTTTCCGGCCGTCTGGAGGGTTTGTAAAGCCAAAAATTTTCTTGCACGCTCCGCGCCAACCGATGGTGGCGCTCCGCTTAGATAGTCTTGACAAGCCTGACCCTCGGCGGTGCCGCCTCCCTTTTTTACCTAGGCCCCCCTAAAAATTTCATCCTAGCTACTCCCCTGAAAGAACAACAAGACAAAATTGTGTGATACTAGATGCTTTTTGGCTCCAAGGGGCAAAGTTCAACGGGCAAAGTTAGATCAAACTTCAAATGGACCTAAGTTTTGCAAAAGAGTGTGTCACGAACTCCTCTTAGGCCTAATCCACCTCTGATCAAGTTGAAAGTTAGTGGGTAGATACCTGACTTTGAAAACTTGTGCATGCGTAAGTGATGACGTTATAGGACAAGTCAGAGGCCAAATTCAAATGAACTAAAGCTTGTTTCTTTAACATTATTTGCTTAACAGTATATGCTATGAGGCAACTACGACATTCCAAAGATCGATGAGATAAAAATTCACTTTGAAAATTTGTGTTTGGGGGAGGGGAGTGAGCAACTGTCACAACTGCCCCGCTATACTCGATTATGCAAGGACTCAGATCATAAAACTGTAAAACTTCAGTTCTCGATTCAGGTATAGGTGCCACTCTAACATTACTTACGTAATTGTGGCAACCGAGTAGAGTAACCAGATAGAATAAGAAGAGCTTAAGAAGTATCCAGATAGAATAGATAAAGCGATAACCATCGTCAAACCAGGGAGTTGTCAAATAGCAACTCCCTGGTCAAACCACGTGCTTGTGTGACCAAAATGCTCATACGGCTTTACGTTTGGACTGACCGACGAATTGCATTAACTTGTGACAGTTCGCAATGTGTGGTATGAGCTTGACATTAGTTACAACACGGTCCAGTCCACTATTAATAAAATGTTGCGATCAACAATATCTTTAACTTTTGTGACTATCCTTGTGCTCTTCCTTTCAAAAGAGTCTCAAGCAGCGAATATTCTGCTTTACAATGGAAGAGGAGATGGTAGCCATTATTTCTCCGCTGCAGCTATAGCTGAGGAACTGGCGACCCATGGTCACTCGGTAACATATTTACTCGCGGAAAACTATATGCATCGCGCCGAACACCCAGTACACTCTAAATTATTTAATTTTATCCAATGCAACTATTCTGAGCACGAACTGTTTGATGCTTATTTACAAAATTTCAGTAAAATAGCATTTGAAGGACGCAAGATTATTTTTGATACTGAAATGTTGCAGAAAGGAGTGGATTTAGAAGTTCGTTACTGTGAAAACGTCTTTCATCCGAGCATGCTGAAGAAATTGCGTGGCAAAAATTTCGATATGGTCGTCTTTGACCCATCATCGCCTTGCTCCGTGGGCTTAAGTGAATATCTACAGGCAAAGAAAGTTGTGTTCAACCCAACCGCTTTGTGGCCTAACCTATTACGGGCAGTAGGCAATCCACCGAACCCAGCCACGGTGGGTCAGACAGGTTTTGCTTTTCCTATGAGGATGAATTTTTTTCAGAGAGTCCAAAACCTCTTACTAACATGGTTTGTTGAAGGAATGACAGTTCTTTTTGTAGAAGCGCCATACAGTGACATTTTCACCCCCTTAAACATTAAGCCGTACCTGTCTATATTGGGCGACGTTGATTTAACCATAATTTCAGCTGACCATGTGATCGATAAAACGTTTGCTACAATGCCAGGGGTTGTAGTAGCCGCTGGTTTAACAGCCGTGCCACCAAATGATCTATCTCAGGTAAGAACCAGACTCATCAGTGTTTATAACATCTTTTGCAAAATTTCTTACGGATAGTTTCGACCAATTTCAGTATCTCATTAAAGTGTTTTCGTTATGCTGATCTCTTTTGGTTAGCAAAATTGTGGGCACTTGTATGAGATGTGTTACCTTCAAAGCTCCCATTATGCATGGGACAATATTAAAGAGAGATTTGCATCACCCCAAGTATGACTTTTACAAAGGGGTAAGCAAAAGTCTCAATTGGTGATTACTCTTTGATTGACATCAGAACTTTGCAAAATTCAAAAGTTGCAGAGCAGCTCACATTACACAGCATGCACAGAGAGTGTTTTGATTACATATTAGGGCCTTGTATACTCAACAGGATGTGGCCCTGAGCAATAAACTCTGTTTGTGTCTGCCCAAGGAGAAGCTAATAAAGACAGTTGTGGGTGGGGCTAGAACTAGCATAGTTGGGAGAATTGAACTCTCTGGGATCAGAAGGTTTCCCCTTCTTTAAGTTCAACTGTACAGTAAGTTAAATTCAGTGAGTGGGGTGGAAGTGAGACACACCCAAGTTATCAAAATCAAATTAAATTACCCCATTATACATGGGCAATATCAAATCCATTTTAGCTTCTTTCAGTTAGCGTGAGGATGGGAGTGAAATAAAGGCCTATCCCAAGTTATCATGAAGAGATCAAAGAGACTATCACATTGAAGCAACATAAATTTTGGCAGTGGACTCATATTTCTTACTATTAACGATGATGAGGAGTTAGATTACCAAATTAATTGTCCATTGCGTGAGACAATTTATTAGGTCTCACTACAATTCTCACATAATTCTCCGCTCGATGGCAATCATTCATTACGATTGAAATGTGACCCTTGTCAAAGTTGATATCAATGACAACAGTTTTCTCTTTTTCGATTTTTTTCTTCTTTGCACGCAAGTTTCTTTTTGATTCCTTGCCGAAGGCACAAGGAATCTATGAATCCGACGCGCTTTTTGTGCGTATGGATGAGTGTATGTATGTGTAGGTGTGTGTGTTTGTGACTTTTAACTTGCACACACGATATCTCAACTCAAGATAGAAATAATGGATACTTCTCATCTTGGTATTTCGTGTAAAGGGGACCGTATCGTTATGGAGGAGGTCAGAATTCATGTGAGGTCATCAGATGTCAATAACCAATTTCCTTTTAAACACGATATCTCGAGGCAGAAGCAGGGATACCTTGAATGCTTGGCATGTGGATGCTTTGTAGTCAGAAAATGAACGCTGTTGTTTTAAGAAGAGTTCAAAGGTTATCTGAGGTCAACAAAATGTGAAAATACAAAAACCTTGAAAATTGCTGGTAAACACCATATCTCAAGATAGGAATGGTGGACACTTGTCATACTTGGAATATGAATTTATCACATTAAGAAAAAATTAGCCTGTATTTTTTGGTAGAGGTCAGAGGTCATTTGAAGTAGCCACAGGTCAAAAACCGAAAACCTTGTAAACATGATATTTCCGGCAAAACAGGGATGATGCACACTTTTCATACTTGGTATTTAGATTTATCACAGTAAACGAAAGAACCCTAGGCCTATTGTTTTTGGTGGAGGTCAAAGGTCATTTGACGTTATCAGAGGTCAAAACCGAATCTTTGTAAACACGATATTTCAAGACAGCGATGGATACTTTTTGTACTTAGTACGTTGATTTTTCATATCAAGAGAAAGAACTCAATGGGTTTGGTGGTGGTCAAAGGTCATCTGAGGTCACTAGAGGTGAAACTACGACATTTGGTTAACTGAATAGAGTGGGCTATATCTCCAGATTGTGTCGTTTCGTGACCACCGCAAAGAGAGGGCTGAATTTTGTACCATTCCATAGATAATATTGTAAAAAACAACATATTTCTTTTCACAAGCATAACTTTGGTACATTAATTACTAATTTCTATTTTAATTACCTGCTTATGAACAAGTGTGAATGGTGCTGTGACTATGATTAGAATGATGCCTTTAATCAATGTGAAAATTGATGGTATAGTTGAAAGCGATCGGTTTCTGACTGCCCGGGTTCTTCGAAAAAGCTGTCCAAGACACTTGATTTCTTCAGTTTTTCTCATTCCAGTTTTGGTTTGTTTCTTCCCATACTTAGGATATATAGATTTGCAGTATTGATAGGAAGATTCCTGTTGTTTTTGAAGGAGGTCAGAGGTCATTTGAGGTCACCAGAGGCAGACCCGTAGCCACACAAGGTACTGCACTGGGGAGAAATAGCTTTCAGTGGGAACAAAAATATTATCTTACGGGGGACGGTGTACTAAAGTGCGTTAAGGCAATGGTAATTTTGAATTTTCTAGGGAGGTGGCGAAAAATTTTTACAGGGTGGGACAGCCCCCCCCCCCCGTCTCCTTGGCTACGGGCTTGTCCAGAAGTAGAAAACCGACAAATTTGTAAAGACGATACTTCCAGATAAGGATGAAAGACACCCCGCACTGCCTGGCACAGCCTGTCCGGCTGCCCAACCCCACCCGACACCGACCCGCATTACCTGCACAAACAGAATGAAAAAAAGATTTGACTAGAACTACTTTTTCGGCAAGGAATCATAGAACATATACGTTCTGGTTTCTCATTTTATCCACTTTATCTGCATTGTAACCTTGGATTGGGATTTAGAAATATAGGCTACAATAGCAAGAGACAATGTACGTAAGGCAAAATAGAAACATTTGATCCATTTCAAAATTTATGTGGATATTAGTCAGCAGGTGAGTGCAATTCTATGAAAGAGTACCGTACTGAGAGAAAGGATCTCATTATACCGGATCACGTCATAGAAATCGGTGGGACATAGCTTTCGACAAAAACTAGCAAAAGGGGGGGGGGACTTGGACAAGTCTAGTCCAAGTGCAGTGCCATAATGCATCTTGTTTCAAGAGCTATGCTGTATCTTTTCGCCTACTCCATAGCGTCCCACCCTTCAAAGTTTGCCAACATGAAACACCATGTCATTCCAGTACTGAAATCAATACATCCCTCCCGTGTTCATGCATGGAATAAGCCGAATTAGCGGCCTCTTATGGAAGCACTTTCCACGGCTGTGTCCCAGAATATTCGAATCAATTTTCCTAACTCAAGAACTGAGCAGTCACATGTGCCATTTCAGAAGTTAATGGATATGCCTTACAAGTTAAAAACATCTTGTTAGTATAAGGGAAGTGTTAACTAGCTTCATGGAACTGAACAAACATCAAAAACAAAGTTGGCTAGGTTACTGGTCCAACCAGGGCGCTTAGTCGGCATCCGTTTTTGTAGGCTTGGCAACTGATTCTCATGACAAACAGTACTAAGTGGAGGGAAAACCGTAATCAGTTGCCTTATTAATAAACCACAACTGATGTTATCACTGTACCATATACCCTTATACCAAGTCGAAAATCATGCGTAGTACATGTTGCTTCACAAATATTGCGTAATCCACGACGAGTTTCTACTAAATTAGTTATCTTAATAACAAATGCACTCATTCACTTATCATCACTTATCACATATATGTTTGCATTACTTCTCCGTTATACTATCGGTCTAACCATGGAGCTGCATCGAATAGAAGCTACATTGTCACCCTGGCAGTTACCTTGAGTTTACTCTTAATAAGGGCAGATTCTTTACAAAACCACCAACTTTTCAATTTTGTTCAATAGCAACACAAAATTTTCAATTTTCTTCAACAGCAACACAAAATTTTCAATTTTCTCCAATAAACCCCACAAACTTTTTGAGTTTTCTTCGATAAGAGCACAAAAAAACTTTCAATTTTTTCAATAATCCTTCACTTTTACAATTTTTTTCTATAAAAAACCAACATTTTTCCTGGGTTGGGGGTGAGGTGGTAGATTGCGTCCAAATGTTTGAGGTCTCCATACTCCCAGCAACCGGTCGTTTATTTTAGGGCTTCGGATAAATGGCCCCCTGTTGGGTAGCTTGGTCCCCCGTATGACAAATCCTGTGGCCGCACCTGAGTGTAAGTTACCGTAAATATAAATCCATTAAATCAGGGAGTTCTATAGTATCGGATTAATTACTCCTCAACACCTCAATGAAGTTGCTGCGAGCCGTGTAAGTGCCACATTTCAAAGCGCCAGTTGACATTACATGCATTGCATGATCGAGTGGTCCCTCAACATGGCCTCCGAAGTGGTCCACTTCAAAATGAGAGCACCTGAAGATTCGTCCCTTTCATAAGTTGTTTTTCTTGTTCTCTTGGTTGTAGAACAAACCCAATCAGCGAATATTTTGTTTCTCAATTGAAGGGGAGAAAGTTACCATCGCTTCACCGCCGAGGAATTTGCTACTCACGGTCATTCGGTGACTTTAATTTGCAGAAAGTTACATGCATTATGTAGTTCTAGTGGCAACTCGCTGCATGCGTGTGTCGATCTCAGCATCTACTACACTCGAAGCTGCTTAATTTAATCCCCTAAAAATCAGGGGTGGCGCCGGGATTTCCCCAGTGGGGGCAGGGGCAAACTGAAGCCCCGATAAAGGCGACTGGTTACCGAGAGGATGGCGAAAGCCAAATTGCTTGCAGAAAACTTTGGGTTCTTTCACAGAAAATTTGACGAATATGGGTTTTTATTTAGGAAAAGTTGAAGATTGTAGGATTTTATTCAAGAAACTGCCTTTCTTGAGAGCAAAATCAAGTAAACCGTAGGGGTCCCTGGTCGTCTCAGGGGTTACATGCTTTATCGTACCCACAAAGGCACCCCGACGATACTGGCAGTGGCGTAGCTAAGGTGGTTTGTGGCGTAAGACTCCCTCCCACAAAAGCCTCTTGCCCCAGACGTCTCCACTGGAAAATCTAAGAGTGAAAAATGTACATAAGTATATGATGATTGCACATTTGAGGCCTTCTATGAAATGCTGGTACCCTCCCGAAAACCACATACAATTTTTCTGGTTACGCTACGGTGGGGGCGGGGACTAAGAGTATGGTGCCACCACCACTATAAAATCTTTAACCAAGAATTTGACGATTTCTCGTAACTCGTGAGCACAGCTTTATTTCAAGGGCGCAATTACATATTTGAGACCGAACTATTGCAGGAGCGAAAAAATTTGCTTTTGTGAAAACGTCTTCCATCGGTACATGCCTGAAAAGTTGAGTAATGAAAAATTTGATATGGTTGTTTTATGATTAGGTTTAGTCCTGTACGGTGGAGGTGAGACAGTATCTTGGGGGAAAAGAATGGTACACTCATCCCAAAGTCAGTAGTTTCTACGTATCTACGGGCAATGGGCCACCCCATTAATTAAGCATGTCAATACTACTGAAGTGGGATATGGTTTCCTGGTAAAGATGAACTTTATTGAAAGAGCCTGGGTTGAAAACCTTTTACAGACAGTTTTCGGGGTGATATTTGCGGAATAGTTTAGCTGAACTTTAATATCTTTTTAAAAAGTGGAGTGACATTGATTTGGCTGTAACAGGTGGCGACCAACTGGTCGATGAACTGGTTGGGAGAAGGCCGGGGATTGTTGTTGGCGTAGGTTTGACGACGGCACATGCAAATGATCTAGAATGGTGCCACACTTGTTGTGGGAGCCCGATGGCTGAGAGGGGGCCACATTTAGTCGTAGTTACCCAACAGAAAATGTAGCTCCTTTTGGGAGCAGAACCCTTTCGAGGGTAATGGGCCTGTTTGCTTTTTGCTCTGTTGCCCGCCCGGCGGACGTGTATTGCTCCAGCACCCACACTGACTGCACTCGCAATACCAAGAGTATGTACGAGTACATATTCAACACCTGCTATGAAGGTTATTTGCTCTCCGGCTCCAGCCTGAAGAACTTTAAGAGAAAAAATGCTTTACCATTGTTAAGAATGACTCACATGCCATGAACAACCTGATAAACAACAGATATACCACTAGCAGAAACAGTTGACGTAGAAATGTGATATTTTATAACGCTCACAGTTTTTTTCAGGCTGCAATTACATATATTTCAACAAAAATCGTTCTTTCATTTCTTTTGCAGCCATTTTCAAAACTTACTTTACACAATCATGTTTTGTGATATATTCTTTTGCAGGACTTAGAACAATTCATGCAGTCATCTGGGGAACACGGCGTCATCTTGTTTTCATTGGGAAGCTATATTACCCATCTACCACCAGAATTTGTGAGCCTTTTTCAGGAAGCGTTTGCCAAATTGCCACAGAAGGTGATATGGCAGTGGAAGGGTAAAGCGCCCCCTACTAATATGCCTAAAAATGTGAAGACAATGAGCTGGTTACCACAAAACGATCTGCTAGGTAAGTTGCAAGAGATCATTGCCTTAAACCAGTGTAAAGATAGAACAAATTAGTAGGCCTAGTTGCTGTTACTTCTTTGTGAACGTTATAAGCGGTTACTTAATCTTTGCAGACTAAAATTCTCTTTCACGCCCTGACCGGACAAGTCCCTCTCACCCCAGACAATTTCTACCAATGACAATTTTCTCCCTGACAATTCCGCCCATTAAAATACCCCTAGATAACTTTCCCTTCTATGGCATTTCGAATATCCCTGAGTGGGAGTTATCCGGGTGGACGTTTTGCAGTAGCGTAACTGGGTTGCTTGAAGTGGGGGTGGGGGGGCATGGATGAAAATAAGGTAAATGTACCGATAAAAGCATATAGTCAATGTACCGACACTTAGTGTCAAAGGGTTATCACTTAACAAGTCACCCCGCACCCGTGACTCCCCCATCCACCCCTGGGTGGATGGGGGAGTCACGGGTGCGGGGTGACGGGGGGACAGACTTCCCGACGGGAGGGTCAGAGACCCGAATCCTCGGACAGCTCCGATCCGTCTAGAGGTTGGTGAGGGAGAATTTGAAGAAAACCTGTGCACTATACCATGTCATTGCGGGGCATATTTTGCATAAAATTTGTATTTACTGGAGGAAAATAGTTCCGCGCCGATTTAATATTTTTCCCGGACTCTACTCTGTGAAAAAGAGCGCGAAGCACGCGAAATTATTCTGGGTGAGCCTGTACAATAAAGAGAATCTGTGTTTATTTAAAGCTTACATAGGCCAATTGTCTTGACAGTTGGGCACAACTTACATTTTACTTCCCTCCTCGAGTCACTAGCCGTACCGCAAGACAGATACAAGCAGACAAGAGAACATTAACTAAGTCTAGCGAAATGAGATGAAATTCCCGACGTTTACATAATTCCATGTATTCTACTTATGAAGTTACTTGAAAAGATGGAGAGGCTACTATATTGAGCTATAAGTAACGGAACTGAGGACTAGTGGATAAAGCGTGCCGAAAATTTTGGGTTTTATTTCAGAAATGACCCTTTTTGGAAAGTCAAAATAAATAAATTGACCATATGTGGCGACAGAATTTTCCCGACAGGGGACCGGATCATGTCAGCAACCCCAAGTTCCGTCAGCTCCTTTACCGAGGGGGTGGTGAGAAGTAGATATGAAGGTGCCTGACTATTCCATGCCATTGCAGTGCATATTTGCACAATATCACTTACTACTTCAAGAGCCGACTTGCGCACTGATAGTGTTCTTTTGAGTCTGAATCGTGAAATTGCAAAGCGCGCGAAGCGCGCGACAATTTTTAGTAGGCTTACACTAAACCATATGTAATTATTAAGAGCAATAAAGAAAAAATAAAAACTGTAGGGGTTGTAGACCGTATCGGGGATAACATACATTGTGTCGAAAGCACCTGGACTGCCAGATGGAATTACCAAACTTTTCTCCGTTAGTCGCTCTCCAACTAGCCCTACCGCATGACACACACGAGAGGACAGCAAATAGCTTTGCGATATGGGATGAAATTTACGACCTCTACATAACCTGTGTGCCCTGCGTACATATTACTTGGTAAGAGTGACAGGACTTATGTTATCTAGCTATGTGGAAAGGAACTATTGAAGAAATTTGAGTGACCCTACAGCGCTCGTAGCGCGCCGAAAATTTTGGGTTCTTATTAGAGAAATTGTCCTCTTGAGAGCAAAGACTGGTAAACCGTCGGGGAGACTAGTCGTCGTCCACACCGGGCGGATGTACCGACAAGATCAGCAAATGTACCGACAGACCATCCCAGGAAGCCAAGTGGGGAGGGGCGACTGTCTCCCTGCCCCCTTCAGTTACGCTAGTGTTTTGTAGGTAAAATTGTCCACCTGGGAATTGTGTTGGGGTGGTCCGGGAACCTTCCACGCATTTGCATTGAGAATAATTATAAGTGGGGCACCCTCATTTGCTTTTACATCTCATCTTGTCAAACCTTCCTTCAAATACCATTAAGTGTACAAATATGAAGCTGGTTCTCATGTTTTGCTTTTTCAAATCTACTAAACTTTCCTAAGTTGAATCTAACTCATCTAACGCCTAGGTTGAATCTTAGTAACCTCTACAGCCAAGTTATCCCCCTCCCAATAATGAATAACATTTGCTTAGTGTAGCCTACTAATTAAATAGGCCCGCAACTAGGTATGCGTTTAAGATGTTAGGCTACAATCATAAAAACCGTTCAGTGGGAAAAGCCCATTCGATAAACTTTGAAATGGCTAATATGCTTAAACGCCAAGAAACAAGGTGGTATTGAGTCCACCTAACTCTGGTCCAAGTCAATTTTAAATCCAGTGGTCACAGTTCTGGGCCACTTCCAAGTAACATATCCCCTCGCCCCCGAGTTCAACCGAAGAGTCCGGGACCAGAGTATGAGCCCAGTCTAGTATGTTTGACAAAATGGCATGTCATAATGCTTGGTTGGACCATTCTACATGCATGCATGCATGGTGGATCAACTAGGCCATTGATTGGGGTCAATTTCATAGTCTGACCCACCCAGTAATTTAGTTGGCTACGTGTGCCTTTAATACGCACAGCTTTGTCCCAATGATGATGGAGCATTACGGAACCTACATGTAATTCCCATTTTTGTGGACTCAAATGGAATCAACTTTGACTTTGAGTCCAGTTGCAGCCAATTCCGGGTCAATTCGAATTCCGGAACCCAACATTCCAGGACAATTGTGTGTCCACAAAAGATGCTAAAACCCCCAAACTAGGACCAGGTTCTGACTCGAGTGTTACAGCTCTCGTAAACAGACGAACGTGATTTTCATTTGCATTTTTTTTTCATTTTCAATACTTGATAATTGATATGTATTTTGGCTGGTCCCCTTTGTTTGACAGGGCACAACAAAACGAGGCTTTTAATTTATCAAGGGGGTAACAACGGCCTCTATGAAGCCATCTACCACGCTGTGCCCCTTCTAGTGATGCCCCTCTTGATAGATCAACAAGACACAGCTGAGCAAGTTGCCGAGAAGGAAATTGGAAGAAAGATCATCGCCAAAGATTTGACGAAAGAAGATGTTTTGGAAACAATCTTAGACATTTTAACGGACCAAAAGTGAGTTTAAATGTTATCTTATAAATAGTTTCGCATGGGCTATCTTCCTTCTAAAAATTTGTGTAAAATTTGTGCACTTTCATCATCTATTTAATACACAGTGGCGCCACCTAGAGGGGAGGGGGAGGGGAGGGGGAGGGGAGGGGGAGGGGCGTGATAGACATTTTCCCCAGTCATTGCCTTTGCCCCCACACTTTCCTCCAGTCCAATCCTGCACAAAGGTATACTGTTTACAGGGACAATGTGTACACACACCCTTCCCCTCACAATTTCTGCTTCCCCCCACTTACCTCAAACTTTTCAAAGCTGGTGGCGCCGTTGCACATGAAAAGGAGGATATGGAGGACATCATTGAAACAATACAGTTTTGACCGGAGAGACAGTATGTTTTGACTAGGTAGCATAATTAGGTAGTTAGGTAATTTATTTGATAGAAAAGTGTTAGTTCAAGATTACAAATTAATCCTGTATATATATATATATATATATATATATATATATATATATATATATATATATATATATATATATATATATATATATATATATATATATATATATATATATATATATATATATATATATATATACATATATATATACATACATATATATATATATACATATATATATATATATATATATATGTACAGTGTAAGAGTAGGTGTGGGGGCCTTGGAAGGGGTTCAAATCTTTTGGTTTTTGAATTTTGTGTCTAGTAAGTATTTTTCCAAGCGTGACTCCCTTTCACAATACTATTTTTCGATATCCGATTGAGAGAAGGTATTCTTTCATTAGCTTAAAATTTTGTCGTCAAGTAAGTGAACTGTTATGGAATACTGGTGGCTCCAGGTGAGAGGAAGGGAGGGAGGCAGGGCCTCCCGTCAGGTAAATTTTTCAGTTTTGTCAGATGGCTTATAGATGGGTATAATAAAAGCATGTAATCCAAGACAGCGAACAGTCGTCCGGACGTTTTACCTGATTTTGCTCTCAAGGAAGGCAGATTCAGAACCCAAAATTTTCAAATTTTCCTCAAGAAAGCCCAAACTTTCAATTTTTTTTTCAACAAAATCCACAACTTTTAAATATTTTCAAACAAAATTTTTCTTCTATAAAAGACCAAAATCTCAAATTTTTCCATCAAAGACCAAAGTTTGGAAATTTTTCTCCATTCAACGTGAACCGATATTTTTCACATTTTCATGAACCCCTTAAACTTTCAAATTGTTATCAACAAAAGCCATATTTTATAAATTAACCTCAATAGAAATCTTTCATTCTAATTTTCTCAACCAAAACCCAGTTATTTCACAGGCAATGGTAAGTTGAAATTTTCTAGCCGAGTTGGCGAAAGTCCCTCTAGAAGGGCTTCGCCCCCTACCTCTCCCCCATTTGCTATGGGCTTGGACTGCTCCCGCCCCTAGCTAAGCTAGTGTTTCTGACAACTCCTATTCGCACAGATGAATAGCATTTTAAGATTATCGAGGTCGGTAAATTCATTGCCTTTGTAAAATATGCTAAGAATTATTATACTTTCACTTTGTTTATCCCCTTTTCTAAAGCGCTTACCGACCGGAGGAAGTTTGTTAGTTGTACTATGGACTATGTGTCATACGAAGGGGGGAGGGGCAATTTGTTGGGGAGCGAGTAGGTAGAATTTTATTATTGGAGAAAACAAAATTCTCATAACCCCCTGCTGTGACTGTCATGTGTATCTTATACACAGAGTATGCCTTAACAAATCCTAGATGACTAATACAGTGCTTATCGTGATCTTGTCAGAATTAAGATAAAATGTGTTTGTTCAAGTTATTGCATAGGTATTTTCGTCATTGTATCTCGTTCTCTTAATTTATCAGGTTTTACAAACAATGTTTTTTCTTTCTTAAATAGGTATCAGAATAACGTGGACCACATGTCATCCATTTTCCGTGACCGTCCACTACCTCCACGGAAGAGGGCAGCATTCTGGATTGATCATGTACTTAAATATGGTGGCGACCACTTGCGCTCCCCGAATCACGACTTTAATTTTATTCAACTGAATTTAATTGATGTTTTCGCATTTCTCAGTTTATGTTTATTAGTTTTACTTGCCTCGGTGTACTATGTAATAAAGGTAATCGTTGGAATCATCAGAACTATAATATTTAGCAAAAAAGCTAAACAAGAATAGATCTTGTTTCGAACGTTAAAGAGGGATTTGCATCACCCCAAGTATGACTTTTACTTGGTGGTTAGCCCCGCCCATAATTGTCTTTACTGCTTCTCCTTGTGCAGACACAAATATAGTTCATTGCTCAAGGCCACATCCTGGTGAGTATAAAAGACCCCATGTATAATCAAAAAATTCTCTGTGCACGCTTTGTAATATGAGCTGCTCTGAATCTTTTGAATTTTTCAACTCTGATGTCAATCAAAGAATAGTCTCCAATTGAGACTTTTGCTTACCCCTGTGTGAAAGTCACACTTGGGGTGTTGCAAATCCGTCTTTAAGGTTCACAATGATGCATGCGTAAACAATGATGTACATGTGCACTTTGGAGTATACTTACACAATACAATATACACACAAATTAACGTATGCAAACAAAGATACATTTCACGAATTTGTACATCTGCACTGGGATGTTTTTACTTCATCTCTGTACGTTTAAAGGGAAAATACAGTCACCACAATCAGATTTAGTATATTCCCTCATCCTAATTCATGAATGTATTTTTTTTTTCGATTAAGTGACAATGATAATTTTGTTACTGAATTGTTAAAGTCATTATCTTTTGTTGTAATAGTTATGTCTAAAAACATCTTCAGACTTGCCAAAGCATTGGGGGAGGGGGGGGGGACTGCCGATTACCTTTAAGGTATAGGGGGATGATATATTGCACTTCACCTAGGGCAGGCAGGGGTTCTCAAATGTTTCGGGCCAAGGGCCACTTTTACTTGAGTTTTGCTTTTATTCTCAAACAGTAGCCACAGTGTAATTGAGCAACTGTTTCCGTAATAAAAATTGGGGCTACTCTAAATTTGTGCGAGCATTTGCACAAATGGCGGTTGGCCCACCACTTGAGAATCTAGGCCCTAGGGCCTAACATCAGTAGTGTGAAGCTTGCTTTGTCGGTGTGTGTGAGTTAGCGTGTGTGATAGTGTGTGTTTGTGCGCGCGTGTGTGTGAATGAGTGAGTGAGCAATAAGGTGCGTCGCGAACTCCTTTTAAATCGTAAGTACCATCAAGTTCAAACCTGGTGATTGGGTGCCTGACCATGAAAATTTGTGCATGTGTACCTGCAATTGATAACGTCATAGTTCAGAGGTCATAGGTAAAATGACCCATAAGCGCCCTTTTGTCATTATTTCCTTATCAGTTTGTACGAAAATTCCATAAACCACAAGATACGAAGAGAAGATGAAGGATATGACATTTGCAAAAACTCCATGGATTGCCATCTTGTATGCTATTGTATAATGGCACACATATTCATCCGTCATGCATGACACGTTCCATTTTTGGGGAGGGGACCGCAACACCTATTTCTCGTAATTTATAAAGCATGTTTGCCCGAAAAAATATATATTGTGCCCATTAATAGCCAATTTTTTTCGAATGGGAGGGGAAGGGGATTACGGCCGTGGTCCCCGATTCGTACACCCATGGCAGTGTTAAGCGGTAGCGCATTTTTCAGCCACATGCAGTGTTAAAATGTAATCTAATTTAGGTTTGGCAAATGTACGAAAAGGGGGCCTCCATCCTTCCTAATGAGACTCTAAACCGAAGGAAAGGGTGCAGGGTTAGGCAGGACTAGGATTATAAATGGGTCAAACGATAACAGCGTATGAATATCAAGACAAACCCTCTCCTAAAATTTGTAATATGCAATGGCATTAGTCACGTTTACATTTTCGAAGGAAGATTTAAACGCTGTCCAAAATATGGTCCCTGCTGTACCCATGTACAAGGCTTACCCACTTCTGCAATGTTGCTTGACTGAATCCAATATAAATGAAAACAATGCAAATTTAATACATAAAAATATCGAATTCATTACCAAACTGAAGAAGAGAATAAAACGAGGATTCGCTCTCTGTAGTTGATAACGTGTGAACAAGGCGTTTTTTGACATAATTTATGACTTCAATACGAGGAAAGCATGTATTCACGATTGTTTCAGCAGTTCAGAATCCAATATTTAGTACTGTAAGCAGCTAACTAGCGTAGTTCAGGAAGTTGTGTAGATTTCCGGAAATATTCGGCCTTCCCTTTTTCTTTTATTTTTGTTTAATCATCACACGAAATAATCGATATGAAAGGAAACTACAGAAAGACATTAATGCAAACCTAGTTTTCTTTTACCCACCTGAATAAGAGTGTCCCCTGAAAGGTAAGTCATTTTCTCATTTTGACACGATTAAAACTGGTATTTTGTTTATATATTGCTAAGATTGCTCTTGAAGTCACCCCAAACATTTAGGAAACCCAGGTGGTGTAACTACATTTTAAGTTGAGATAAATTAGAACAATTAATAGCTTCAAATATAAGCCACCCGGATCGGTCAGCGATCCCTTGTGCAGATACAGTAGATGTGAATGTGATACTGCAGTGTGGCCCATTGCATAGTAGACAAGTCAGTTGATAATAGCACTTAATTTACACACAGCAGTGTACTCAGCGAAAATGGCTTTGGGCAGTAAATATCATCAAACGCTAACTTTGTCTGGCAGGTGCAATTGAGATGTTGTTTTTGAAATGTAGGAGAGGCTGGAAGAAGGCTCCATCCAGGGGCCCATGAAGCTGTGTTGTAAAGTTATGGGAGAGCTTCGCAAGAAATATTTCATGCACGTGTAACCAACAACTATCTTACATTGCAAGGACGTCATTTTGGAAGAGAGAAAAACGAGCTCTCTTTCTTTGAACCCCTTCCTCTTAGGTACAACGGTGACTCAGCATACCTTTATCGAAAGGAAAGCTACCTCCTGTTCGGATAATCTTTTAACTAGGGAGTCGTCACGCTTCAGTGGAAAGTCCCTGTTTTAACTGCCCTCAAGATTTGAGGGTACAGTATTCTTAAATTTACAAACTATAATGCATGGTTGACCTACTAGTAGAAATCGATTTACTGTTTGATCGCGGACTAATTCCCCGCCGATCACTAGAAGCCATTTCAATATTATCATTTTTAATTTTTTTTTAAAGTTTTGATAGTGTTTATTTCTGCAACAAGATGACCAAATGCAGATTATTGAGGTGCGACTTGAGGCCTGGAATGTACCATTTTCCTGCAAACGGGAAGGACTTTGGGGAAAAATATTCTGATGTGATATGACATGACATAGCAAGGCGTAGCCAGAATGCAGATTGCCATGACATGATATACGGTGTGTAATACGATAACTACGATATGATCTGATATGATATACGATGTGATATGATGTGGTGTGATATGGTGTTGTGCTACGGTGCGGTGTGGTGTGCGGTGCGGTGTTGTGCGGTGTGATGTAATATAATTCCATATGCACCACGAACGCGGCTCTGATATGCAAAGATTTCACTCCTATTGATTCACCGCGGGACCTAATTTTCCTCTCAAGATTACAACCACAGTCCGATCAACTTCGTTTAAAGATTTTTATACTTGTTGCAGCGTCAACTTCCTAACGAACCAACTCAAAACAAAACACTCATAATCCTTCCTTTCTACCGGACTAGTGGCCCCACACCTGAGAGTCTCCGAGACTCCTAATCACAAATTAAGGGTTCTGTGCCACTAAATGATCTCTGCTACGGTACACTACGTGGGAAGCCATTGTCTCTTGGAGAAATAAAGGCTGTCAGGAAAATGTTTTATGTTGTCCTAAAGTAAGACTATAATTCTTATAAAAGCTAGCTAGTCTTGATACGTTAGTGGTAACACAGAGACGATTTCAATCACAAAAGGGTATTCGGTTTCCAACACAACACACACACATACACCCACACACACACCTTCTCTATATTTAACGACAAAAATATATGAAGCTACATTAGACTTTTCTGGAATTGCATCCTTCAGATCTTCAGGCGTCTTTTCATGAACTGTAGCAGGAAATGACCAAAACTTTTCTGAGAAACTTCGACTTGTTTACATTACAAAGGATGCGAAACCAGCTTTAAACTTTTGCTGTTGTTTTGCATCTTGAATTTTGTTATATTGCAGACAAAACATGATAGGTCTTTCTACAACACCCCGTAAACATTGTAAATACAGATTTCTTCAATAAAAGCCTGCAAATTGCAAAGAACGGCACAAAACCCACCCTGAAGTGAAGCGTTCGTAATGCGTTTTTAACCCCTTTGAAACCTTTGATCAGTCCAAGCGTCTTTACATACCCTACAGAGCCATGTGAATCTACGTTCACCAGCGATGAGTCATGTCCCTCTGTAGGGTACCAAGGGGCGAAGATCCCGGAAGTTGTGGAGGCATTTGCACAAGTATGAGCACTTTATCATTTAAGTGTCTTCGTATGCATGGCATTGAATATACGCACTAAACAGACCATAAAATCACAGTCTGCCTACATCTTTCCAAAATAGCATAATTCGTACTAACCGTCGATTTCTCGAGTTCAAGATGCAGCGGGATTGATAGTTAGGAGGGTTACAGAGTTTCTACGGAGTTCTGCAATAATTACACGCACTCATGTTCTATGGGAAGTTATGACAGGACAACAAGAGTATGAGGTGCAATGAGTGCGAAGCGCGCCGAAAAATAACACTTTTAAGGACATTTTAGTAATATATGCCTTCGTATGATAAAATTACCTATCCACAAATAGCACTGAATACGCACTAAACGACCAAATTATGCAGTTTGCCCCTTTGTTTCCTAATAGCTAGGACTAACGGCCATTCGATTTCTTTATGACGCAGCGGATATTTGAGGAACGGGAGCTAGGATGGGCAATCGCGAAGGTTGCTAGGGGTGTTGCAATAATCCAAGGTACGCCCTGTCTTTCTTGAGTTGATAACTGGACAATTAGCGCATATGAAGGATACGAGCGAGGCGCGCCGAAAAAATAGTATTTTAAAGCTTTTAGGCTCATATCCACAGAAGGAGACGGAAGGACAACCTCCTTTACAATCACCGCAATAAAAAATGTACCAACTTTCTAATGTTTACAGTAAACAAAGAACTTTTTAAGTTGTCAAGAAGGCGCTCCCACTTCACGATTTGAGTGTAAGGAAAACCGCAATGACCCGACTAGTCGAGTGGCAGACCGCGCCCCGGTCGGTTAAGTGTTTGCCAAACTTTGTTCTCCACCCTACTGTCCGACTGCGACCCGATGCAACTGACCACGGACGGATACCACCTACATACAGCTCATTGCCGACGAGCAGTCAGTTGAGTTGCATTACATTCCAAAACGCCTTTTTTTCACAGTGTTTGACATGGTGTCTATTTCATGGCGGGCAATTCTGCAATACCAGGGCTGTATAACCGAGTCCACCTAACCCAATTCCAGGCAAATTTCGATTCCAGTGACCACCATTCCAAGCCAATTTCCAGTCCAATACCATCCGATTCCGAGCCAGTTCCGTTTCCAGGTTTTCCAATTACGAGTCCGGCCATTTGACAATGTAGCGCCTCATACTGTCATACAAATGCTTTTCGTACTGTTAACAATTACCTGATTACGCGGGTGATAAAAACGGGCACTTTTCAGGAGTCAATTTCATGCCCTTCCTAACCCTGTAATTTAGTTGAATGTAAGTGACCATTTAGGCTACTTGTTAAATTGTGCACCAACAAAAATACCGCCTTGTTACATTAATGAAACTTTCATTTTTGTGGACTTGACTGCAATCGGGTCCGAGTCCGAGTCCAGCTGAGCTCATTCCGGGCCAATTCCGAGCCCGGCGAAAAGGGGACTCTAGTCCGGAATGGAATCCGAGTCCGGACTCGGATGTTACAGCGCTATGCAATACGGTACTGCATTCCCCGACAGCCTTTATTTTTTCAAGAGTCAATGGGTTTCCAAATTGTGTAGTAGAGATTACGTAGTGACATAGAACCCTTAATATGTGATTACTCTCCTAAGAATACTGCATAATTTTACGACAAACAGAATAGCTTCCCAATACAGTCACGGTTAAAAACTCTTTTCCCAATACAGTAACGGTTAAAATCTGGGGTTTTGGTTAATATGCCTAAGCAATAAAGCAATCGCCCCCCCCCCCCGACACTAATGCACCGTTAGGGGCAGGGCGGCTCTAAGAAAATTTTGTTGGGGGGGGGGGAACTCAAGTCCGTATTCAGGGAGGTTCGCAAGTCCGTATTCAGGGAGGTTCGGAAGACCTACATAATACTAACCATACTCCTATTGTACTATCCGGAGCTGACCATTAATATTGTAATATTGCCGGGCCCCATGTAGTTTTCAAGAGCTCTTCAAAGACCATTTCAGGCAGTCAGTAGTCATGAGCTGACTACTTTAAAACTAAATACAAGCATATCAGCCGATCGCTACTCCATAGGGGGGAGTAAGAGGCAGGTGAAGTGGGCAAAGCCTCTTGATCCATTTGTATAAAATGAGCCCCACCTTTAAATATTTTGTTGTTTCTTTCATTGTATCACAATATGTTTCAGCTTTGGTTTTTTTGGTTGGTTTGGTTGGGTTTTTTAAACTAACGAAAATTTCGAGCATGAAGACACTTGAGATCGATGAAAAATGATAGCACTATTTTGGATCTCAGTACCTTTCCGAAACGAATTTTTTTAAAGGGGAATTAAGGGCTCAGAACAACATCTCATCCTATATACAAATAGCTAGGCCACTAGCCAAAACTCTCACCACACTGAGCTAAGATTGACTGTCACGGTGTGTTTATTTTAAATCAACTGAAACGGCTTAATTTAGCACAGAGGTGGAGAACCCTTTGCTTATAATAGGCCATTTGACAGTCATCAGACCGACCGTGGGCCAACGACGCTGTCAATTTGGACAAGGGAAGGGAAGTCTCTCCTTCTATGGGAAACACAATACGTTTAGACTACATGCCCGTTACAACTTTTTGTGGGCAGATACCTATGCTAAGGCTAGTCAAGAGACACCCGGGCAAAACTGCTTTTGTCGTGGATTATAATCAACACGGCTAATGGACCCCGAAAGCTCTGAAGTGTCTGCAAATTGACGGCGGCCGGGCGGAGTGTGGGTATTTAACTCCATCATTACCGTGGCACTCTGTAAGTGACATTATGGTGCCTAAGCTAATCAGATTACAAATATCACAGCGTGATCATTTGTTTTAATTTCCTTAGCTCGCACTAATGGCAGGTCCATTTGTGATGTCTGAAGTATATATGGTAGCAAACAAACAACTAAGAAAACGCGCGCGAAGCGCGCCCAAAAAATGTCGTTTTGAGAGCACTTTATTTATCTTCGCATTGCATAGGAAAGTTATTTTATTCTTTAATTTTAAACTCACTCAAGGAAAAGAGAGAGGGCGTAACCCATCTCGAATTACATATTTTATTTATTTATTATTTTTCTGGAAGACTGAAGACCATGCTTTGCGAACTTTTTTTTTGGGGGGGGGGCAAGTGCCCCTGTGCCCCTATGGAGAAACGGCTAATGGTTAGGGGAAACTTTGTGTTCATAAAACTTTCCCTTTTCTGCCTAAGAAAATGAATTACAAAAGAAAGTGGCAATTCTTTCCCGACAGACGGCAAAATTTACCCCAAATACTGCATTGCTAGCCGGGGGGGGGGGGGTAAGCAATCCCCACATCCACCGGTAGTTTTATGATCCACCATTAATCCTATATCTCTGTTGTCAGAAGAAACCATTAACTTAATCTCAGAACCATGCATGCCTGTATCCCACAGATGACAATGCATATTATTACATTGCTGCGACCAACAGAAAAAACTTTTCACTAATTAGGATGAAACTTTTAATGCCGAACGTTCCGACCAATTAACTTTACATAGCAGATAAATCCTCTTGTATTAAAACACTTCATCGTCCTTTCCAGATATTTCTCTGTGTAACTTGGTTTTATCAGTAAATAAATACAGAAGTAAACCTTGTTGATTTTAGTATGTCATTTATGTACAAAACTTTTTTTATTACCCTAAGGGCCAACCAATTCCCGGCTTCGTAAGTAAACCTGTGGCCTGAAGATATAGTGTTAACAAGTAAGAAGATATTAGTTCGCGCATTGAAGTACTACCTCCGAGTAGTACTTCCATGGTTCTATGGTTTATGAAAGGTCAGGTGCAGCTGTAGCTAGTGTTTGAAATTACAACAAAATCAACGATACTGTGGACAGCTAAGCTTTAACGGTCTGGATTATTGATTTTTTTAATTTTGAATAGCGCCCTCGTTTAATTCGCGGCGTACTTCTTTTCAAGGTTCCGAGTTCATTCAAAGAGCACTGGTTCCCAGCACTCCCTGCGAAAAAGTGCTGATAACATCAATCGTTCCGAACATTTAAAGCTCACGCTTTGCCTCCCCTGTGTGAAAACATACAGCATACCTTTTCGACCCTGGTGACTTTCAGACAAGATTGACGGCGTATTGCAAATTGGTAGCCAGGAATCAATCACACATTGGAAGGTAGGAAGTCATCGTTCTTCGACTGTGTACAAGGGAATTCTCCGAAGAGATTAAACAAAACGTGGAATCATTTCTCGAGAAAGCCGCAAATCGTCCGGATTACACGGGCAATACATTTACGGTCTTAACTGTGAACAGGTATGAGGCAACCAACTTCACTGACTTAACACTTAGATCAAAAGAGCACATGAGTGATAATTACCATTTCATTTGTTTCAGAGTGACGAACTAAGTACGCCTGCTTTACCAAGCCAATAGCTGATAGACAATATATGAAAGTAGAGTTTCTTTGTGATAGACCCTCACATGCTGTACGGTAACAATTTTGACCATCATCTTTTATCCGTATTGTTCAGCTGAGTGAGGATAAGCACCGTCAAGCGCCTTCCTAGCGATCACAGGAACGTTACAAAAAGTTCATTTTCAAAAGACGGACGATATAAACTGTTCAATACAGCAAGAACTGAATGTAGACGATCAATCAAGCAATTACCACAGGATACTGATCGCTGATAGTAGTCAATACCTAGCACACAAGCTAACAGATGATTTACAGATAACGCAGCATTGAGCTCTTGTGAACCGTAAAACCACCAATATCTGGACGGTTGGACGGTTGGAAGAGGCGCGACTGAATTGGTCTTTTTTGCAAATTCGACTAGCAAGTTGTCAGGCCTAAAGAAAAAAATTAATAAAAAAGAAGAAAAAAAAAGGGAAAAGAAAAAAAAAATCGAGTTGTCAGAAGTTGGTTCAGCATGTTATATGATATGAGAGATGATTCATCCAATGCTAAGTGTCAACTAGCGACCTTTATAGATATAAAGAAGTAATTCGTTTGTCAGAGAACATTCCATTCGCTGTGCTAAGTGATATAACAAAGACTATTTAGCTTTATAAAACTTTCCGGTAGTCGTCCGTTTGATGATCAGGGTATCCGGTGACGACTTCAGGTACCTGCCAGTAGACACTAGCTGTCGCTAATAAATGCAACAACTCGACAGCAATTCAGCTACAGATGACCTGTTACAGTAACTGCTGAACAACCTCGGACTGTCCGACTTCTTCTCCCACACTTTCCTTGTAACGATCGGAAACACCAAAGTTGGCCCGGAGTAGCTCATTGTCAGTTCTGTGTTTGTTCGTTGCTGAGTTGTAACGAGTAAAGCGTCGTGCTCGAATAGGGCTTGTGGTTCTTCGGATCGAATCGTCAGTGACTAGAAGGTGAAAGTGTTCGACCCTTTTTAATCAACGGGGACCTCTAGCAGAAATGTGGTTTCCAGTGACTCCTGGTGCAATTTTACAAGACGTGTTCATCCCTTGGATTTTGCTCACCTGGACGGTCACAGCTGGACTACGTAAGTATAAAAATTTCCTGTCTGGAAATGCTTTTTAAAGTTGATGTATAGAGGTAGGACTATACATCACTCCTTTAAAAAAGTAAACGCAAAGAAACCATGATTGTGCTTGTTGTTAGGTTTCTCCTGTAATGTGATTATACTTTTGTTGTGTACGGTTTTGAAGATCTATACCATGAAGAACGCAGTATCTGTGAACAGCTAGAGTGGAATCAATGGTCGAATTTTCTGTAGCAACCTTTCCTCAGTACCATAGTGAAAAACAATCAATGTGAAATAGTTTCACAACGTGTTGATTTCTCCAGTGATTGAGATAACAGAGGCGTGATGCTCATGGTAGCCCGAAAGAGGCCGAAAATAATTAATTCAATGACCCTACTTTATGGCACGACGCCCCCTGGAGATGAAACTGTGTAAACTTATTGTATTCTGCAATGCAGAAAATCACTATACTACCGGTAACTTGCAAAGATTTTTCAAGGGAAAAATCCGGGCCCTGAAACTTGAGCTGACCCGGCACCGCCTGCTCAGAGTACGAGAGACGGTGGGGAACTTTTGTCATAAAGAGATGACTTTATCAGTTTGTATATTTGCCAAGTCGGTCAGATCAGGGAGTTGCTCAGATACTTTCCCAGAAACGAAAGTTTCACGACTTTTACACCCCAGGCCTCTGATCTGTGGAAAAGATTCACATAATGAACACATGTTCTCACGAGCCATTCATTGGGGGAATGGACTTCAACAGGTGAGTGGGGGAATGTCTTCTTAGTACTTTTGAAAGTGGACGGTTCGCACTTTTGTTTGATCCCGTAGCTTGCACTGTAGTTGATTCAAAGGAATCGCAGACTCGAAAATGGTGGAAATAGTCATAGAATGGATTAAAATCGTGGGAAACTGCCTCAAAAAAGTTTTATTCCCTTTCTTAACCTATCACTGTCACATTACGCGTGGCCGGACCAGAAGTTAGGTCTGACGGCTGAACGGAGGTTAGTCATGTAGAGACATGTCCGTTATGCATGGGGATGTATATATTCAGTCATTTGGGAGTCAGTTCGTTTGGTTTTCGCCATTCGGCTTAGGTTCTTGTAGCCCTTGTTAGGGCTATTCGGCCTTTTGTTGCACATAACATGCAATGCAATCTAAATTATGCCCGTTCTATATCTGCACTCCCTCTACTCTACCCGTTCTCTGACATGCATCCCACTCTCTTCTGCGTCCCCTGGCTCATCTGCGTGGCCCTCTCATCTGCCGGCCTCATAACCGTGGCGTATGAAAGAGAATAACTGTAAGAATAATCTGGTATAACACCCTTAGAATTTGGGACATCAGTGAGCCGACCCAACAGGGTCTAAGGTTCTTGGGAACTTGGGACGAATACCCAAGATCTCCAAGTCTGAATGTATTCGCTCTTGTTCAGAAAAGGTCAATCTCTTGACAGATTTGCATTGAAAGTACTTGGTACACTAAAAATGGATATTTCATTTTGATAGGCTATGGTACAGCTGGATGTTTTGATTAGCATTTAGCTAGTGAATTGTTTTAAGTCATTATCGTATTTATACAGGGAGCATAGGGAAAGTTGCCCTAGAATTCTTCCCTGCAAAAGGGCACATCTGTACAAAAAAGAAACAATTAAAGCATTGCTTTCTTAGATAAAAAAGTAAATACTTAAAATAAATGATTGAAACCATTGTTTCGGAGTTGACTATATTGAAAAAGCTTTGTACTCAAAAGGAATAAAAGTTAAAATTTAGAAGGCCATGGAAGAGCATTGAAGAAAGTAGTCTTCAGGGAGGCTTTCCTGGGAATGATTTTCATGAAGGGAGGGCGCGCTTATTGACCCTAACGTAAAGACCCTATAGGGTCTCTATCCTAACGTTTCGCTTAGTGTCCCGTAGCGAGAAAAAGACCGTCGTCCCGAAAAAGTAATGTCTTTGACTTCACTTTGATGAGGGGCCTACGGAACCTTTAGTGCCACGGGCCACTAAGATCTACATACGTCCATATCAATGTGGCAAAGCCCTCGTCATGAGGGCAATAAACACAACACTGTGATACGGAAAAGACAAGCGCCAAGGGGAAATCCATATTAGAGTCGGACTAAGACAAACAAAAGAGAAACACGCAAAACTCGACAGAAAAAGGCCAACTGTCAGTCAGTGTTGTCTTTTTTGCCCTAGTAGCCACCCATAACCAAAAACGTATGTTAAAGCATAAGTTGAACGTATCTAGAGTTCTTCCTTTTCTCCATAAGTTTTATTCATTATGTTTCATAAGACTCATACTACATAGCCATTCAAAGGTCAACCATAGGCTATCTTAGGTTAACGAAGACTCGATCTTCAACCTTACTCTGCTAACAGTTTGTAGATACTGAGCAGTGCAGGGAAGGAAGCCGATGAGGATTGCACATGTGTTCCTCGAACTGAAGCCATCAATTACGTCAGAAGACCATGTTTACATATGGTAATAGTTCCAGAAATCGTATCTGCATTGTATTGTCTTCTGTAATGAATTCGAGTTTTTCACACATTGTAATTGCCTTGTTATAATTAATGACCGATCCACACACGAAGTAGGCCCTATATGCGGGTACAGCACGGACCATATTTTGGCGAGGCAGAAAGTTTAGATCTTCATTCGCAAATATAAACATAACAAATGCCAGTGAGTATAACGAGACTCGGGGGAAGGGATTCTCGTGGTGTTCATACTCCGAGGACCAATTTGCCCCATTCCTGCACTGGTCGGGCCAACATCCACCCCTCGGTCTCTCTAGTCTGTCTTGTTTTGAGAACATGTAAAATCTGTGTATGCAATTTTGAAGAAGAAAAATCTATATCACCGGAAATCCAGGAGTATGGAAAAGACATAATTTTACCAGAAGAAATGTCATATGTACTGTTTAATTCTCCAGTGGACGATATAAATGTTTTAACGATCAACAACTGATACCGATGTTGGGAAACGTTTTACAATGGCGTCATCATTATCTCTGCACCGAACTTCCTCCCCTGGATTATACAAAAAACATTTAATTTATGCTTTGTTTTGACTTTTAGAGTACTAAAGTACTTAATACTGTACAAGCAGTAAATTTGCTTGATAGCTTGGACAACCAGGGTCAACAAATCGTATTTTCAATGTACAAAGATGATAAAAAGAGAACATATTGAAATGTGAAAATGCTCAGAAAGTGGGCCAGAAAAACGCAGTGAGCCAGAAATCGGTTCAGGGAACTGGGATGTCGTCCGGCTGACGCACGGATTGTTTTATCAGTTTGTAAGATGCCACAAAACGGTAAGTGGGATACGTGTGAATGCAGTTATGCAGTGACTTCATTTTAGCCTATATAATGTTATAGTCCCGGTATTTTGGTAGTCATGGAGCTGCTATCACGAAATAGCTCCATGGCTCAATAAATCACATGAGTTCTTAAATAGCCGCTTGTTCAGTTGTTGGTTAAATTGTACTAGCGAGGCAATCCCCCGCGAAGCACTTGAGATGCAAATAAAATTAACACTTAAAAATGCTCTAGGCTCGTAGGAAGACAATTAACTGAAGAGGGCGATATTAGTTCCAGGATGGGGGTGGGGGATGGTAGGGGCGAAAATAATTTCAGAGGGCCAAATGTGCTAAAATACATTGAACTAGTAGTAATTTTCAATTTTTGTGAAGGCGAACATTATTCTATGGGGGCACCGCCCATGGCCCCCTTAGCTAAGGGCCTGAATTGCTCCAGCAGTAATCACAAGTATTATTCGAAAAATTTTAATAAAGACTTATGGAGAGCTGTCGCAATGTAAAATGAAGTAAAACATAACTTATACTTGTCTTAAAATTCCCTTTTTTTCGGCGCACATCTCATGTGCTTAAATGCAGTTGTTGTTCCTAAGGCACATGTAAGTACACTGTTAAAAATAATTGTTAATTTACAGTAATTTTGATGTCCCTTCACAAGGAAATTGTTGTACTTTTACAAAGGTGTATGTTTCATGTATTATTTAGCAACTTCAGTTTACAAACAGAGATTTTCTGTTAAAAGACAAACTTAAAAAAACTACATGCGGTTTCAGAAAAATCGTACATTTACAACAACTTTATGTCCCATTATAAGTCATTTTTTGTACATTTACAATTTATGTATGTTCATTTAATTGTCACTGATTGTCCGTTCAAAAACATTTACTTTCTGTAGAGAAACAAATCTGTAGCCAATGTATAGGTTACCACCAGTGACTGTAAATTTACAGTAATATTATATGTCTCCTAAAAACTACTGTCAATGAACAGAACCTAAATGTTTGTTAGAATATTAATACAAAGGCGCTGATTGAATGCTTCTTCCTGAATCTAACTTGTGGAATTAAAAGCGTGGGAAGCGCGCCAGAATGTTTTGGTTAAGCCTACCCTAGAAAATTCTAGAAAATTCCTACTCGAATCAGGAGTTAACGACTGTATTTGGCGGTTTTACAAGAGAAATTGTCCACTGAGCCTCTTCAGAGCCAAAAACAGGTAAACCGTACATCGTTGTCAAATTGAGTAGTTCATTCGAGTGAATTTTTTGCCCCAGATCGCCCGTGGACGGGGGGGGGGAGGGGTCGACAGGGGGAGCGGCAAGACAGGCGTTTGCCTCAGAAAGCCCCCACCTAGTAACGTTCCCATATGGGACACTTAGGGCCCCATATCTTGGTCCATAAGGGGCCCATATAATATTGCACCCGAGATTAATAAAAGGGGCCATATGGGTCACCCCATGCATGACCCATATGACCCATGGGAGGCCTAGTTCTGGGGCCCATGTGACAACTGATGTGGGGAAAATGTGGGTAAACCCCATAATATCCCTCAAGCATGTGGGCTACCCATATGGGCCCCTTGTTAATCCCGGGTGCAAAATTAAATGGGCCCCACTGGGTTACCAATATGGGGCCTATGTAGGTTTGCTACCGTCCGCCAGTTCCCAGTGGCTACGCCACTGCAACTTGGTCACCAGTGCCGGATCCAGAACCTAATTCTAGGGGGGGCAAAGCATGATCCAGAACCTAATTCTAGGGGGCAAAGCATGCGCAAGAAGTATGGATCTTTGGGGCTGATTTTAATTTTTCCCTTGCTCTGAAAATTCTAGGGGGGGGGGGGCAATTGCCCCCTTTGCCCCCCCTTGGATCCGGCACTGGTCACTTCCGAAAACATGAGGCTTTGAGGGCTACGCTTTTTACTCCATGATCTAGTGGGACTGGAGACAGGGACAAGTGAAAACTGGCCAAAAATAAACACATGTACACGATTCCCCTTAGACTCCTCCCAAAGGCCGGCGATCCCCATAATGCATGCCCCTTCCCGGACAGTAGGCCCTACGCCACTGTCCGAATTCATATCATAGCCCACGATGTACCCGTTAGCCTATAAATTGTAATTATCTAGGAAATTCGGATCGTGCAACTATGTGCCAATGAAAGTCGGTCTCCAAGAACGTAAAATACATTCTTGGAGACAATACTATTGATGGTCCGAAATAGTTTACACCCCCTACAAATTCATGTAAATAGGCACCTGATAGGGTTTCAGGATATATAGCCTTCAAGACTCAGTTGCTATGCCTCGTAGCTATACACGTTCACAAATTACAGAGGGCCTGTAATTCTCGGCCGGATGTAATTGAAAAGGGTAAAAATGCATTCGCTGTAAATTTATTGCCGTAAATCTATGCATAGCTACCTTACTGTAAATTGTGTTATGTGTGGTATTATTGCTATTAAAATTCACACACGAAGCTAACAATATATGTTCCACAGAGGACGTGATAATTCGTAGGCTACACTATATTGTGCTGCTTTCATTTGTCAAAACTATGTTTAAAGTTCCGATTTATTAGACGTAGTTTAGAAGCACTGAGAATTTTCGGATGGAATCTCTGACGTATACTAAAAGAAAACACGTATTCATCCTTTCATCCCACAAATTTCGGGTTCTAAACACTTAAAAGCAGTCGAAATGAAGTCTAAACTAGCACAAAATATGTTCAAGCTCTCTAAGACTTAAATTCCCTCCTTTAACGTTCGTCCAATCAGCGATCAGTATTGGAGCATTCTCTTTCACGTCCAGAAATGCTCACTTAAATTAAAACCGGAGCCGTTTGAATTCATTTTCAAAATATGTGTTCTACTACGTTGGTGGGGATAACGCAGAGATGTAAGCCTTTCCTCCTCGGCCTCGCAGTTACAAAGACTCAACACTCTTTAAGAAGTGACTTGAAAACAGCTTTTATTCAAGAGAACAACTCTTTCAATAAAAGCCAGATTCTTCGAGCGGAAAGGTGACTTTGCAGAGGAATGGATGGTGTCACGAATTATTCTATCAGATCAAAAACAACGACAACGCTTGGTTTAAAAGGAAGGCAGCGCAAAATTGTACTAAAAATCAACTTTGAAGAAGAAGAAACCAAGAAGATTTTTGACAAACTTCTTCGGCTAAGTTCAAGAAAGAGGAAAGCCCCAAAGAAAACACCCGTACCTGGTGTTGAAGAAAATCCGGACAGGCTAAACCAACCAAGGGCTCCTTTTTGGGCCGCCAACTTCTCCCGAAAGAGTGGAATCTCTTCCCTGCAAACATGCTTATGAAAAATGAAATGTATTCTAAGTTTTCTTCTAAGTCAGAGACTAGCCTAGGCCTCCCAATTGACAAAGAGAATATTCGGCCAGATGGGGGGGGGGGGTAGAATGTGTAGCCAGTTAGAAACCCAAAGCCTATTATAAACTACCCGAAAGCAAGTTCATAAGTACCTCAAAAAGTGCATACGGCGTATCCCCCTATAAAACTGAATTTTTGCTATATAAAAGCTGGTGAAAAGCGTAAAAATGCAGGCTGGGGCGGTTGTAAAACAACTTGCCCCTGTAATTAAACAGAGGAGTGCCTGTAGGTATGCATGTGACATCTTGTAAAGTACTGAGCAGTTCTGTAAAACTACAGCGTTGGTCCTATACCTGAATTAAAGCATCCTGTACATAGACGCGTGCTTGTTGTTCATGTATGAAACCCAATTGACAGCAGATTTGTTGTAAACGAACAGAGATGCACTTCTGTAAAAATACAGAGCGGTTCCTGTAGATAGACTTATGCTTGTTGTCCCTGTATGAAACCTAATTGACAGCAACTTTGCTGTACACAAACAGAGATTTTTTTAACAGTGTACCCCCATATCGCCGTATACTCCCCACCCACACAGCCACTGCATCATCACATCGACGAGTCATTATTCCAATGTAAGCACGCCAAACAGGGGGAGGGGAGGCAGGTGGGCCATTAGGTTGCACCGACTTGCAAATTTTGAGGACGTGTTTTCCTTTTGGTAGATCACTGATGCAAAAATGCATGCCTATAGACCTAATAATTTTAAATTTTTGATTCCTATCCAAAGACAGAGATCTATGCAATCAAGATGGCGAGTGTAAGTTGTGTCTGTTTGTAATTCGTATGGCGTGTAAAGACTATATCTCAAGGTAGTAACGGCAGATACATTTCATACTTGATATATGGATTGGCCATATTCAGAGAAAGTATCCCATTGTGTTTGATGGAGGTCAAAGGTCATCTGAGGTCACCAGAGGTCAAAAACTGAAAACCTTGTAAACATTGAATTTCAAGGTAGGCAATGTTGTTCACATTTTATATTTCGCGTACGGATTTATCGCATGAGAAATAGAACCCCGTTGTTTTTTGTGGAGGTTAGAGGTCATTTTTGGTCACCAGAGGTCAAGAATTGAAAACCTTGTGAACACGATATCTCAAGATAGCAATGATGGATTTTTTCATACTTGATGTATAAATTTATATTGAAAGGAAGAATTCTACTGCTTTTAGTGGAGGTCAGAGTCATGTGAGGTCACCAGAGGTAAAAAACCCAAAATGTTGTATAGACAATAACTCAAGGTAGGAAGCAGGGATACTTTTCGTACTTGGCATGTGGATGCGTTACAGTAAGGAGATGAACCCTATTGTTTTTGGTAGAGGCCAAAGGTTACCTTAGGCCTCTGGAGGTAAAGCTACGAAAACCTTGGAAATTGCTTGTAAAAACCATATCTCAAGGCAGGACACTTTTATAAATGGTATTTGGATTTATCATACCAGAGGAAGAACCCTATCGTTTTTGGTGGAGGTCATTGAAGGTCAAGTGGTACCACCTTGTGAACTGCTTACAAACATGATATGTCAAGAGGGGAAATATTCATGGAGTGCATACTTAGGCATAAGGATTCCTTCATATTGAGTAAAATATGATGCTGTTTTTGGTAGAGGTCAAAGGTCATTTGGGGTTACCAAAAGTCAAACCGTGAAACCCTTGAAAATACGATCTCATGAATTAGTTAGTTAGTTAGATGAGGTTTAACGTCCCAGTTTCCAACCAATTGGTTCAAGTCGAGACGACCACGGCCTTTTTTCCAGTTGTGGCTCACTGGCTTGTTTTCCCTACTCCATTGCTTATGCTGAGCACCCAGCACAAAGGCAGTAGGTTCCATTTTTAAAGTCTTTGGTATGACCCGGCCAGGATTTGAACCCTAGACCTTCCGGCTGCAAGTCGGATGCTCTAACCACTTGGCCACTGCAGGGTAACCTTGATGGATCGTGCAATAGTTGGCTTTCCTCCCACCTGCCAGGGTATACTATCAAAAGCAGCTGCACAGCTGATTAAGTTGGTTGCACTTGTGATCTGAAGCACCCCCCCCCCCCCCAAACTATTTAAGCAGTGACTTTGCATGCTTTTGTCAGCAGTTCAAGACAAGTCTTGATTACACTCTGTTGAAACTATTCAAATTAGTTCTTGCTTTCTCTATTGCAAGGATCTCTGATCGCTTTTTGTTAAGTCATGCAGGGAGTTGTAATGTAACACAACTCCCTGACTCTTGTGTCAAATCAGGGTTGTGACTCCTCTTGGAAGTAGTTTCAAATTTTTGCCTGCAGTAGGAGGTAGCCAGCAGGACTTTTCTTGAGAAGCATTAAGTGATTAAACTGTGTCTATTGGGAAACCCGGAGAGTGAAAGCACTCAAGAGTATTTTCAGGGGCAAGGAATTTACTAAGACTTTTGGCTTTCTTGTCTTTTTTTTTATTAAATTACATTTTTATTTGAAGTGTGCATTTCTAAAACATGAGAACTCAAAATAATGAATGTCTACAGATGTAACTTGCAAGGCTTGGCAGGGAAGTGTAATTTTTGTCGATCTGGGAGCCTGGTAGTTTGGCAACAAATTTTTTGGGGGAGCCACGCGCTTATTGGAGGTGGCGGAACGACAAGATGGCGTTGTATCAAAATCAACCCCATCTACTCTAATACTTTACCAATCGGGTATGCACCAATGAATCTGGCGTGGGCCTACTACCAACGCTGCACGGAATTTGGATTTAAAGCATCTTATCAAAATAATGATCAAACTGCCCCGGTGATATTTGTGGTGATCTTTTTAGTGCGCAATGCCATCAGAATGTAATTAAATGCCTCATTCTGATGTCCAAAATTTCTTACTGAATAGACAAGAGCTATATCTTTGGCGTCGACCCTGTTCTTGAATCTCCACGTTGTCCCTGGACCTCAATAGGGGCCCTACGATGGCCCCGTACCTCGCGTTATGGTTGGAAAACTCGTTCCAGAAGTGCAGTTTGATCACTAATATGAGACCCCCACGGGAAAAATATCCACTACACTACACCTGAATATGGCCAGCGAAACTCCCGATGAAAAATTTGACACCCCCAACAAAAGTAACTAAGAGTCTCTGTTACGTGGAGATGCAACGAAGCCACATGGGAAAGGGTGACCACTCTCCTAGTTTTAGTGGCAAAACAAAGTCATGTAAACATTAATTTTCTTGAAAATTCTCAAGAATAGATTTATGGGAAAATGCCCCAAGATTCACGTGGTTTGCTTATAAGGTGTATAACACACGATGACTGGTCCCTCGAACTACTGAGCAATTTAGCATTAGAGGCAGGTGGGAAAGGGGATGTCGTCTTAAACGACAAAGATTTTGAGGAGGTGCAAAAACTTGAGAAAATGTTTGTGAGCAACGTCATACCTGCGAAAAAATCTTATTGCTCCTCAGTGGCAGAAGAAATAATTATAAAGATATTTGAGAAGATCATATCCTAGTATACAAATATCTCTTTTTTTTGTGACGTTGATATGGTACTTAACTGTTAATTACAACTTGGCAGCAATCTGGACAGCTACCGAGTATATACGCAAAAGATAGTTTCCATGAAGTCAGGATTTTAACCCCTCATTCAGGCCATTAATCATTGTAAATCGAAGACCTCGTCTTTATTTCCTTGGTAGGTTCTTATCCAAGTACATCACCATGACCTAAAGACCTTGAGAATTTTTGTTCTTGGAAATATTTATCCCGGGGTTTGTGTGTGTACCTTTTGTTTCGTTCAAGAATTAACATATGGGAAGTCTCTCACAAAGGGGCGATAAATGTTGTCTTGAAATTCTCCCATACTGGCAAACAATCATGTATAATGAATTTTGCTCTGAAAACGAGATTTTGCCCCGAAATCGACAATAATTCAAACGGTGGTAAAACAAAGTATTTTCGGTAATATTTTGGTATGAGCAGCAGCATGTCTTGGACTATCAAAAGTTTCTTTCAGTTAGGTGTAATAATTAGGCCTCCTATCTAGTTTTATGCCATTCTCTGCAAAAAAGACAGATTAAAAATTTTTACGCCTCTGTATGGATGAATAGGGGGTTTGTCACCAGGAAGAGCGGAATTTTCTTGCTAGCTTCGCCCTTTTATGCACGTCTTGCGCTGATCATGTGGCTGACTTGGCCCTGGGCATACGTCACTTTTCTTAAAATTTTTTCATAGAAGTCCCTGCTTCCTACTCCTCTGTATAGGTGATTTGCCACAAAAAAGGCAGAATTTTTTTGCGTCCGAATCGCTTGAGCGCATATGCTCCTAGGAGACTATGAGGGTGGGCTCACGGCAACATTGCCTGTGGTACCTCAGTTGTCAACTCCTGTCCGCACTGCTGACAGAATGCATGTATACATCGATATTACTATACATAATAGCTCACCACCTTTCATCTGTATAATACGTATATGAAAGAAAACATGTACTGTACCATCTACGGCGGAATATTTCGGGTGTTGTTTCAAACATCCTGTAGAATTACGGGAAAGAATGACATTTTATACCGATTCGTCCAGAAAACTGACCAGAGCATAAAAATTAAGTTTTCACCTCAAAACTGATCACCAGCTGTAGTATTCATACAGATAGTAATGATCAAATTACATGGAAACTTGAATTAGATGGTCTGTGGTTGAGGTTCATCACAGTATTGGTCGATATACCACCTTCCTGTTAGGAAGCCACGCCGGTTAGGTCCAACCCCCAAAATAATGATGGCAATACAAAAAAAAAAAAAAATAAAATAAAACTCCACACATAAAATTTCAAAATCATCAGAATACCTTAGGCCGATGTGCCCTTCAAGAAAATTTATGGTACACATTTTGACTTGAAACGTGCATGTATTATCGCAGCACACATACACGATATAGATGCTTCCTCTTGGTTTCCCGAATGATCTTTGCGAAAGCTGGGAAGCTTTGTCACTGTACGATGTCGGTTTCGACTCTGGTTAGCACATTTTCTATCGGGTAGTTACACTTTACCACACAATGCACGGAACTTACAGAACTTTACTCTCATGAGATCGCTCCACGTCTTTAATTTTGCAAGCCTTGAGTTTATACATTCAGGGAGTGACCCGCAGAGCAGACTCGGTTTGCCCGTTAGGGATATGATTGAACAAAGAATATGCCGTATATAACCTGCTTAGTAGGTAAGGCAATGAGGCGCAAGTACAGGCAATATACGAACATTTGTATCTATTTTCAAAGGAGATACAGTATCAACCACTCGTGCGTAATAAACAGGCCGATAACTTGACCCGTACTTCACTCACTGATAACATTCTTCATCGAGGAACAGAAGTAGCTTAAATAGGTTAACAGTTTCGTGCACATTTGTTCATACCACCCTGACTTCACAAGAACCTCATTTAAAACTAGTTTCGGGGAATTCTGAAACTTACGCTGTGGTTAGCCCTACTACTCGGATATATGGGACAAGATACCTGGTATATTTTGAAAATAGTTTATTTCTTTGTGCGAGAAGGATAAAAGACTCGCACCTGCATTAGCCGATGTTCTGATGGTATGGCCTCTCCCTAAATCAAAAAAGATACTTAGGCTAAGCCTCTTCGCCAGTGAGTAAGCAACCTGAGTCTGCTCCGCAGGGTACGGTACACGTGTTATGCTTAGTCATATCCAAGCATGATTAATTTCGACAGAATAATTCATAAACCTTGCTAGCAACCTTGGTTATTCTTTGTTAGACAAACATGTAACTGTATAAAATAGGGAAATGAAAGGGAAGAAAAGGTGAAATATTGACAGTTTTCCCTTAAGCTTGATTACTCACACATAATTATATCAGCTCAAGTGAAGTCAGCCGTCTTTTTCTGTTTTTCTTTTTCAAGAAGCATCTCGATACATTTTGTGTACTTACACTGAAGAAACACGACAAAAGCAGAAAGCGGTGTGTACATTGTTCCCCCAAGTGTCTCTTTTCATCAACAAAAGTGTCCCAGGTGGTGCACAAAGGGAGAATTTTCGCGTCCCATAAGAGTACGTTCATGGCACGTGGATGTGTCTTCAGGGTCTAGTACGTTTAGTATACTGGGAAGTGGGAACCATTGCAGCCTGAGTGACATACATCATTTAAACCGTTTGATCTGAGCGAATGGACGCACTAGCCTTAATTATCATCAAAGATCAAACCCAACAGTGAGTCATTTCATTTCAAAATAAATTTTTCACTGTTTCAGGTGATTTTTCCTTTCCGCGCTAAATTTTGAAGGCTATTTAATTAATTCTGTCTAGTTTAAAGGAGCTCCAATCTTTCCCCAGACAGTAAAAATTCTCCCTACTAGGTTAACTTCTAGCCCCTCAAACTGAAACGAAAAACACCCGTCTATCAAACCTCCCAGACGAAGCTACTACTGTAGCTTGCACTGAGTTAAAATAGCCCAAGGTGATACAGCCACCGTGACAGTTCTGTGTGTGAGCAATTGGAAACACAACTGACTGCACAAGTCAGGATTGACCAACCAGAGCGAAGCTATTGTTTGAATTAATTTCAAACAAATTACAGACACCAACTGTATTTAGAGGTATGATCATATTCCTCAATATGTTTGGGGAGATTGTGGGGCCTTTAAATGCATTAGTTCTTTGCGAGGGGATGACTTGAGGTGCAGAGAAAAACAAGCCAGTAGCAAGGGGGCGGGGGGCGCCTTAAGTAAATTTCAAAATTATCATTTGCCTTAATGCATTTTAGTATGTCTCGACCTAAGAAAATTGTTCGCACCCTGGAAGGCTATTTCGCCCCCTTCAGTACCTTGTCCGGCTACGGGCCTGGAGAAAAGTGCATCCATTTTGCTCAGTTACTTTACATTGAATTGTAATTATGTTATGAGCAAAGTGGAAAGCTCAGTGAGATTAACTTTCTCAGTATTTGCTTGACCACCATGTCACGTCACCCTTCTAAAGTCACCCAACGACGTGTATTTGGATTGTATACCAGTGCTCAAAATGCCAGAGGCGTTCGGGAGAGGGGGTGGTGAGCCTGAGGAAAGGTAGGTCCGAGGAACCCTCCCAAGTGCTTCTTTGAAGGACAAGGGAACTTGGCAGTGCCCGTAGAAGAAACTTAAAATGTGTAAGGCAAGGCGATAACGTAGGGTTATCGAGGCAAACGTTTTACCTCGCACGTCCCCGCCAAACGCACCCAATTTGAGCATATCATACACCGTAGAAATCAAGGTGCTGGACAGCGGCTGCGATTTGTTCTCAGTATTGGGGGGCCCATTTTCAAATAATGTACTGTGTAAAAATCAAGTCAATGGGCAATTTCTAAAATATTGGGGACATGTCCCTCCTGTCCCCCCGGGATCGCCGCCCATGGTGTTGGAATACCTTAGAAAATCGAGGTTACTCTGGTATGGACTTGTTTGAAGCTAAATTGACCGAGTTCCTCTGAATGTGCTGTCTCAATATTTTGAAGTCATCCCGACTTTGGGGCAAAACCGTTTTCAAGTTGAGCAGGGACGTCTGCCCTCTGAAAAATATTTCGCCCCTGAAAGCTGCCCCTTCAGTACCTTGTCTGGCTACGGGCCTGCTTTGGGGTTTGACAGTGTATCTGTGGGTAGGAATTCTACACTATCTATTATGCTCCGTGTTATTATTTATTAGTTTTATGTACCGTTATATACGCTTAACCATTTTCGTGGTACAATACCGCACCAGCAGAATTCCTCTTAACCGTTACATCGGTTGATTATGCCGGTCGATGATATAGCCTACTGGGTTCGTATACAATAGCTTAAAACTGAATGGCAGAATCTCCTACCAAATCTGACTTACGGAGACCGTTACTTGGGGAGGTTGTTTGATAACTTGCAATTAGCTTTTAATCCCAGTTATACGATCGGATTTGACAAAAACCGAAGTGTAACCATCGGAAAACCAGAACAGTTAAAAGCATTAGTGCGTTTCCTTTCAACCACCAATTAACCTCAAGCCTATTATTGGATTGTTCTGGTACAATATTCCTTTGTACAACATTCCCATTGTACAGGGTTTGCAAACTGTATTACTGAACATACGCACTGTACTGGTGAAGTAGCTTCCTTCCTGGAAGAATTGAACGTCTGTAATACTTTCTGACACAAGCAATACAACAAAGGTATATTGGCACAGGCGTTTGTAAAGCGAGGGGTCTGGGGTCGACAGCCCCCGAGAAAAAAAAATTGTCGATTTCAGGGCACACGGAGCAGCCGGGGCACAATTTTAGTTTTTCAGGGAGAAATTTTTGTCATGATTTTTTCCAGTTAGGGACAAGGATAAGGGAATACACCTTCCGTCACCATCTCCCCCGTCGTGCGTCTTCCCAGCCGCCCATGTGCGTTGAAGGGCGCTGCCAGATAATTTTTCAGGGGCGAAATGTGATAACGGACAATACCAAATAATTGAAATGAAAAGGGCCGAAATTTCTCAAGGAGAGGGAGGTACCCATGTACCTGGGAAGATAGCTTCATTACTAACGAGGGGAGGTTCTAAAAGGGAAAACAGACCCTTAGTTACACTTCTCTCTCACTTGTGGGGATTACCAGGATTTTGAACACAACAGCGTACAGTATCCTTTAGGAGTTATCAAGATATAGGCCTAATGCATTGTAAGAGTAACAATTTAACTGTAACTTGAATTTAGAATACATTTAGTAGCGTACGCTAGATTGAAAATTTAGTCTTTCTTCTGTTGTAGTTTTTAATTTACGGAAAATGAAAAATATGGATCGATGCATCATATCTCAAAATTAACAACTTTAAATTGGAGTTGGTAAGAAAATTCACAATGCTTTCTGTATCGAATAGTGTAATTGAAAAGGATAACAAAAAACTACACAGAGAATCTCTGCGTTGCTTTGGCACAAAATATGACCATTCGTTCAGCTGTTTGCATGTGACAACCAAGACTCGTCATTAGTAGAAACGACTTTTAGAAAGTCTGTTATGACATGTAATACTTTTTCCAAAGTCCCTGACAAAGAGACGAGGGGCGAAACCAAACGTTGCTCCCTAGGGACTCCTGTTCCCAGTGGAGCCGGCACGGGGGGGCATGGGGGGGGGCGCGTGCCCCCCAATGAAATTTTTTTGAAAATTTTAAAATGATCCCAAAAGGCGATTAAGCTATAGATTTCTGTAGGAGGTAGGGTGAGGTGTGCTTCAACCGAGTGATAGATCTATTTAATCATTTTCTATCACAAATGTTTCTCAAACTATCAGAATTTTCGCAAATCCTTCGCAAACTATCAAAAATTTCGCGCGCTCCGCGCGCTTCAAACCTTGCCTCTGTGTTCTTATTATCAATATCTTCTGATAGCAACTCCCGGAGAAGCACAGCAGCAAAAGTTGAACGCTGTTCACGAATTAACAGGTAAAAGACTGGCTTTTTGAGTGGCATGTAGGTTTGTTGGGCAATTGAAAGTGTCTCGATGCAGATTCTGAATGCAGGTTTTGTCATGGAAATCTCATTTAATGAAAAATTTCGCGCGCTTTGCGCGCATGCTTTACGGTTTGCACTCTATCTTATGACCATTATTAAAGTAATAACACATGGAACTATAATCACAACATCTGTAGGGGCCTATAGCATCAATATGCGATCTTTCAATCTAAGTTGTTGAAGCATGATTTGGAAAGTTGAAATTATGCCGTTATATATTTTCCAGAAAATTTTACCGAGCGCTTTGCGCGCAGCCATTATAGGTATAGATGGCAGACACGTAGCCAAGGGGGTGGAGGGGGCATCCGCCCCCTTGAGCATATTTTGGGTTTTTTTTAATGTTTTTTTTTCAATATTGCTAGTGTTTCTCCTATTTATATGCTGTAAAATAGGCTTGGGAAGTGCCATTTCCAGCGATCTGGGAGGCACTTTGGGCCAAAATTTTCTTGCGCTTTGCGCCAACCCATGGTGGCGCAAAGCGATGAGAATCTGTCTATGGGGTTCGCTCCCTTGACAAATTCCTGGTTACGCCCTTGATAGATGGTGATTTTTAATACACTTACGACAAAAAAAGAATTCTGAAAACGCCTTCTTACTCCTTCACCCCTTTTGCTATACCTATCAGGGAGGTCTAATATCACCTTCCTGCACCAATAGTCTCCCTCCCGCCCGTTCTCCATTGCTGGAAGCTGTTCATCTGGATTTTCGTTCAAAATTAGTAAAAATACGATAGTTGTAAAGTGTTCTACTCTATATTATCATTTGGATGTCACGTAATAAACATTATGTCGTTGCTCCATTTTATGTACTTTATCCAGAGCTTCCGGAAGGCCCTATACAGGTATCTGCCAGCCTTAGATGCCTTTTTATAATGCACAATGAAAGGGAGGAAACATTTCGTTATATTCCAACAATGTTTCTGTGGACTCCACGCACGTTTTTTTGGATAAAAACATTGCCAATAAAAGGCGGTAAAGTAGCCAAAAGGGAGTCTTCAGGAGGTTTGTTGACAACGTATTCTTCTCTTAGACAACATGTTCTCCTTTTTCACCTAACCAAAAATTAGAATTCACTAGATTATGGACATTTTCCAGCTATATATCATCAGCTCCAAAAATATTCCAAAAGATAGCACCATTTTGCATCTAAGAAACCTTAAATAAGCAAAAATTTCTCAAAGGGGAGGGGGACACCCCCTCCCCTTAGACCCCTCCCCCAGGACGGCACCTTTATGTAGTGACAAAGGAAAGATCCTCACTGCTGTATTCAAAGCGCAGGCGCATAAAAAACGAAGCGTCGCCACTCAGTTGGATAAAAACATCCAGCCAGTCGGAAAAATTAGAATTCACTAAACTATGGACATTTTCCAGCCATACAGGTATGTGATCAGCTCCAAAAATATCATAAAGATAGCACCATTTTGCATCTAAGCAACTTTAAATAAACAAAAATTTCTCAAAGGGGAGGGGGACCTTAGAGCCCTCCCCCTAGACCCCTCCCCCAGGACGGCACCTAGCTTAGTGCAGTGACACCTGACAAAGGAAGGATCCCCCACTGTGTATACGAACGTAGGGAGCACACGGGAAAAACGCATTTTGTGCAGACTTGGGAGGTTAACTGAAGTGCCATTACGACATCATCTGTTGTGCCCCCCCATTCACCAAAGCCTGGCGGCGCCACTGCCTGTTCCCCCAAAGGAGCTACGTCCCCGAGGGGACAACAAACTTAACTGACCTTCAAACCTTTACATCATGGGCCTGTCATGCGTGGTCCCGTTCTGGACTGGCTGAAAAGAACAGATACTACAAATGATCTTAGTAGCCAAAAAGCCGAGACACGATCTCTGTGCATGCAGTTTTGTCATGTAAAGGGAAGTTGTGATTGGCGAGAACACTGCAGATCGGGATTACTGCTCCGTGAGTAAACTGAACTTTCTTGTAAAACAAAAAGCCACGATGTTTGATATGATGTAGAAATTGTAATGACAAATGACGAGGAATAAGTTAATACATGAAATTGGCTGCAAAAAGTGTGTAAAGTTTATTTGTTATTTGGAAGGTAAAATCGGAATTTTATAGTTGTCCCTAGGTACACATTTAGTAGATGCTAAAGTTGCCAGGTTGCTTCAAAAACAAGTTTAGAGATGAGATATGCGATTGATCCTCAGTGACTTATATTGACAAACTGCAGGTGACGACATTTTACAAAGGGCGGAAGGTGTTTGCCCCTAGAAATTAAAGTAAGGGGGAATGCTGACACAGTGCATCTCTGCGTGTTTGACCAGTGCAGCCACAAAAAATGTGAGGGCGCTTCCGCTGTACGGCAAGAAGCTGTTTGATTGGCTTGACTCTTTACGTACAGTGGACATTCAACTTCAGAAGTTAACTGTCAGTTTATCAGTTTTTCGAAAGATTGGGAGCGGTTTCCACAATATGAATAACTCATGGTGCCTTAAGTGTTTTGTTTTATACTCTTAACTTGTAAGCTTATAGTTTCTCCGCCAATGATAACTGGAGCAAAAACAGCGACATGATGTTTGTATTACGCGCCTCTACTTTGTTGCCTTACAGAGAGACAAATCAATGGCTTCAGTCTAGATCGTCAGACGTCATCATCCCTTACTTTAATTCTACGGTTTGCCCCCAAAATTTTCTGATTGGCTCCAACAACCATAACATGAATATTACCTTTTAAAATAAAGTGCCAGTATCCTGAAGTAGACATTTCTTGCCCTGAAATAATCGACACTTTGTACCGTAATGCTCGGGAAGGCTACCCCTCCCCCTTCGAGTGGCTACCCCCAACCCCGTCTCAAAACCTATGTTTACAAGATGGACAAATTGACATGATTCTCGTCCTTGCACTTGAGACCTGATGGGCTGGCATCAGTCTGTAGATTGCAATGCAATACCTTTTAACAGCCAACGCATGGCCAAACTACAACACTTTATTAATAGTAAATGTTAAGTTAGGCACCTGTTTTTGTCGATTTGTTGACGTTTTATGTTTCTCGGTAAAGCCCGTAACAAATTGTCATAAACTTAGCATGTATATCACTGTCTTGCACACGCCCACTGCTATATTTTTCTTGGTTTATGCGTGACACGAAAGTAATCTGTTTGCCTGTGATTCACAGAAGTTGGCTAGACTGCGGATCGGTTTTTTTTTTCGGTCAGTGAGTTATGTGTGACTCGTCAAAGTGTTGGTCAATCGGACACTGAGTCATGTTTAACCTTCCAGGCGGTCACTCATGAGGTCAACTCTCTGGTGATACACACTACATTGCCTTCTGAGTGGTCCTTCTTGGGAAGCTAGGTCACTTACACTTATTTTAGCAATTTTACTCAAGAAAGGCAAAATGTTAGCAAATCTATAAATTCAGCAACACTCATTTTATCTTATTTATGAAGGACTCGCACCAGGAAGTACCCTTTTGACACTTCCTTCCACAATAAGGGTGGAAAAAAGAGACAGTTACATATGAATGGATTGCAACACTGGTTAAAGCCAAAGTATATTTTGATGTGTAAAAGACTAAGTTTGATATGTTAGAGGGGTGCTTATTCTAAGCATTCTGGTGAAATTTGCATTGAAATCCCATGTGTGGTTCTCAAGATATTAGCAGTTAGAAGTTGTCACATTTTCAACATAAAGTGAACTTGAAGCAAGCACATATGACATCATAGCCTTACATTAATGAGCAGTCTTTTGTTTTTCTTTACACTTTACAACCAATTTTCTCCTCCACAATCCCATGTTATCGGAATGTGATTGTATGAGGGGCATGGGAATTTTACAAACTTCACATCCCCCATGGAGAGGTCCTATCCGTATTAGCTTCAAGGTCAACACAGCAGACTGAAAAAAACCCAAAGGAAACAAAGTATTTCTCATCAATGTGAGGAAGTGATGTAACCCCTGCTTGCCTCAAGCACACTTTGGGTGACAAATGTAGTAGCTTCATTTGCTGATATCTCGAACACTACATGTCTGATTTGAATGAAAATTTCACTAAATTACGTAGATTTAGTTCCTCTTTCACATATGAAAATTATTTTTTGCTTTAACACTTCTGATGAAATTTACAATTTTATTTCTTTGTTGGAGATTTTTGAGATGTTTGGATTTGGAGTTATTGCACTTTTTAACACTGGGCCAAAGTGAACTTGAAGCAAGTTAGGACTACGTTTCCCTCAAATCGATGGGCAATGCGTGTTTTGTGTATCTTAAACGTTACATCCAAGTTTGTCTTCAGATTAAGTTCGATTGATTCCTGTTTTGCACATCTAAGATATCTTTACCTTGAACCTTTCTTGAAAAACCACAAGTTATAGTGAATTTCTTCTTGATATAGTGCCATACTGTCGTATTCTTGTGTTTGTTGTTTGTCCATTATTCATTTGGAGAAAATGTCGATACCACGGTCGTGACACTTATTGCACTTTGTAAAAATATATTTTCTCGGCCTGTTATTTATTCCAAATGAAAAGAACTGGCGAACTGGTCAATTTATAGATTATCTGACTCGTTCAAATTTTATAACTTAAACAAACCGTCTATCTTCTCACAAGGGAAAAACGATTGATCAACTTGAGGCTGGCGCTTTTGATCACGGACGAAAAATTGACGTCTATGCACTGTCTCTATCAGAAATAATCGATCTGGAATCCAGGAAATGACGACTTGAACTTTAACCTTTTTATATTTTATGCTGGCCATCTCGATGGCTACAAGCACCTGGGGCATGCGCCCAAGTTAACGCCGTTTAATTCCGTCTCCGTGTATCTTCCCCAAGCGACAAGCCCAAAGGCCCAGTGCCCTTCTCAATAAAAATCAGTTTATGTGTAAAAGATTTTTTAGTCGCAAGTGCTTTAATAAACTCCTCGGAAGAATGGTGGTCAGTATCGGTTGTCATAGACCTTGACATAACTGTCAACTTTGGCTTTCAGCAGAGATAAGTCCTTTCAATTTTTCTTAGAGAGTCGAATTTACATTCGTAGGAAAACATCTTTAACTGTTTAAGTTGGAATACACAAGGAAATGTTATATGTAAGTTGATTCGGCAACATAATCCGGGCCCGTTGTCAAGGGGAGGGGGAAGCAGCCGGGGGCGTAACGAAGGTGTTATCTTTGGGGGGTGTGGAGATTATGTTTTGCCGACGGATCTGGTAATGCGTAATGCGAAAACGAGCTTTAGCGGGTGGGGTCCAGGGCCCTACCTAAGGACCCCTGGTGGGGTCCAGGGGGCGCAGCCCCCAGAAGCTCAGAGGTTTAAGTATATCTCTGGGTGAAAAGTTAAGTCTCAGGATGGATATATTTTGGTTCATAATGCATCATCAAATACAAACTAGATCCCCCACTAATTTAATGTATTAGGCTATTGCCCTTTTCAGGCCTCTATAGTTTTAAGCGGTTGGGATCCAGAGGCCAGCCAGTGCTCTAGCTAGGACGATTTCTCAATGCGACATTTACTGATCTGTGGCCTGGGGAGGGGTATAAGGGGAGGGGGTGTCCCCCTCCCGTTTTGAAATTTTTGGAATTTGTAAGGTGCCTAGATCGTAAATGGTGCAATGTTTGAGTGGTTTCCTGTTAATGAGGAACCTCAAAATTTACACCCGGGTAGAATTTGCTTGTCAGATTTTTTTGTGCGACATTTGTCGCCGTTTATGCGACATTGTCCCACAAAAAGGAGCTGGCTAAAACACTGGGTCCGCCTAAGGACCCTAGTGGATCCTGGAGGGCGAAGCCCCTGGAAGCTCTGAGGTAAGTATATCTCTGGGTGAAAAATTAAGTCTTAGGATGTATATATTTTGGTTCATAATGCATCATCAAATGCAAAGATTCCCATCAATTTTAATGTATTAGGCTATCCCTCTTTTCAAGCCGCTATAGCTTTAAGCGGTTGGGATCAAGAGGCCCGTCTATGTTTAGCCTGGACGTTTTCTCAATGCGACATTTACTGGTCTGTGGCCTGGGAGAGGGGTCTAAGGGGAGGGGGTGTCACCCTCCCCTTTGGAAATTTTTGGAATTTGAAAAGTGCCTAGATCGAAAATGGGCAATATTTGAGTGGATTTCTGCCCTAATGAGGAACCTCAAAATTTACACCCGGGTAGAATTTGCTTGTCACAATTTTTTGTGCGACATTTGTCGCCGTTTATGCGACATTGTCCCACAAATAGGGGCTGGCTGGCTAAAACACTGGGCCGGCCTTAGGGCCCCTGTTGGGGGTCCGGAAGCTCTGAGGTTTTAGCTTTATCTCTCAGTAAAAATTAAGTCTCATGCATGATTGGTATATTTTGGTTCATAATGCATTATCCAATGCAAAGATTCCGGTTAATTCTAATGCGTTAGGCTATTCCTCCCGTCATGTCACTATACTTCAGGAGCTGAACCTGTCGTTCAGAACTGGAACACTATGTGTTCAGCATTTGAACACAAGTTCAAATACGATAAGTGGATAGGCGTCCGGCGTTCAAAAAGGGTGAAAAAGTGTTCAGAATCTTATCACAAGCGTTCAAAATATGCTTTGAACGCCAGGATCTGAAGATTGGTTCTCTATCTGTTTCATTTCGGTGTTCAAAAGTTAAAAGCCTGAGATTGCAGTGAAGGGAAGAAATGCGCGGCACGCATCATTTTTCCCCAGGATATTTGTGGGTAAACCGGATCCTCAGAAGTTGCAAAATGTCAAGGTTAGGGTTTAGAAGACGGGCTAAGGATACCCTCTCCATGGGTAATCGGGTGCTGCTCCCCATGGTGATGATAAAAGTGAGGAATAATGTACAGAAAGTGGTTTTTCAAGAATGTCATATGAACCGAAATAGTGCACCTATACGGAAGCCGTCAATTCCCTTTCTTTTCCCGAGTTGCCGACGGACTCAGTAACTCATCCAATTGCACCGACGGCCGTTGATACGGCCGTCACATGCATAATCAATTTGCCGATAACAGACTGGCCCGTTCTCTCTTTCTCTTTTTTCTTTTCATTCTCCGTCTTCCCTTTCACTCCTTTCCTTTCCCTTTCTTTTCCCTTCTTCTCTCTTCTTTTCCTCCTCTCCTCTTTTCCTCTTCTTTTCCTTTTCCTTTCCCTCTCCTCTTTTTGCCGACAGACCGAAAATTTCCCGACGGGCGACCAAATATGGCGGTGTGTGACACCCCCCACACCCCCGCTCGCTACGGCCCTGGAAGCGGCCCACTTAGCACAAAACAACACTAAGATAGCCCTGGGTAGGCTAAAGTTTTTAAAGTTTTTTTTTTTAAAGTTCAAGAAGCTAATCATACCGCGGTTCTATATAGGATTTTTTTAAAGTTCAAGAAGCTAATCCTACCGCGGTTCTGTGAAGAACACAGCCATTTGGTTCAAGTGCAAGTGGCGGTCTCCGGCGACGGTCTCCGTGAACATCTATGGTCGACAGAGACTGAGTCGTGAAACAGCGTGCAACTAGTTGTAAATTTGTCCTCATTTAAAGACCCGACGGAAGAACGCGTCACAAGAAGTTACGTCGCATTGAGTCCCAAAGCGGGGAAGAGACTTTTGGTTTATAGTGGCAACTCCTTAACTGAGGCGATTTTGCAATTATTCGATTAATCACGATAAAGTATCATTCGACGGGACTTTGCGCGCATCTTGTTTGAATGCACGAATTGTGACTACTGCATGCACACATTCACAACTTATGCGTAGGGTATATTCCGATATGTATACGTAAGGGTGTACGATTACACAAATGATTGTCAAGCGTCAGTCTTGCGCCACTCCCCCATTGTCCGTGCCTCTCTTACGATCTGATAAATGGAATTAGCGAATGTCGGCTGACTAAATAGAATATACAGGGAGTTGTTATTTATTGTAAATAGCAGCTCCCTGGTATATGTGCGTGGATGTTGTCAAACATACAACTGAAAACTTAAAAACTTTGTTTTTCAAGGGTCAACTGGAAGTACTTCCTGATTAACGCTTTAAGTTCAACTAGAGTACTGTATATGCTTGGGTCTTGAATAAAATAACCCACGTGCAACATTCAGAACGGGAAACGTTGCCGTTGCTTTTAGTGTGAGCGAAATAGTTATTAGCATCCCTCGCGTCGTTGAGGCTTTTATACTTTATGTAGGCCTGTGTCAGGCTATATGTTTATTAATATGAATGGAGTCCCACTTTTCCGATTTAAAGTTTGTTATTTTCACTTCAAAGTCACAATCATTATCTGATACAAACATAGATTACAGACTGGAAAATTATCCTGTTTGTGGAAACTGCACCGACATGGAAGTGATAGCTGTGTGGTACTGGTGAGGATCCATGATCTTCTTGCGGAGAAGGTTCAGCTCAGGTCTAAGCGAACAGGGATCGTATAGGATATGGGTGGGAAGCTTTTTTTCTGCAAAGGGCCGTTTAAATAGCTGCCAACGACGCCGTAGGTGCAAGTGTCACAAATGCCATTGGGCCCGTCACCCTTGGGATGGCTTTTGTAGGTCCACGTGAAATACCAGGGAGCTCTGGAATATTTACAAACTTATGATGATTAAATCGAAACATAGCATGCACTATCTTTAATGGCACTGAATGCGTGAGACTGAGCAGATCACAAACTTCACAACTTACCCGTTTCTTTTAAAAAGCCTGGCTCAGACCATTTGCAGGGCAATTTGATGATGTATTAGGCTGTTAGACCTAAGTATTAATGAACAAACAGCCGTGAAAAGTGCGCCGGAAGGGCTCCGAAAATAGCCCTTTTCAAAATATTTCATTAACGATTTTCCTTCGCTCTACATTGCAAAATCTATCAACATTTTTAAACTCTTTGACCCACTCACGGGAGGGCGAGAAGTTCTAATCCGTGGAATCCACCCTGACTAGCAAAGCGCCTACAAAAATAAAATTCTCTTGGGGTGCCAGCATAAGATTAAATAAATAAATATTTTAAAAGATATTATAAATTGTTCTTTTTTATTGATTGAAGATGAAGTAACTGCATGTCTTCTTACTAAGTAAGAAGACATGGGAAGTGCCATTTCCTGCGACTAGGGGGCGTGTTGGCCCCCAAAGAGTTTTGGATGCTTCGTGCCAACTGATGGTGGCGCTCTGCTTTAGATAGTGTTAACAGGGTGCCACGTTATGACTCATATCTAGGGGTGTCAGATGTCTAAAAAGGTTTGGAACCACTGCGCTAAGTGATAAGACTAGTATTTACCTGTAACTGTCCTGAAATGGCGTCCAAAAGAAACCGTGGGTTAATAGCTGTTAATTAAATCATTTGTTTCTGAATTTGCTTTTATAAATTGCCTCCCGGGCCGGATGAAATGGTCTCGTGGGCCGTATATGGCTCGCGGGTCAGAGGTTCCCCACCCTCGGTAAAGGCGTGATGTTCTGTAGCTAAGTGGTCAGGCGGTTGGATTGGCAAATTTGTTGCAAACCTGCGCAATGGCCGCTCAATTTGGCCCCAGTTACACTGGGCTATACCGCCCTTCCGATAAGTTTGTCAAGCTCGTAGCAATGGGGTGAACGAAGGTTTTTGCTTGAAGAATACTTGCGATTATACATCTTGAGGGCCCGTATAAAAGAAACTATGAAAGCAGCGCAATCATTCTGGGACACTCCCCTAGATCCCACCTCTTCGTGGCTATAAGGTCAAGAGGAAAACCCCGTCGTGGTTTTTCTTCTTTTAAGCATTTTTACATTTTAGGCACACCATGCAGGCTACAGATGTGTTTATATGTCTGTTTAGATGAAAAGCTCGTTATGGAACTCCACACCGTTATTTCCTCAGAAGTAATCAGACGGTCTGCCACAAAACGTCATTTTGAATTAAATAAGAATCCTCTGTGACAATAAATCTGATATTGTGTAATTGACTTAATCCTTTTCCTTGTGAAACTATCCTATATCTATCTTTTCCTTCTCTTTAAACTATGAGGTGCTCTCCTTGTTTAGCTCTGGGCACCAGGGACCAACGTGACAATTCCCTGGTCCAAGGCTATGAGGGCATTGCCCTTCTATTTAGAACAGCCAGCTGGACCTGTCAAAGTTAATACTTGGCAAGCTCTTGTTGTTCTAAATTCGGATGAAGGGTTGCCTTTTGCTAATATGCTATTTTTCTTTGTGTTTGAATGCGGTTCTTTAGAAAGGTCGTTTTTTTTCTCTTTTGACGAGTTCGTCAAGTTTGGCCATTTTGAGAGAGTTCAGCTTCAAATATAGGCTAAAGATACAGACCCTTTAAGTTACAAGAACACTTAACTTGAGAACGATAACTTTCTGTGAATGGTCATCTTTAAAGACAGAGGTGAACCTGAAGACTCTGAAAGTTTAGTTAAAGTGTACCTAAAGTCTGAAAATTCAAAAATATATATTACAGAGCATGAAAACTGAATTCCAATGGTCCAATTCCCATCTTCACAGGACTTTCTTAAGCTGAGATATAGAATGTTGAAGTTTATTCACTCGATTTAAAAAGGTAGATTGCGCAATAATTTGTGATGTCATTGTTGTACTACTCAAATTACAATCTTTGTATTTCTCTGTTTTTCTGAAAGCCACCGCACCTTGTGCCAAAATGTAATCGCGTTCTTACTGCTTTGGGGTGACTTGACTATATAAGCCCTCTCTGTACAGCATGTCATACAAGAAAACAGGAAGCGGTCAAGGTCACATAAACATTTTTAATTTTAAAAGAAAACAAAGCATTTAATGTGAGTTGTACAACAAGAATGTCAAAAATTATTGCGCAATGAACTGTTTGGATTTAAGTGAATAAATTTTAACATTTAATATCTCAGCAATGGAATAAGCTATGACAATGGGAGTTGGACCAATAAGATTAATTTTGTAACCTCTAAAATATTTATTTTTGAATTTTTAGACTTTAGGTCCACTTTAAGCAGAAACATTTGCAAGGAATCGGTCGAGGTATGGATGTGGTGGGGGCCTCACGAAGCAACCTCTGTTTGCCCAGCCCCTTTCATAGCTCGGCAATCAGCAGAGAGGGTGGGGCTGTCCTCGGTTTAAAGTCAAGTTCATCTGTACGTAAATATCATGTCTTTCATTTAGGCCATATATGCTACAGATTTCATGTACAAACGACCCTCATTCAGTCATTTTGTAATGCATTCCTGCTTAAACAGTTTAACAGCAAGGTCATATTTACGGGTATGATTTCAGGCCACCGTGCTAAATTAATCTGAGTTGGACAGGTTACGTATTTTAGGCCCCCATGGAATGTTGCCCCCTCCCCTGTCGCTCTCATTAAAAATGTGCTGGCTGTGCCACTGGTCTAAATTACATTATGGATGTGCCTACCGCAAGGAATTCGACCGCGTGGAGTGCGTCGCATGTATATGGTGTTTTAGCAAGAAGGCCGTCTAATGTGTGTGAAATATCTGTTATCTACTCCCGCGGACAGGATAGGGAAATTCTCATCATCCCAGACTGTTCCAATTCTCCCAACTAAGCAACTTGTAGCTCCTCCCATAACTGTGTAAAGCTCCTCCTTGTGCAGATACAAACCTATTTTATTGCTTCAGGCCATGTCCTGGTGAGCATACAAGGCTACAAAGTGTAATCCAAGCACTCTCTCTCTGCATTGTGTGGAATATGAGCTACTCTGCATCTTATGAATTTTCAGACTTCGATGTCAGTCAAAGAGCAGTAACCGACTGAGAATTTTAATATACCCACACAAAAAATATACTTTGGGGTGACGAGTGTTTGTCTTTAAGGTAAGGGCCAGGTACACCCCACCCTTGGCTCAAGAATGATGTGGTTCAAGACGATCACTGTTTAGTTGGTCACACGTTTAGAAGTCAAGTTCTACTTTTTCCGCTAAAGTACATCAAATAAAACATACATGATTCCCCTGCACACATTGACTCAACTTTTTCATGAAGTAGAGTAACATAACGCGTATTTGAACTTTGACGGAGAGCATGTTATAACTATGTATAGGCTAAGTCGATACATACCGGCAGACTTCGCCCCCGAAGCCCTGTCATGTTTCTCTTGCCGGAGGTTCCTACCAAATTCAAGTGAAAAATATCATTTATGAGCATTTTTATGACACATGGACCAAATCTGCTCATTTCTTATGAAATTTAATCGTGATTCTCCAGTGCGTCATTTTCCACAGATTATGGTTAATGACAAATTCAGTTCTGTATAACCATGATTGTTGGAAAGTCGTTTTCACTTACGTATCGGTAAATCTAGTCTCTCAAACTTTTGAGAAAATTGTTTATAGTGAAAGCTCAAAGGGACATGTGGTGAGAAAAAAAACTCAATGACGAGCAGGTGAAAATTTGAAAGTTAAGATAATGCCCTGCAAAACTGTACTTCGGGATCATTTCCATTCACACAGAAACGGAAAAACAAACAAACAATCAAACAGACAAACGTACAGGCAAACATTTATAGCTAGAACTGTAGAAATGAGTGTGAAACAACCAGAACATGTTAGCTACCCTGGCCATTTACTCGGTTTTCTCTACGGTGTAATAAATTTAATGTGTGTATAGTTTTCTCCAGAGACAAAGGATTCTTCAGGTTTTACCCTAACAGATAGCCTTCGGTGACGTGTAGTTGCAAGGTCGTCTACCGTCAATTCCAATTGAGTTGACAAATTCTAGTTCATGTGTCCTGAAAAAAAAACCCTGTGCAGCTTGACTGACTTTCCATGTAATTCAAGGTCATTTGCTTTGGGAAAAGCTTTCAAATTTTAATCTTTTTAAGTACTAAAAGCCTGCAGGTGACAGGGGTTTACTGTCTGATAGCCTGCAATGCCATAATGAAGCTTCCAACTGCTCAAATCTTTTGAAGCAAGAGTCGCCAAAGTGTACCAACCGTTAGAAATTGGGTACTGAACTGTAAACCTCTGACTGCTACCGACCGGTCATTGCACCGACACGACAAATTTCTGTAAAAAAATAAAATTAGAAAAAAAACTTTTATTTTCAAAAATCTTACCTGGACTGATTCTATCAATTATCCAAATGAGAAATTCAGATAGTAATATGTGTTCACTATATTGACCAAAGTTTGGTCAATGTACTGGATTGCACCTGAAAATTTCTTTTCGTCCATTTTTGGGCACGTCGCCTCACAACATTCAGGTAAAACTGACAAGAATTGTAACATTCCGTAGTACTTGGGAAAAAGAAACTTAAATGCGGAAAAGACTTAGTGAGGTATGGTAAGACCTAGGATATCTCCACATTTTCAGGTTATTAACAGCCTACATCTTGGTATGATTCACAACAGGTTGTCAAACTCGTCGCCCACTGGTCACGTAGTAAGGGTGAAGGTGGGGGCAGGGGACACCCCCCTGAGCAAAGTTATAGGTGGCTCCAAAATGTTTTTTTTTTTTGCTCTGTTGCAACTTAGTTTCGAGTTAACATAACAGTGACGGCACCATACACAAGTTTGCCCCGGGTGTTGATATGCTTGCTACGCCACCGCCCCTAAGTGCTATTCATTTGCTTTGACAACTTAACATTTATATCTACTCCAGCGTTGTATTAAGTGTTTGGTTAGTATTTACTCTGATTATACGCAAATATATTAAGCATACATTGACAAAAAACGATCCAAAGTGGTCACAACACACGTTGCAACTCAGACTACCCAACAGCAAGTATAGGTCTACACTGCTGGGGTACAACTTTACCGCCATAAATAGTTTTTTAACCAAAGGCCTAAATAACCAACATGTTAGCATAGCCTACATGAAACAAACATTGTTTTAGTGGAAGGTATGTTTCAGCAGACAGTAAAATAGGGTGACATGGCTAAATTATGACCCTAGAGTTCAAACCAGTGGCGGCAGAACCGGGGGCTTGGGAGGGGGGCTCAGCCCCCAACTTGAAAACGTGAGGGGCTATAAGCCCCCTTCCCCCACCCGATATTTGCCAAGTGCTCCAAGAAGTGGGGACCGCAGGGAGAAAGATTGCAGACATGAGATCCATGTTTCAAGGCTGGGTACATGCAGCTTAGAACACTAGGGAAGTGCCGTTCCCGGCCATCTGGAGGGGAGTTTAAAGCCAAAAATTTTCTAATTTTCTTGTCCATTCCGCGCCAACTAATGGTGGCGCTCCGCTTAGATAGTCTTGCTAGCACTCAGCCCCCCAATGTTTCTTCCGTTCTCCCGCGCCTGGCTCAAACAATTGTACTACGGCTATGGATAATAGTGAGTGTTATAAGGAGTTCGTCGTTTTCTGTTACGGGAATGTCCGTTGCAGGGAAGGATTGGCCCTCGCTCACAAATCGATACAAAGCCAAAGTTGGCCCACATGACATGCAGACAGATAATTCTAAAATTAGTGTGTATACTTGTGGGTATGTATAAATATGCGTAGCCTACAGTATATTAAACGGTCACTTTCCCACTACTGACCGACTTGACACGGATAGCGGGCTAAATACCTTTGATACTGCAAGTGTTATGCGTGACTCTTATCTCGTTAATCTGTAGCAGCATACACTAGAGTAGGCCAAACGTGGGGCAGGAACACTAGGAATTGCCCCTAAGCGTTAACAACTCGTTCCGCGCTTGTAAACATTACATTCCTACCGCGCAACACTTCTAGGTTTTTGGCGGATGCCGTCAACCCGGTTAATAAATCTGTCTGATGACACATTCGGCTAAATCCTGCGTAAGCCATTGGCAACATAAATGTAATATGTGACCTAATCACGTGATTCCCAAACCGTAGGTCAAAAAGCAAGAATATTTCAAGGTTTACCTGAGACCATACACCAAAAGCTTAAACTTTTTACCTTTTTTAAACTCAGTACAAAACTTGTAGATAGTCCGGGAACTGACTGACTAACATTTCGAACCCGTGTGTACCATGGTCCTATATTAAACATGCAGCATAGCCTATGCCGTGGGTTCAATATACTATGGACGAAACCCTAAGTGCCCTTTTCTTTTGGGCGTCGCAGCATGATTTCTTTTCGGTTGCGTGAGACCACAATTGAAAATATGTTTGACACCTATGTTACTTTCAAATGTATGATATGAAACAGTGAAAGAACTTTATTACATGGGTCCCAAGAAGTCACACGAAATGACGGCTTTTGAAGTTTTTAAAGAAGAAAGTATAGAACATCAATATCCCTGAAAAGTTGAAAAATGATTTTGGATCCCATCCCTTTTCCGAAAGCGAAATTTTTTCAAGGGTCACCCTTTCCCAACCTGGGATGGTGATTCATCACGGTCGTGGCGTAGTAACCCAATTAAGGAATAAGATAACTACGCGCGAGCACATTTCAGACTCGTTATCCCGTCAGCCCGTATTGGTTCAGTCTTGGTCTCTTTGAATGGAACCCCCAAAATGGGTCGTGGTGAAAAAAGTTTGAGAAGCAAGGGTCTGAGTACCTATTTACTCCGCTCTCGTCTGCACGGTTGCATCATGTGAACTGACAACTGCCATGGGAAAATATTTCCTTCATTTTATGGTTATCAAATGGGACAAAACGGTTCGATTGTTCCGGAATCCTTGGTAGAATACTACCTTGGATATTAACGGCGTCCCATACTGATGATAGAGATAAATAATTTGTGGGCGGCCTTTTCAATGATTGTTTTCTCTGAAAGAAATGTAAGGCTTTAAAATCCTTTGATTAATGCTAAATAATAGCATTCGTCTGGGAAAAAGCAAAAGGTCACAGAATATGCGTGTGACAGATGCCTGTGTTGCAATTCTATATGCCTACATGGACACGTTTTCATACAGAAAACCTGTTCCGCTATCCAGTTGATAAAAGCAGACATCTTGTTTTTACGATATATTTTCATGCGTTCGTAGGAGGAAATCCCGGGGAGGACAGGCGAAGAGGGCGGGGGTATATCCCCGCCACTTTGTAGAGATGCTCACATTGACTTTCACTTTTTCACATAGTAAATATTGCTTCCAGGGTCCTTTATCCAGCACTTATTCACACAGAACTCCGCTACTGATTTCGCTCCTTAAAGGCAATAAGCAGTCACCCCAATTAGAGTTAGTATGCCCCGTCACCCTAATTCATGAATGGTCTATTTTGTTAGTGAATTGTGAAATTCAAGGAGAATTTCTCCTTGCTTTACCTATTGTTTGTAATAGTTATGTTCAAAACATCCTCAGAGGTGCTTGTAATGCAGTAAGAGGAGATTTGCAAAACTCTGTTGATTTTTCAAAGCAAATTTTGGGGCGACTGCCTACCGCCTTTAAACTCATGATACGCCCCACAATTGGCGCGCACCCCATTGTATGAGGAGCAGTGCTCTAAAAGACGAAAAGAGTTCACCTACTACAGTAGAGAGGGCGCCCTCCGTAACAATCTGCTGTCTTCCTGTCCTCTATCATAGCGGCAGAAATATATGACCTATACACAAATAAGTAGAGTCTAGGGCTTTTCTGCATCCTTGTTTTGACTTTTTGTCCCCTGAATGCACTTTCAGATCGTAGAACAAAATTATGGCTAAACATTTTACATCGTTCCCAATTTGCTGCAAGCCTAATGATCTGTCGTAAATAATTTAATACATTAGGCAGTTATTGAACATACCTGCCTTCGCCAGAGCCTATTTTTATGTTCACACGATGCAAACACGTGGGGGCAATAAATCCTCAAACCGTTTACAAGTGTCTGATAATTTTAGTTGATCTATTTCTAATATTAAACGTTTTTATTTTATGATTTAAAGCTATATTGTATCAGTATTACTAAAAATAGGGCAAGAATGTTGCCCTTTGTGCTCACGTGTTCCTTTAGACATACTGTTTCCACATTACTGAGGTAAGCAAAGCAAGGACCCATCGGGTCACGGTTAGAGATTAGCATGAGTCATACTCGTAAAATACGTCACAAAATGAACCAATAACCCTGTCACGAGGGCGTGCTTTCTTGTGCACTTTTTCGAGGGGGGAGGGGGAGGGGGTGAGGAGGCCGAAAGCACCTCCTTATTACAGCACTCTTACCCTGGGCACCGCTTTACGAGAATCCAAACGAAAATTTAAAATTTTAGTTTTTTAAATCAAGGGCATAGGCGTAGGAAGGGGGAGGCTTTTACCCCCAGTCAAAAATGCCCCCCTCTATCCAGAGAGAAATCCCCTTACTTGTTTCCTCTGTTAAAATGTCAAAAATTTGCAGTAAGTTTTCGTAAAATTTGCCTAATATGTTGCACCAAATTGCATCTTAAGACCCTCAAATATTCAAAGGGACACCCCCTTCCCTTAGACTCCTCCCCTAGGACGGCGGTCCAAAACAGCGTTCACCCCCAGTCTGGAACAATTTCCTACATCTGTGATCAAGTGTAGAGAGTACATGTACTGTTCTCTCCATATGATTCATTTGGCAACTCACTCGTAACAGTGAGTATGATTTTGTATTCGTATTCATACTTACTGATTTAGAAGGTTAGGTGTCGGTCACGGTCCGTGCTAAATAGGTTCTGTACTGTTTTCCGGGCGACTTGTTTTTGTTGTTAATGCCTTTGTCAGTGTTCAAAAGTATCCTATTGTCGTCAGACTTAGGAAAATAAAGAATAGTGGTGAACACTTTTATTAATTTCCAAACATTCACCCATACGTTTACGTCAGGCCCATAGCCAGAATCTCCGTAAAGTCAATCATGCTAGTCGACTTTCAGATCGTTTTACTGGATACAAAGTTATCTTTGTCAATGCCCTTTTTTGAATTGGCGGTGCCCCTCACCCAACTGGCAGTGTTTATTTTAACGTTTACATAACATATCTACTTCTGGGACAAACTAAAAACAGAAGACTCGAGGGAAAAATCAACATTTAGTCAAAAAATCATAAATTACTTCAGCAAATGTCTGTAATGTTTTCTTTCAACTGTGCTGGTATAAAAAGAGATTCTGTCTGCCTGTCCGGACAATATCCCCTGAGGAAAACGTGTCCGGAACAGTATAACCTGGAACAGAAATGTCTGTCCGGACACAATGCCGAGGAGAAAGGAGACATTTAAGCGTCAATAAGTCTCAGTATCAATTGGCCCGGGCAGCGTGAACACTATCTCCTTTTACACCTCGTCAATAGGAATAACAACAGTGACTGGGGGCAGGGGTAGGTCCGAACTACTGGGCTCCCTGTTCACCTGTTAACATATTTAGGTTACGATATACATGTGTTGCGTAAATCACACATAAGATTTGTTACCGTACGGTGTTACTTTTTCCCAGTCTTCAACCTAGAAGGGCTAACCAGTGGTTCTCAACCTTTTCCAGCTAAACGCCCCGTTTCACTAAATGAGGATGGGCAACCCCGCCCCCCGTCTATAGCTTACTATTGCTATGGATGAAACTACGACATTAAAACAGAACACTGAAATAAAAGGGTAGACCTATTGTGACATACATCGTTTTTACGTGTGGGTTCGACCAGGGTAGCAAAACAGCAATGCGGGACTCCGACTTAAGAAACTGACACCTTTTCAGATGGCGACTCTTTTAACCTACGATTTACAAAAGCTGGAAGGCTTGATCGCGGTCAAGAGAGGAGAACCGTCTTTGATATTTAACTGACTTTGCCAGGGCCCCATCGAGTTGTGGACTGTTCTCCAAATGAGGCCAAAGGTCAACATCCCAGTGGGCGACTGGGGGATTCGCCCCCGGAAGCTGTAAAGTATTTACGATATTGTTTACACGAGAATGACGTACTGTCAGTCAAATTTTGGCTATCTTCCTATTACCTAATAACCTTAAATACAAACTAAAAAGGTTGCCAAATCAGCCATAGCCCAGTTTGTATTTCAATAATAAATAACGGGAGTTCCCTTTGATGCTGAAAGAGGCTTGTCCTGTCACGGGAGGAAGAAGGATGGTAGGGGCGGCATGGGGAATTGAAAGACTTGTGCCAATCAAACTGTCCAACAGGTAGAAATAATGAGAAAGCAGAAATTGGCGCACCGAAAAACTGCATTTTTGAAAACATTTTAAAATTTTACTTCAAAGTACATTGCCAAAATTATCTTATCTTGTTACAGTTACCTACAATTGTCACTTCTGTCAGCATGCCATGTTTATGGACTGCAAGGAAGAAAACTGCATTCAAGGTTAAATTTGCAGGACGACTATGACCCCTTCAGTCACCGCTTTCGATGTCACTGATGAGAATATGAGGGTCCTTGCAGGAAAAAAAATGTAATTAAACACTGTTTACAGTAGAATGATGCAATGTGTGGCATCTAGGAAGGGAATATTAGACCTACTCAACTTGTTGACTCCATGCATTTCCTTTTTGTGCTCACCAATCTGAGAGTTCAGCTAGAGAAAAGCTTTTGGAATCTTGTAATGCCTTGGTTTAAATTGAGTATCCCATTTCTTCAAAACGCCCCCTGCAGTCCCTTAGCGCTCATCGCCCCCTGATTTGTGCAAACACACCCCGGTTGGGAACCACTGGGCTAAGCCTACTCCCTAGCCCTCTACCTTCTTATTGCACTATCGCTAGGCTTCCATTGATTAAGTAAGGAAGCTTTTAGATTTTTAGTGAGAAGCTCGTTGTTTATGTGGCATAACTGTCAAAACTAGCATGTATCACACGAAGTTCATTGTACTTATTAGACCACCTCATCCCGGAAGCTATATTCTTGCAACTTTCCGTTATATTAAGAAATGAAACAGTTGCCTCTGCATTGTTATTAACAAGGTTAGATTGTGGCTTGTGGGGGCGCTCGTTCATCGAATATAGTGACACCATGTCCTAAGCCTTGTGTAGGCGGGGCCCTTAAATCACATCCGTAACTCATAGCTCCTTGAAATGTTTTTGTCTTCTTTTTGCCTACATTGGTATAGTACTTGATGGAAGCAAAAATACGCCACGAACATGGGGCCGTTGTCATACCTCTCCGCCTGGTGGCGCTGGGGACAACAGAACACATTTTTGGATGGATCTTTGCGCTAACAGTTGCACAGAATTGGGATATAGAGGAAAATGTTAGAACATTTAATTTCTTATTTATGGGAAGTCAAGTTTAAGTGGGGGGGGGGGGGGCACTGTAGGCGAAATGTGGGTTTGTTTGATTTCCTTGGCCTTTAATGCATAGGCGTATTGAGCTCTTCTCAGTTGCGGCTGAAAATTGTTTCACACCGCCGTCCTGGGGGAGGGGTGAAGGGGAGGGGAAATTACTTTTTTTGTGAAGGTCCTCAGATGCAGTTTGGTGCGACATACTGTGCAAGTTGTATAAGGAAAATTACTGCCAATTTAGACATTTTACAGAGAGAACAAATAGGGGGTTTCGTCCTTGACTGGGGGTTCATTCCCTTCCCCAGGCCCTCTTTCTACGCCTATGCCTAAATGCACCTCTCGACCATTCCTTTAACCCAGTGGCGTAGCCAGGGGGACAGGGGGGCGAGTTGCCCCCTCTGGAAAAATCTTGGGGGAAATTTTGAAAGTGAATATATGGTGAAATTTGCGCATGATGTGGTAAAATTTTAAATTTTTCAACCAGTACACTTTACTTATTTAAAAGTATATCCCACACTGGCACAACCAGTCCTCATTAAGGTTTTCAGAGATGGAATGATGACACCATGCTTATAGTTGTACTAGTTATGTTTTACTATCTGTTTTATACAGCATGGGATCTCTGGACCTCTGACAAGGGACTCTGTCCTTTTACTGTATACTTCCAATGTTTCTTGATAATTAAAACAGAGGCATTGTGGTATATGCAGTTTGTTAGAATGGGTCAGTGGTCAAGTGCTATACTCTGATACTAGGGCAGGTCCTCGTAAAATTTGGACTGATTGTGGTGAATGTGGTGAACTGATGAAGAGAAAGGTGTACCAGGGTTCACTTAATTACTGTACTTCACTCATTGTGATTCTGAACTACCAGTAGGACTCAAGAAAAATTCACCAAGACAAGCAAGATAAAAAAAAAGCTTCCTAAAAAAATAGGAATTCTTGGTGATGTATTCAATTTACATTTAGCACCAAATGTGGCACCATTTTGCATCTAGCCCACCTTACATGAGCAAAAATTTTCCAAAGGGGAGGGGGACACCCCCTCCTCTTATACCCCTCCCCCAGGACGGCGATCACTCACATCAGCCAGGTCAGAGGAAAGCATCCGGACAAAACTGGGACCTGCGGAGAACACTGATTATTAGGGAGCAGATCACTAATTGGGGGAAATCTTGGTGCTCTTGCCCCCCTTGACAAAAAACCTGGCTACGCCACTGCTTTAAACAGAGAGGTTCTATTGACGCCCTACTGCTGAAATAGAGCTCTACATGTCACTTGCCTATAGACAAAGGCTCTCTTCAGGTAGGTCCCCTCAGGGGAGGGGAGGGAAGTTATGACACAGACCGATTCAAAGTAGCTCCATGGTCTATACGTGTTTCACGTATGATTGATGGCCTTGTGACCAATTGACTTGTCCTTTAATCACATAAACTTGGGCTGCATGTAAAGTATATATATACTGAGCAAAAACAACACGATTTTCCGAAGATGAATTTGCGGTAAATCACCTTCTCGAATCCCCTCTTTATACGGTAAGTACGTTCAGTCTCCATCGAATTGATGCTGAGTTTCATGCATCAAACGGATCGCATTGTGATGGGTGACAGTCTGCATGTTATCCCCTATACATGCAGGGTACATACTTCAATATGTGATAAGTTTGAACTTATGAATTCTTAAAAACTTTCCTACAACTCCTCTACAACTCCACAATCAAAGTATTTTACAACACTTTCTTTGAAGTTTTGTTCTCAAATTAGTATCAGCTATGGAATACAGTGTTCCCTGGTCACACGAACATTTATGAATAAAGAATATAAAATTCAGAAATTTGATATTACTTGCAGGGTAAACTTCTTTTTGAAAATATTCCCATATGGAAGTGAAAACGTCTACGCTTCATCTTGAAAACCCTTCGGCATTTTTTTAAGAAATCAATTAAATCACCGTAATAAGTAGCACATATGAATAAACAACCATTTTGTAACTCCTTGGGTTGACTCATAAAATAAAATATTAAAACCAATCCGGAATAAGGTGCTAAACATATCACGGCATCCACACCATACTAGCTCTGTTTCTCTTAGTCTAAGCACAAAAAATTCCCTCTGTCGCCGATTGGGCGAGGATAAAATACGTGTCATATACTCTTCCCGGTTAGCGTTGAGTCACGCTGCGATAGTCGTCCCTGGAAAACTGTTCCTGTAAATTATATTTCCTCCCGGCTTCGGAAGAGAATACATCTCACTTTTGTAAGTTTCTCTATCTCTGCGTGATATTTGTTCGTTTTCGCGCCATCCTAGATTGCAGGGGGCTTCACCTTTGACCTTTCAAATTTGTGCACTGTCAAAACCAGTCGAGAGATCAACCTTCTCATCTCTCTTTGTTTATCTTAAACAATTTTCATGACATGAAAAAAATATGTTCGATTCTTTTTCTTGGTATGTAATGTTATTGTATTCTTGTCTCATATTTAAAACAGTAGATACAGTGAAATTTTGTCATCTGTACACTATGTAGATCCGTCTTGTGTCCGTGTATGGCAGCTTGTATTTTAACGGTACAAAATCTGATCAAAATTAATGCGATTTTTTTACTCGATTGAGGAAGGTTTAAAAAATCAGTTCACTTGATGGTTAAATTCGATATTAAAACATGATGCTTCAATCTTTTCATTACATCGTATAAGTTGTTTAATTGGACCGCTGTGGACTGTCTTTGATCTTGTAAACCAGATCCGTCTGTGGTAAAAACTTGAAATTAAAATAGTCTGGATCTCCCCTGTTCTGATGCGTGAAAAGGTGCTTCTGAAACTTTCTGGGAATATGGGACAGGGCATGACAATTGAATTGCTCAATTAATTTAAATACGTTCCAGGTGTTACACTCTTGACGGTAAATACGATCAGGTCGGCGAACAAACAGATTGAGACGGAAGACATTGAAATCAAAAGTGGAACAGGAAAATGTAGAGATATGGCAATAATCCATTTGATGATTAACAATTTAACAAAGAACTTAACTACGTAGTAGCTGTACGGTATATTCCGTTATCAGTCATATGTAATCCTTTGTTTGTGAAGGCATAACAATGGGTAAAGCAACCAGAGTCAGCTGGTGAAGTAATGGAGATCATGACCATGCAATATTTGGAGAGAAGTTACTTGAACTGACGACAACATAGGCAGATAAAAAATAGTTGCTAGTTCTGTAGTTATAGGTCACGGGTACAGAGGTGGTTCCAACATTTCCCCGACGGGGGAAGGGGCAGGCTCGACTTGCTTCCCGACCGGGGCCGCAATCCGAAGTTCCAGTATGGATCACGGCCAACGGGTTGTCGGAAGGATGGAGAACAGTGGCGTAGCTAGAGTGAGGGGGGGCAGGGGGCGGTCGCCCCCCGACGAAGCCTCCGAAGGCCTCTGTCGGAAATTTCTAGTCTCCGTCGGAAATAAACAAAAACAATCCATTTGAAACACTTACAACACTTCTTACGTTTTTGAGCAGAATTACACATCGATATGTCAACGTGAAAATCAAAAGTCGGTCTCAAATTGCCTGGAAAGCAAAAAAAAAAAAAAAAGGTCTTCAGAATTTCGAATCGTACAACTGCCAGATGATGGTACCGTTACTTCAAGGTAATAATCTGTCGGAAACTTTTTGCTTTTGCCCCCCGACAAAAAATGTCTAGCTACGCCACTGATGGAGAACACAAAACGTTTGGGCGCGCAAAGTGCGTATAGACAAACTTTATCTGTTTGTAAAAAGCTTCCCTGCTTGAAGGCAGAGCAATTAAATCGTGGCGACTGGTCCCCGTAGAGGATTACTTACTTTATCGTACCCATTAAGGCTCCCAACGATGTCCTCAAACTGGAGGGACAGCTTTCCCCGACGGAGGGAGGGGCGGGAGAGGCTTGGCCACGGACTCCCTCCCCGAAATCAGACGCTACCCGTCCAGGTGTAGGCACCAGAATGGTCTATAATCCAACAGAAAAAACGTTTTGGATCGGACAGTGTTATTAATTGCTCATGTTGTGATTCGTTAGAGTAATGCTGTTATGAGATTCTGTACCTAGAAAACAAAATTTGCCCAAATGAATGAAAAAAATTGTAAAGAATTAATTTTCCCAAAGTTTGGTTAACGAAAAGATTTCATCGCCGTCACGACCAAGCGGGGCGTAAGAAATTGGGGCTAAAAGTATATTAAATCCCGTTAGAGGAGAAGTATCTAGCCTCACTGCAAATGTGTTCTAGGGAAGAGTTCCTGAATCTTTTGTTACTCGAGGAACTCTTTTGATTGTTAACAGTCTCCGATGAATAACTTTCACCAGTAATTGAAAAAACGGAGTTTCACATAAACTAAGAACTTGACCATGCGAGACACTACGTAACGTATACAGGCGCGGATCCAGGTGGGGGCGCACCCGGCGCACGCTCCCCCCTTTTTTTCGATGACCACGATTTTTTGAAAATGATGAGCAAATAGATATGGAAAATATGCTTCACAGATGCTGGGAAGTCGCATCTAAGCGCATCTAGAATTCATATTTTCTCGGGGGAACACCCACAAACCCCCGTCGTGGCTTCGCGCCTTCGGCGCTCGCTCGACGGCCTTCAGCCGACGGTGTGTGCTCCCCCCCCCCTTCTCAAAATCCTAGATCCGAGCCTGGTATACTACTGTCATGCCATCTGTGTCGGATCAGATATAATATATTAAAAATAACGATAGAAATATCGACTTATATGTTTATTTCTTCCTGCCGATTTCGCATCCCATAGAGGACGCTTCACGACCGAGGCCCAGCGGTTGACTGGAAACAATGTTCTAGGGCATAGCATATAATTTATGTGACGACATGAATTTCATGTTTTGGTTCGAGTTACTAATCAGCATTTAAATGATTCTCTATAATTTCCTGTCTTTGCAGCCTTTTGTCCAGACGAAAGACGTGTACAAAATGGTTACGTTGTTTATCAACTAAACGGAAAGACTTTTAGCAGCCAGTCACAGCTCGTTGGTGGAGTCAAAAGAAGGGTCAGATGCTTCCCCGGATTCTATAAAATTGGAGACGAGAAAGCGACCTGTCGAGCCGGGCTGTGGAGCAAAGCACTAGCTTTATGTATGCCAAGTGTGTATAACAAACTTTTAACATTTCGTCTTTATTTTTTGGCTGATTAGAAAATGACATTTGACTTCAACCTCATGAGAGTCGTACATTGATAAATATTATTGACTTTTAGGGTTCCAATTTGTAGCTATATTTATGTGTAAACGGGACTGTTTGCACTTTGTTTAAAAGTATTAGAGTATTAGAGACAAGCAAATAAAGGCATACAAAACAAGTAAACATTTTTTTTGTAAAACACTTAAACTTATGGGGCTCATTGAAAGTAGAATAAAAGTGTATTTTATTTCAGAAATGAAGAGGGCGAACGTAACATATTAAAGCAGCTTATTAATATCCTACAATGAAGTTGTTAGACCTTACAAAAAATATTCACGGCATCCTCTTGAACGCTTTGATTCAAAACATCCCATGGATAGCTGTCGCCCTTCAAAAATAGGTCTCTGCGCTATTAAAACTGTGATTTATAGGTTCCTCTTTGATAAACCAAAAATGAAGGAGCGAAACTCGAACAAATTCTTGTGTGTGGCACAGTATAGGTGACAAATTAGGGCAACATATCTTCGCTTATGAGCATCTCATAAACATAATATTTTATTGTATTTCTGTTCATTAACAGAAAGTTGTAAGCCGTTGAAAGAAGATATTAACAACTATAGGTATGTGAGATACAGTCACGACCCAGAAGAAAATGGAAAATATCCACACGATACTGAAGCAAAGGTAAGATTAACTTCGATCTGAAACTTTTTAACTCATTGGAAGTGTTGGGTTTAAGCTGGTGTAGGGCGTACTGGTCCCTCCGTGAGTTCCGAAAGGGCTCCCCTTTTCCGCCTAGTCCACCATACTGGCATCCCGCGCATGTTACACGCAGACTTGTAGTGACACGTCTATCTTTAGAGCGTCAGAATGTTACACACAGACCCTTTTTTAAATAGCAATTACAATGGACTATGGGACAGAGCTTTGGAATGCGTCATTTTTGTCAATGACATTTTACTGTGTCCAAAAGCGACGCGTACCAAAACTCTGTCCCATAATACTTTGTAATTGCTATTTGGAAAAGTGTCTGTTTCTGATCTTAGGTCCATCACATCTGGGCTGGGGTTAGCTTTGGTTCACTTCTCTGGCTCCTATTTAGGAAGACCCCTTTTGGAAAATTCCTGGATCTGGCCTCTGACCAATAAGGTGGGGCGGGGGGGGGGGGCTCCTACTTTTCTATGACCATTGGAAAATATACCTACTTTAAAAAAGTTCATACACACCGGAATAATGTGGAGTACTACCCATTGGAGGGAATCTAAGCGTTAACGTTCAAAAAATAGGTTTATATAACAGAGGTTGACACTAAGCAATCATGGGTTTAAATCCCACCTTATAGTTTATTCCGTTGCAGAGTTTATAGTGTTGGAGCTTAGCTCGCTTTATAAAAAATAATACAAAGCTTAATAATTTGTGATTTGTGATGTCTTTTTCTATCTGTCTGTGTTATTCTTTGTAAGCTGAGAAGCTTTTGAGTCTTAGAACGCGAACCTCCCCCAACGGTGTAGGGTCCAGGGGTCCGCCTCAGGGCTCCTGATGGCATCCAAGGGCATTTCCAGGGGCGAGGCTCGAGGAAGCTCTGTCGTATTTACGAAATTGTGTGCATTAGAATGATAAACTTAAGCTTCTTCAAATGACATTAAAATGGGCACTAAATAGACCACAAAAAATCACGATTTGATATTTTTTTAATTATATACTTTCTCCGTCAGACTAACAGCCGGCCGGGATTGACAATGCAGAGGGCTGGGGGTGAAGGGGAGGATGGATGATGATGAGGGTTTCGTGAGGTTCTGGAACAATAATTTCACCCAAATTGCAAGGACGTAAGAATGGGAAACCTATAGTACTTACAATGGTACACGCGAAGCAGGTCGATTTTTTAAGACGTTTGTAACGATATGAGTAATAGAAAAAAAAACAAGGAAAATATCCTCAAGGGGGATTTTCCCCTTAGTCCAATCCACCCCCTTTCGCTACGCGCCTGTCTCATATTGCCAGAAATGGCACTTTCCTTGCCTTACAAGTTGCATCTACACAATCTCTGTTTTAAAAATCTCGGAAATTTACACAGATGGATGTGATAAAAAAATTGTTTGGAAAATTTCGGGAGTGAGTGGGTGGGGTACCTGCCTTGTTGACCCCGCTGCGCAAAGTCAGATGTGGAATCTCCTCTTTTTAAATTCAGTGAAGTTATTTTCAACAGGTTACATATAAGCAAATAAATTGCTTGAGAACATGGAATTTAGAACAACGAGTTTCCCATTATCAACTATTTAGGAAGACCCCTTTTGGAAAATTCCTGGATCTGGCCTCTGACCAATAAGGTGGGGCGGGGGGGGGGGGGCTCCTACTTTTCTATGACCATTGGAAAATATACCTACTTTAAAAAAGTTCATAAACACCGGAATAATGTGGAGTACTACCCATTGGAGGGAATCTAAGCGTTAACGTTCAAAAAATAGGTTTATATAACAGAGGTTGACACTAAGCAATCATGGGTTTAAATCCCACCTTATAGTTTATTCCGTTGCAGAGTTTATAGTGTTGGAGCTTAGCTCGCTTTATAAAAAATAATACAAAGCTTAATAATTTGTGATTTGTGATGTCTTTTTCTATCTGTCTGTGTTATTCTTTGTAAGCTGAGAAGCTTTTGAGTCTTAGAACGCGAACCTCCCCCAACGGTGTAGGGTCCAGGGGTCCGCCTCAGGGCTCCTGATGGCATCCAAGGGCATTTCCAGGGGCGAGGCTCGAGGAAGCTCTGTCGTATTTACGAAATTGTGTGCATTAGAATGATAAACTTAAGCTTCTTCAAATGACATTAAAATGGGCACTAAATAGACCACAAAAAATCACGATTTGATATTTTTTTAATTATATACTTTCTCCGTCAGACTAACAGCCGGCCGGGATTGACAATGCAGAGGGCTGGGGGTGAAGGGGAGGATGGATGATGATGAGGGTTTCGTGAGGTTCTGGAACAATAATTTCACCCAAATTGCAAGGACGTAAGAATGGGAAACCTATAGTACTTACAATGGTACACGCGAAGCAGGTCGATTTTTTAAGACGTTTGTAACGATATGAGTAATAGAAAAAAAAACAAGGAAAATATCCTCAAGGGGGATTTTCCCCTTAGTCCAATCCACCCCCTTTCGCTACGCGCCTGTCTCATATTGCCAGAAATGGCACTTTCCTTGCCTTACAAGTTGCATCTACACAATCTCTGTTTTAAAAATCTCGGAAATTTACACAGATGGATGTGATAAAAAAATTGTTTGGAAAATTTCGGGAGTGAGTGGGTGGGGTACCTGCCTTGTTGACCCCGCTGCGCAAAGTCAGATGTGGAATCTCCTCTTTTTAAATTCAGTGAAGTTATTTTCAACAGGTTACATATAAGCAAATAAATTGCTTGAGAACATGGAATTTAGAACAACGAGTTTCCCATTATCAACTTTTGCAAAATGTATTTTAATAGTTTTGAACTTTTTGACATGAATTAACCGTTTATTAATGTCAAATTCCGTTTTCTAAATTTGCATAGGTTTCCGTTTGGTAAAGTTAATATTCCGTATTGTATAATAACAGTAATCTGTGCTGGTCGTTATGGTAACTTAACAACGTAACTTGAGGTTCGCGTGGAATGTTTACATGTTTGGTAGGTTTTATGAAGGAGTCGTGGATCACCCGCCTATAACATGACATAAATGACATGATATTCGTTCTACAATCATGACAAATTTACTGAGATTGCTATATATTTGATATTTTGCATGTTTTTTCAGGTGGAATCTTTTCGTCTTCTCAAGTTTTCGTGTTATCCGTGTTGTACTCCGATTTCCAAGATTTTTTTCCGTTTTTCGCAAAAACGGTAAACTCCCGCCTTTAAGTTAACTCCTCTCTTTTGTCGGGACTGTTTTCATGTTGCTGAGTGTCGGAAAGGTGAATGTAGTTAAGAATAGTGAAATAAAGACGGTAAAGGCTGACACCTTAATCTCTTGTTTTTTCTTTTGTGCGTATGTTTTCTGTACACGAAGGTTTTCTGCAAGGAAGGCACTCATATGGTCGGCACCACAATTCGTCCTGTATGTGACGCCGGGCAATGGCTCCCGTCAGTGCCTTACTGTATGGAAGTTCCCATAACGACGCCTTCGCCATACGCTAAACTAGGTAAGTTTGTCGCTAGCCCCAGGAGCACACCTCTGTGAGGTGATTTGAGATGAGAGAGTGTAAGTTAGACTCATTGATGAGTAAAATCGGATAAGCGTAGAGTTGCAGAACTCACTGACATTCACGAGTGGTCAGGACGTAGGCCTACCTGATGTATCATAGTAGGAACAGGTAGTATGGCATAACACAATTATCGTATATCACTGTCTGAATACCGATAATTACGAATATACCGGTATTTGCAGGCATAAAATTTTGTACAGAATCACAGATAATGCACTTGCAATTTTAAGTGGAAACTGCCCCTCAAACACACACTATATAAATTCCGTTCGACTGAAGTCGAATTCAGAGTTTGCTGCTGACAAAGGGCACGTCTAGAGGTTTTTCACCGACGTCACTGCGTTGCGCGTCTCTCTGTTTTGACGGCCAGTCCTCCATTGTACCACAATCAATAGGCGAGTTGGGAAACTCATAGAAATTTTATTTCTATGGGGAAACTTCTATACACAATGCATGCTGGGAAGGAAAGTGTATCAGAGACTGAAAGTGTATCACAGAGACTGCATGTGCAAGACAGATATTTTGTGTAATCACGCACAATTTTCGAGTTGAAAATTATGGTTCTCTAGACATCAGTAAGGGGTCAAAGAGGATTTCCTTTGTAGGAAATAGTTCTTTTTGAAGTTATTCTCCTTGGACTGAAAAGGTTGGGCAGTATGACCGTAAAAAAAGAAAACAAGAAAACAGTCGTTCGAAAACTTCGTATCTGTACGGAAATATCCGTGGACTTGATCTGTGGTACTACATGGTACAGCAAAATTCAATTTCCCAACTCGCCTATTGTAACTGAGGTCCTGTCGTGCGCGCGTATCGATAACACACGCCTGCGCATGAGAAGTAGGGGCCAGTATGCCAAATTAAAACGCTCGTACGTCACGTGAAAAACCTCTATACACTATTTGATACCTGTATCAGAGAAAACTGAAGTTTTTATGTGGCTGTGAAGCCGCATGGGTGGTATCTTTGAGTGGCCTGCCATATTATAATATATTGGTCCACTGCAGAACAATACGTGAATGAGAAGTGTCAAAAAGCCATGAGTAGCAAAAACTACAAGCAGCAAATGTAAAAGATAGACACTCTCAGTCCAGGGAGGGCTACTATCCATTTCTCAGACTGACCGTTTAGTATATCCCGTTTTTGTGTTGGTGTGTCTGTTTTGTATTGCGACATGCATTTGAAACGGAAATCTTGCCACAACATGGCAGTTAAACTGTTAATACTTCCCTCTAAATCAGGTATGAGCAAACTGGGGGTCGCGACCCTTTTGAGGGTCGCGAAAATATTTCGGAGGGTCCCAAAAAGGATTCGGGAGCGAAAAATAATTGACAAATTTCTCATTAAAAATAAGCAATGGGGGTTATTTTAATCTAAGAACCAGTGGTCTGCTGTATTAACACTGCATAACCAAGTCAACTCAAACTCCTCCCACTGACCCATCAATTTGAGGGCCACCAAGATTCCGGAGTAGAAAGTTGGGGCCACCAAGCAAAAAAGTTTGGAGACCCCTGGTCTAAATCATTCCATACTATCCCACATGCACCTTTCAGTGGCCGTTCTCCTTCATCCCGACAGGGCGGTGAGTCTCCACTCTAGAAAGGCAGTCTTTCCCCCTAGATGTATCGCTGGTATCGCTGGTAGGGGCTCTGCTGGTTGCCCCCCGCTACTGCTTTTACTTTCGATAAGTTTGGATAAAACGGGATTGTTCGCCATTTTGTCAGACAGCAGTTATACCGGTAGTGATTAAGATTTAAAGGGGTGGGGGAGGGGGAAGATTGGTGGGTTTAAACCTCCCATGACCCAAGATTGAAATATTAATGTCCCAGATCATCTGTTTTACAGATGATTATTCCGATATCACTTCTTTTTACTTTATGTGTAACTTTTGAATTGTAAAATGAAGGAAACAGTACCAAAATGTCCTGAAAATATCACTTTTCGTTGCTCTTAGCCCCTCCCCCCAACCATGGCTACTAGTTCATTATTCCTGAAACACATCCCATCGTTTGACGGTATAGAAATCAAAGATTAAAATGCAACATTTTTTCTTTTTTCAGCAAGACCTTGTTTACTACCTTCGGTGGTACATGGAAGATATACATTTTACTACGAACGTTACGTCAAGAACGGAACCATCCTAAGATACTCCTGTAACTATTACGCAGAAGATTTTTACGACAGCCCGGTGTTTTGCAACGATGGGAATTGGTCACCTGGGAGACCCGGATGTCGAGAAAGTATGTTAAACTTTGGCTATTTACACAATACTTTTGCTGTAATACACAATATCATTTCATAATGGTTTTAATGACCTCGGGGATCTGTTACCTTAAATTGGTGCACTACTTGCCTACACAGATTGTTACCCTGTTTAGCAGAAGAGTGTGATTATCACTTATGACCCAGCCCGTAGCCACAGGGATCGAGGGTAGAGGGATTCTCCCCAATTCTGCCCCAGTTTGACTCATTATTCCAAGCCATGATTGCCGTTACAGGAGGTGATGATGGATCCACGAAAGCGCCCCTCCAAGGATGAAGTCTGCCCCTCAAATCTGAACAGTCGGCCTCATACCAGCCTCTGACGTAAGCTGTAAGTTTGTTCAGGCTGAGGAAACCTACCCAGCTCCTACGATGATTATAAAAGCATTGCGGACTTACTTTGTCACAAGGGCGTCAAAAGTGCAGATATGAGAACGTGCTCCTTTGTTCTTAGACGAATTTTCCAGATGTCCGATCCCACCCTAGGGTAGTGTTGATCAAGCGGTAAATTTGCCCTTATGTCACGTACTAAATAATGAAAGTGCATATCAACTGATGTATATATGCAGGTCTACTAGTTGGGATTCTTGTCCATTAGATCATGGAAGTATTACCAGTATCGCGGTATCGCGGTACTTCCACGATCAGATCAGGGAGCAGCCACTCGGACACCCCTTAGATGCAGTCGTATCTGAAAATGGGGGCGCTCTGTATAAATGGAGATAGAGCTATGTGAGAACAACCATTCATAGAGCCTGTAAAAGCAAACTTTATCCCGTTTAAGTACAACGCCTTTGCCAGATGCAGGTTTTTCCCATAGTTGATCCCCCTTCCTGCCTAGCAGTGGTGGGTTTAGGAAAGAGGGTGGGGCGTCCCTTGCGCCCCTCGTTTGTTACACACAGAAATGTAGGTAGCACACCACTAATTATTCCTCCATTAACTTTACACGTACTCTAATTACGGTCCGTTTCGTGGTCTCTGGACCTTTGCAGAAGTTTTAACGGACACAAGCTACCACTCATATGAAAGCTAACGAGTAGGCCTTTCACATGGATTTCAAATTTGTGTACCATGACGGCTGAGATTTTGAGCTAAGAGAGCTTGTATAAAGGGTGGTAGTTCCAGCCTTTTCACTTCATTGGCAAAATGCCATGAGTCATCGCGGAGGGATATGAAGTGTCTGAAATGCCTTCAATATTCTTTATTTTTGCAAGATGAGTACTTCAATTCCTTTTCTACCACATCCATATAACAAATTTTACTCATTAACACGGTCTTTTACCGGTGTCCCAAAAGTTTCTTTAGGTTGTTAAATTCGAAGGGTACTACCTTCTGCGGGGAATTCCCTTGAATTAGAGGTGTGCTATACCTGTAGTGACAAGTATGTGTTTAAGTGTGTGTTGTTCTGCAATCGGGAGCTGGTGGGATGAAAAATTTCTGATCTGAGTGTCATCCCTGGTTGGCTTTTGTTCCTTGTCGGGCCTTTTTTTTAGCAGGAACGGATGGGAGAGTTTTCTAGCATCGCATTGTAATGGCAACCGTTAGGGTCGTCTGCCACCTTCACAGACATATGAAAGACTGATCTATTATTGTGGTCACCTTGCTTCTTCCAAATTTGTATGCATTTGATAGTAGATATGTCCTCAAGTATGTCCACCATCTATCAACAGTGTCACCCTAACTTTTCTTGTCAAAATATTTATCTGAAATAGTGTATTTGTTATTAGGAGGTTAAGTCAAAGATATCTTTATGAAACATTTTTTGGATCAAAAGGTCACAGGCGTCTCTCATATACTTGTAGCTCTATCTCACAAAAGTTTTAAAGACCACGTTTGAACTTGTTTGACCTAAGTTGGTGAAGATGTATCTATTATATATCACCGCGGGGAACCTATTAAGGTTAACTTTACTGAGGTCAGTGATTCTAGCCTGCGTAAATTGCTGTTTGGCTTTCAGCCCCGGGGATTTTCTCATTAGTGAACTGAACGTAACTTCTTCCGCTCTGCGGGCTAAGCGGTTCTTTACATGCCCTGTCCATCAGACTTCATATCTGGATGTTGCGTCCGTGGCAGGCTGTACGGCATATTCCTTGTTTTTTGGGAAGCATTAAAGAGGGGCTTAGCGAATATAGTCCGCTCCGCAGGGTAATCTGGATGTAATTGCCTCCTAGTTTCAGTTGACTATGGCACAAGGTGGATTTAAGTATGACCCACGTAATATCGGAAATACAAATTTTTCCATAGCAGCTGCTTTTCGTACTATGCCAGATCGTTTGTTCAATATTTAATATTGTTTGTTACTAACCTATCAAAACGACGAATATACTGAGATGTAGTAAACCGGTGCTACGACCGAGTGCATACGAAGCTGAGACACTGTGAGGTTGGGTGTTACGTCCTCAGCTGGGTCAACGTGGATTTCTTCCGTCAACGGAGAGCAGAGGCCTATACAGTATACAGAATGTACCCTACGCATTGACGTCACCATCGCCTTTAAAACCGACCCGACCGCCCGACGTCATGTTAAAGGACAAACAATGAATGTAATGTATACTATTCTCCGGTACGGGCTTACCTCAGTCAAGGGCGCATTTCAGTTTCTAAAGTCCTGTGACGTCATATGCATACGGTCCATTCATTCTGAACTGACCTTCCACATTAAAATGAAAAAAAAAAACTTGATCTAAAACATCCAGCTGGAAACCAGTCGACGTGAAGTTGTTACTTACAATCGCTGTGTTTCTCATCAGGCAATAATGACTCTAAAAACGATTCTTAACTTGAATTTTATTTGTGCATTTTTTGTCTCTCCCAACAGAGAGTTGTAAATTACCAACGAAGACACCCGAGCATGTTCACGTCGTCAGCCAATTTTACGGCAATTACAAAGTCTGGCACGGCTTGAATATTTCTTACGTTTGTACCCCTGGATATATTTTAATAGGACAGAAAGACAGCCGCTGTTGGTACGGGGAGTGGACAACACCATCACCACGATGTGTTAGAGGTAAGCCACCCCCTAGACTCTACAGTGTCTGCAAGGGAAATTCTACTCCCTATGTGTTTATATTAGCTCTAATTCAGGGTGAACACCAAAGTGGCCCAAAGACCAATTTTCTTTTGTTTTCTTTTTTGGCAGGGGCGGGGGTGGAGGGAGGGGCAGGGGTTAAACTGAATTATCATCATGTGATCGTTTGCGGATTATGGTATTATGGCACCTGAAATATTGCCGTATACTACGCGTATGAGGCGGGGCCTGTTGGGTAGCCAGCCCCTTGAAGCCAAAAAATGTTGAGCGTTAAATCATGACATAATTGTTTTCCAACTAGGAAAAAATTCAGAGCAAACACCCTCGGCCACCTCTTGAAAAATGTCTTCCCATACGCTTATCGATATTGCATCTGTATAAATAAACTTAGTGCTTAAGGTAATACACAGAAGAGATGTCACTTAAACGTTTTTATTTTCACCGTTAGAGTATAGCGGGCGACACAAATACAGATTTCAAAATAAGTATTTCAATTGGCTGCAAGAAAAGGGACATGGGGCCAAAGTTTGCCAACCTTTGATCTAGGCCACTCTCAAAATCTGGGCACTTCTTTTATACGTCGCATTTGATAAATCTGTTACATATTACTACTGGAATGGCATTGAAAACTGTACAACTGACAAACAAGCATGAAATTTTGAATATACTTTTTCAAAAGTCCTCTCGACTCTCTGGCGAAGAGTCAAGGGGCGACACCAAACGTTACTCCCGAAGGAGTTCTACTCCCCAAAGGAGCTACGTCCCCAAGGGACAACAAACATAACTGACCAACCTCTCGACCCTCAGACCTCTACATTATGGGTTAGTCGTGCGTGGTCCCGTTCTTGACTGGATGAAAAGAACAGATACTATACATGATCTTAGCTAAAAGGGAAATTTTGACTGGTAATGTGGACGAAACTAAGAGCAGTGCCCTAAGTATTTGAGAAGGACGGATAGTTTAGACGGACATAGATCACAAACTGTAGCAATTGGGTTTAGTGGTTGAGGGAAAAAAGGTTTACAAGGGACCCCATTCTTCGAAGAAAGTTTAAGATGTCTAGTCTACCATTTGATTTGCTGATTAAATGAAATTAGAGTTTCTACTTTTCTAATCATTATAAAAGTCTCCCTAGTGGACATTCCATTCCTCCCCGCCTCTCTCTCTTCATTCTTTCAAGTGGTCGGTTTGCAAACTGCTCGTTGATTGGCTAATTTATCTTCGAGCTAGGAGTGCTTCATCCCTATCTCCACAGATATCCCCTTAAGTTTAGAAGATATTCTTTTGTATCCCCACAGTTATCCCCTTAAATTCAGAAGATATTTTTTTGTGTTTCTATGTACAGTAATTTTAATCGAATTTGTATCCTGTTTGTTCACAGACGTTGTAACCGATTTCCAAAGCTGCGGCAAGGCCGGCAAGACAGCCATACGTTTTGGCGGCAGAGTAGTAGGGGGATATGCTGCAAACACTGGGGCCTGGCCCTGGCAGGCTGGTATCTACTGGCAACGGACAGACGGAAACGTAAATCTCTTCACACTTCTGTTTTCATATTTGCTCAAACCGTCCAGGTAGTGGTGTACTGGAATTTAGGTAGTGAACTACTTCAGGATAACTCGGCTGTTAAGGCTTCCCGACTAACTTAGTCTTTACGTTTGATGTAGAAGGCGAGGACTTTTAATTTCTCACTGAATATCATTTTAATTTGGGTCCAGGAGTAGGGCGACCTGCCCCCGCAGGTATCCCACAGAATCGGAATCTTGTCAAATGTTTGACTAGATTTAGCTTAAAATGATCCGAATTGCGCCATTTGTGAACCAAATCTAGTCAATTTTGAACCAAATCTACAATCCTGGACAAAATTATCTGGGACAAATCCTCGCGCCCCACCTCAAACATTGTTGTCAATGTTTGAGTTTCGCACTGGGACATGGGGTCATATGAAACTGCGAACAACCTCCCCTTTTTACATCCTGGGACACTATAGATAGTTCTCACGTGACGTCATAGGAGCTTTTCACGTGGCGTATTTCAGCCATGTTTGAGGGCAATCCCCATATGTATGTACAGACCTCCCCTCAGGTTAGGTTAGGTTAGGTTAGATGAGGTTTAACGTCCCAGTTTCCAACCAATTGGTTCAAGTCGAGACGACAACGGCCTTTTTTCCAGTTGTGGCTCACTGGCTTGTTTTCCCTGCTCCATTGTTTATGCTGAGCACCAAGCACAAAGGCAGTAGGTTCCACTTTTAAAGTCTTTGGTATGACCCGGCCAGGATTTGAACCCTAGACCAGTTTACCCTCCAAAAGTGTAGAGTTTCAATCACATTTACCTTTGCTATTATTACATTTCAGTATTCCTTCCCTAAGCCTTGTTCCATTGTAACAAAGCAGCAACCATTGCATGATACCTCGAGTTTCAGTTACAAAATTAAATCAATAAATTAATGCGTTTACACTGAATTTTGAATCTCATATTGAGCTTGGGATCATATCCTGAGCTCCAGATTAAGGCTTCATTGTAGCCTAAGAAAAGATTAGACTTGGATCCACTCCTGATTGACCTTGGCAATGGGGGAAGGGGGTCAGTCCCCGTGCACGAGATTAAGCTGGCATTGTAAGCCAAAGGATCACCCATGACCCGAGAATAATGGCACCCCTGTCTTTAGGTATGGCACACCTAGCACTCGACAAGTTTGTTTACAACAACCATAATTGGGTCTACGTGCATGGGGACGATCAGAGTGCCAGATGAGCATTATTAGGCTGGGATCAATCTATGTAATGGTTCACATGCGATATCTGATCCTCTGATATCAGATCAGAAGAACCGATCCTGGTTTAGGATCGTGTTAAAGCAATAAACATAACCATTCATTGAAATCCCACATTGCCTTTCAAGAGACCGTTTACACTACAGTTTTGCTTCTCATTACTTTTTTCTTTTCCCCGCCAGTGGTTGCTCTTTTGCGGAGGAACGTTAATTGAACCTGGCTGGGTTATGTCGGCAGGACACTGCTTCGGCTATGATGAAGATATCACAAGATTACAAGTACGACTAGGTAAGAATTTGACTGACTCACATCTCATCACCTGAGCCCAATCGGCAGTCTGGAAAAATTTGGTATACCTCATTGGAGAGAAACCGGATGCTATAGACCAGCACTGGCTGTAAAAGCAGGGAGGTGATATTAGGTGATGTCGAATACCACCTCCCTCGTTAAAGCAAGCACTCTCGTACCCAAGAAAATTTAGATCCCACGAACCCTTACAAACAAGATCCATATTATTACCAAATGCACCATTGCGTCTCTGTTTGACAAACTTGTATGGTCCACATTGAGCTCCGCCCCATGAAATTTCGGTCAACATTTTGAGTTTCTGAGTCAGTCCTCAAGAAAGATCTTGAACAATTACGAACACGAAGAAGATTGCAGTCTGATAATTTGCCATTTACAGTAACATGCGGGATATATGGTCCCCTCTGAAGTCAACAGTTCTCTGCTTTCAATCCTTCGTTGATCATATCTTTTATTATTGTTATTATTTTCTAGGTTGTTCGTGCAGTTTTATAGGTATACAATTACTTTCTCGATTTAAAGGTCTTCCTTTTAAAAGCAAAAATCTAGTTGCTTCAGTTTTAATGTTTCGTACTTGTGGGTTAGGGTATGCTAGATCAGGAAGGATTTTAAATGGCGACTAGACTTGAAACGTGCTTATGAATTGCGAAGTGTATTCAAAGAAACTACTTGATTTACAAGTGATGTGCACTATGTCGAATATTAAAGCGTTTAGAGGAAGGTCTACCAAACTGTAATAGGGTCAACCCTTTGCTTCCAAGTAAAGATGACGTTACTTATTTTATCACGTTTTGGTATTTAGGTTGCATCTTGGTGGGTAAATAAGTCATAAGTTCTTTGACGTGATGCTTAAGTTTTATGTCAAGGTCATGGACCTTAAACTTCATGTTCCCATGGTGAAAGTAACCACGAAAGGGTTTTGACGTCACGGTAATACTACTGGGAAAAGTTCTATCAACGTATTGAAAAAGAATGGATCTGTGAACAAGATTAATATCAAGGCTGTACTCTTATTGCATTGTTACCGAAACATGCAGATAAATACAAACTATTTTGTGCGACTTTGTCGAGTACGTGAACTCATGGTATGCTCGGGGTATCCACCACAAATATCAGGGCCGTCGGAATAGGGTAGGGGAGGGAAACGTGAGGCTGTAGTCTCCATTAATTTTCAGAATGGGAGATTTTCTTCCAGAATTAATTATTAACTATATCTTGGCAAAAAATTACAAAATACTAAAATCCGGGAGCTTAAAAGTTTTGCCCCCCAATCTTGGAAAACGTCAGACGGCCTTGCAAAAGTATTTTGCTATGATATCCAGTAATTTTGTACCATACTGTGATCTCATGGTGTCAGGTAAAGGTGATGTAATGGACTGGCGCAGACTGGTTGACCTATTTTCCAATTGGTCAAGATAGATTGATATGGTATTTATCTCCAACGCTTTGATAAAATCGTCAATTTTCGAAATAAAGGCAGATATATTGAAATCCAAGTCTCAGTATAAGAATAGGCCAGTCGTTTCCTCCGATCTTTCGCTCTGACTGTCTAAAGATCGTTTCAAGTCTAAGAATAACACAGCTGACTAACTTAGGTGACCAAATTTGTGATCAATCTGCGCAGGAAATGAACCCTTGATCAACTGAGGGGCAATTTCAAAAAAATACAAACGCGACCACAATTTTTGAAAGGAAATGTTCTCATAAAATACACATCCTGCTGTGGTTATTGGTGATGAACGACTATTAGATATCGGCGAAAGCATGTCGCCTACAGATTAAACTTTCATTCGTCAGTATCATTGGATTACAACTTTGGTGAAATAAGAGGGAAAATATTGAATGTAAAGAGTTTTTAATGAGTTTTCAAGAGATTATCAAACACCATTTCATGTTTCATAGCAACTGGCTTAAAGCTGGTTGCCCACCAAGCGGCCGACGGCCCGCGATTCTTAGCGAGAATCTGCGTCCTCTAGAAGGTCGCCTAATGGGAGCAGGGAGTTGCAACTCCATGGTAGGAGAGCATTTGCCAACAACTGGTCTAAGCTCCTGCAAGAGATCGCTGCTCGCAAACCATGATCTCAAACCCTCACAAGGTTTTCAACGTATATTTCATATTTTAATTTAAATATCTTGCCACCTCCACAAGTGTCCTTAAAGGTCGCAAGGTGTGAGAGCAATTAGATCGCAACCGGTCGTAAGCGCAATCGATCGTTGGAGCTCGCGCACAAAGGTGGCCGCAAGCACTCGGGACCTTCTGGTCGCTTAACGAGGAACAAGTAAATGTCTTTGTCGAAAGAAATAATTATAACCAACTTAATCAAACACGAACAGGCGGCAGCCAGGCAAGTTACTGAAGTAGGCGAAATAGCTTTCAAGGGTGAAATATCTTTCAGATGGGGGAAGGAGGGAGGTGGGGCGAGATATGTTGAGATACATTAAGGCAAAGAAATTTTCTTTTTCAAAACTTTTCTAGGGGTAAGAATTTCCCCCTGCCCCCTTTGAGTACGGGTCACATAGACTGGTAAAGAGGAAAGTAAATGGTAGGATTCCAGGAAGGGATTACTTGCAAAGCTGCGTAACCAAAAGGTAGAAGTATTGTCTGTTTAGGGTGAAGAAGGGTGAAGAAATGCAGACAACAACAAAATGACCTGGGAAGCCAATAGATGTACAAGTGGAGTGGCTGAAGTCCCACTTAGTTCTGGTAAAACCGTAGAAATGGAACTAAGGGGAACACTGACACAGTGTATCGTTGCGTGTTTAATCAGTGAAGCCACGAAAATTGTGAGGGCGCTTCCGCTGTACGGTAAAAGCCAGATGACTGTAAGCCTCCCATATGCATAGGCGTAGGGGCCCAAGTTGACGTGGGGGGGGGGGGGGCTGTAACGACTTGCCCGAAAAATATAACCAAAAAGTTCCGCGCGCTCCACGCGCTTTCGACGTGTTAATGTACATATCATATAGGCATGCATTGGTTATCACACGGCATGCCAATTACATACAATAATTTGCCCTGTCACTAACTTCCATATTGGTTTTAATTTTGGCGGAAGTCGTTACAATAATGATAATGATCAGTGGTGTAGCCAGGATTTCTCTCATGGGGGCGAGGGTCAGGCATTATGCTGTGTAATCGCCGGCCTGGGTGAGGGGTTTACCCCTCCCATTTGAAAATTTTTGAAAAATCAGATGTCCTTACATGCAATCTGGTGCCACATATGCTGCCTTTGAAGTAAAATTTGTTGTTAAAAATTTACGTATTTTAGCTACTGAAAACAATCGGCTTCAGTGAGGGTGGGGCATGGCCCAGTGGCCCCTCAAATACACCACTGATAATCATAATATAAGTTGAACCATTAAAAACACACTGGTGAATTAATACCGAATATATAGGTGCTAGTGCAATTCAAATCAGAACTTTATTTTAATTGCCAAGGAAGTTTTTAAACTATTGATTACCTCTAGCTACATCATTGCATTATTTTTCTGTGCCCGAAAAATTCTCAGCATATTGCCCGAATTTTCACAAAAAAAAATTGGTTGGGGGCTGCAGCCCTCCCAGCACCCCGCCTCCTACGCCTATGCCCATATGTACAGTGTACATTCAACTTTTCATCTGTTTTTCGAAAGATTAAGAGTAATTTTCACAACAGAGATAAGTTATGGTGCCTTAAGGTTTCGTTATTTACTTTCGACTTTGAGAGTTTAATTGTAGTTCCTCCGCCATTAGTTACTGATACAAGAGGAACAACGTAATGTTTGTATTACGCGCTGTTGTTTGCTGCTTTCTGTATAGAGAATGGCTTCGGCCCAGATCTCAGGACATCATTCTCCCTTGATTCAATTTCTATGGGTAAACCCATTTCTTGGGCACTTGGGTATTTGAAAAGATTCAGGCACTTTTTTAGGGAATTAGAGGTTTCTCTCCGGCAAAAATGGCTCAGTCTGAGCAAAATATCCCGTACGCCTATGGAAGAAGCCTGGAAAAGGGGTGTGACATTTCCGCACAGTCTATACATTTTACAGGGTGGGGGACTGCGAGCTTCAAAGACGAATCCACAAATTTGTACTTTAAGTTAACTAGCTAATGATCTAGAAAACTGTAAGTAGTAAAAATTTGAAACATATGTGAAATTCTAGTAAGACAGAATCCGCGTGTAATGGAATATATCATCGCCCTGTTTTGCCACTGCACGGTGCAAATCATTTCAACTCACACCAAACCAAATCAAACCAAATTAAACGAACTAAACTTAATTAGCGGCGCTAACTGTTTATTTCCAATATTTCCCCCCAAACGTGAGGCAACTATATATAACCATTGGACACATGAAGACAACTCAGCTATTTTACCAACTTCCATTCATTTTTCAGGACTGACGGATCGCAGGAACGACATGGGATCTATTCGAGAACAAATATTCAATATTACCAACCTGTTCCTTCCAAAAGGTCATGATTTCATCGATTTTGACTACGACGTAGCTTTACTTCAATTGGATGGAACAGCTTTACTCAATGAATACGTCAGAACCATTTGTTTACCACCCGAGCCATATCCTGGTGATAACTTAGGTAACTTATCCATTTTCCCATTAAAAAAAAAACAAAAACAAAAAAAAAGTTTGTTAGCTATAGCTGTCCGATTGATTTATCCTTGCACATTAACACCCAACTGTTTTTACTGTTTACCCATTGGACAAATAGGCCTAGTTCTTTCATAGTTTTCCATTCAGTATTTTGCATATACGTCACGAGTTCTTTTCCAACGCGTGATTAAAATTGCATGTGAAAGCGCAGTGCACCTGTCATGGAGATGCTTTGTTAGGATCAAGACCTAGAGTCGGCTAATCACCAAGACTACGGGCTCGTTATCGGATTACTCCAAATAATGCATGTGAAAGGCCGCGTCTTTCATCTTGATAACTTTTCTTTCGAATACCAGGCTGTCATGGGCGTCCGGAGGGGGGCAAGGGGGCACTTGCCCCCTGGAAAATCAAAAACTTGAAAAAAAACTTGAAGGAAAAGTAACATCAACATTTTTTTATGATATCCTTAGAAAATTTCCAGAACATGAGCTTTTAAAATAAAAAATGATTAGAAGCAACTCACAAGGCCTGGGAAGTGCCATTTTCAGCGATCTGGGAGGCATTTCGTCCAAAATTTTCTTGGCGCTTCGCGCCAAACTTTGGTGGCGCTACGCTTAGATAGTTTTCCTACAGGTTTCGCCCCGGCAAATTCCTGGCTACACCCCTGTTAAAGGCGCCAACATTTTAGCAATTAAGCTCTTTTCTGGGAGTAAAAATTCCCCCTGATTTGATCAAATAAAAGTTACCCCCTGAAATTTTTTCTGTGGACGCCCATGCAGGCAGTTTACTTTAGGAAAAGCACGTACAATTCAGTATGGCTTACATTCGTAAACAAAAGCCGTCGGAAGTTCGTGGACAGTTTGATGACCAGCTGGTTATCTCAATCGCTAGTTTTTTTTTCGTTTTCAAGATGACGTGTTCGTTATCTCCAGGGCTGAAACTCCGGAGTCCGTACTCTGACTCGATTCCGGATTTGAGTCCGTTTTATTTTCTGGGCCCGGAACAGGAGGTCCCGGAATGGAAATTGGTCCGAAATGGGTAGCTGGACTCGGACTTGGGAGCCGATTCCAACCGAGTTCACAAAAATTAAATATACAGTATGTTTCTTAAGGGTACATTGTTATTAGTGCACAGTTTAATAAATGATTGGTCATACACAGTGACCTGGATTTCAGGATGGACTAGACCAGCCCTTCTCAACCGGTAAGCCGCGAAGCTCTCCCAAGTGGGTCGCGAGATCCGCCATAAAAAATAAAAAATAAAGACAACAGAATAAACTTTTTGTAAGGTGGGCCTCAGAAAAATTCTGAGAGTCAAAGTGGTCCTCGAGTTAAAAAAGGTTGAGAAGCCTGGGACTAGACTATGGAAAATTGACACCTTAAATGACCTTTTAAAGAACCTCACTTCAAAAATAGTATAAAAAAAAAAAAAAACATTTGCATGGTATTCTTTATTGTCAAATGACCGGACTTGGTATTGGCCTGGCATTGATGACACGTGAACTGAATTGACTCAAAATGGGGTTAGGTGGACTCCTACACAACCCTGGTTATCTCATATGGACAGGGGAACTTCATTGCTTGGCAGCTGCTAGCCAATGTATCTGTTCTTTTCTGCCAGTCTGGTCCTGGACCTAGGCCGGAGTTTAGGGCTGTAGGGGAAAACCCACACATTTGAGACTTGCATGGTGTAGTTTAGAGGCTGGTTAGTTAAGATGTGTGTCCTTCAGACCTTCAGATTTCATTTAGAAGAAGCTTCAGGGTTTCGCCTTTAGTGGAAATAGTCTAAAGAACTTTTCATAAAAAGTAAGCTTCGGTGGCCGCGTGCAAGCTTTAGATAAATGGTGGCCTGCGAAACCTAAAATTTTATTTGGGCATCTTGTTAGGTAGAAATGATATTTCGATGCCAGAAGTGCTATGTTATCGCCAGGTGTTTCCCATTGAGCTGGCGTGGTGTCCAGTGGCCACGTAGGTCGCAAGCAGGGTGCAAAAGAAGGTTCAATTGGAGTCCGGAAAAAGACGGTAAAATTCTGCGTATTAACAAAATTCTGGGCATTAGATTGCAACTGAACACACTTACTTCGAAAAGCAGAGGGTATGCTAGATGGCAATGATCAATGAGCATTATGAGCGTAAAGATACCGAAAATAAAGTATTTTAAGAAATTTGTTTATGGTGAATGGGGGGGGGGGCATCCTTTCGAAAAAGTGTGTGTGTGTGTGTGGGGATGGTTCCATATAGAAAACCTGTGTTTCAGAGGAAGAGTTACTCCTGGAAGTCCGGTCAGGGTTCCAGCCAGTGACAAGTGCAGTGATCATAATCAGAATTTTGAGCTAACTTAAACCGAAAACCTTCGGACGTCTTGGTTTTAAGCCTTGAGCCATTTAGGAACCTGCTATATCAGAAGACGTTATACATTCAAACTGTATAACTGTTGTCCTAACCAATCGTCTTTTTTTTCGAAAAGTTACCTAGAAAAGTCTCCAATTGTTATATATGCATTCTACCATTGAACTATCTTAAAATCATTGCACATTTGCAGATATTCTGGTTCCCCCTGGTGCTTTTGGCATGGTCGTCGGTTGGGGGCATAGCAGACCAGTTGGATTTAATGAAAGTACTCCCTCTCTGTATGAAAACACGTTACAACAACTGCAGGTAAAGTGTATGTTTCATTTTCCAAATCTTTTTTCTCGCATTGCATTATTTTATGTACAGGTCAGCAGGTACATAGGGGGATTAACTTGTGATATTTCGTAAAGTTTCCAATTCCATAATTAAACGGTTAACAATAAATGTGACTATTTCAAATTATGTATGGGTATTGGAAACATGCTAGTTATATCAAATATGTTAGAAGTTAATATTCCTGGAATAGTTATTGTATTAAATATGGTTAGGTCTTCCACTTGAAACGGGACGCCAAATCCAGGTTTCTGCAAACTACTGAAAGCATGACTTACTTCCAAAAAGGATGTGCAACATTGCAGAGTGCAGTTGGTATGTTGTTGTGGTAAATGCATTTTTATTGAGGGGATTGGGTTGCTCTTGAAAGTATATTTCTTAAAAGCGGGACACCAATAATGTGTCCCACGGCGTCCCGTTTTCTAAGTGCAACGTTGCTTCTCTAACCTTAACCATGAATAACTGTTTGGATTTGTCAAATAAAGCATATAATGTTTATACAGCACAATGGAAATACATCCGGATAGCCATAAATATGTCAAATGAAGAATTATTGTTTGCAATGAGTCACCAATAATTTACGCGTAGTGCTACACACAGGGAATTATACTTTCTTTGCAGTGCTGTCCGATCTTGCTTACAGAATTGGTGAATCTACATACATTCCAAAGTAATATACAAAGTCTCCCTAACAAAGCATCTTACAAGATTTGCTTAAGAATCTGGGGTCTCCACACAGATAATATTTTAAGAAAAACATGCTTAAATGCGTAAATTTGAAAATTTCACGCTTTTTGGTGTCTCATCTACTTGGGGAAAAATCAGTTTTTTGTACATATCATAACGACTTAATGGCATATATTATGCTTTGTAGATATAAAAGTTTGTAAGGCATCCCTAAAGCTTGTGGTTGAGACCGACCATCTCAGACTGTGCTATTATGATGTACTTTTCAATTGGAAGGTGAAATATATCACAGTGTAAGTTGGGATACCAAACCTAATGGTCCCACCCTTTGTTTTCGAAACCACCTATATACACCCCTTCTTATCAAGCACGTTCATGTTTTTAATGTTGAAATATAGGCTAAGGCATTCTGGACTTGAAAGTACCTTAGTTGAGTCCGTGTAGGACTACAATAAGATACGTTTCACTACAGAGTACGTGTCGATACGCCATCTGTTTGTCTACACTGAGTGCTGCCACTCCAGTTGGTAGCTGTCAAATTAACATGTTCATTTCAATACTACCCAGTATAAAGTGGGTATGGAATAACGGTGGACTTTGCCGTCCAACGTGGAGGTTAAACCTATTTTTGACGTCAAAAATTCCATAGTTTCACCTTTTGAATCAAAATATCGTCAAAGACATAACTAGAAGCTTTAAATGGAAGATGGCCAATTTCTAAAACCGCACAGGTCTAAGTTTAAGCAAGCAAGTAAAGCCAGTTTTATTGAGACATTTTGTTTCTTCTTTTTGCAATCGTAGATTCCAATTCGAAGACGCTCTGAGTGTGTCGAGAGCCTGGCAAGCGTTGACGAAGATACGAGCCAATTCACGCCACGCATGTTTTGCGCGGGTTACACGAGGAAGCAGCGTGACACATGTTTTGGCGATTCCGGCGGACCTTTCATGCGAAAAATAAAAGTTGGAGGTGTTGGACCGAGGCGCTGGGTTCAAGTCGGCATCGTTAGTGCAGGAAAGGGTTGCGCAGTGGAAGGACAGTACGCGTTTTACACCCATATACCAAAGTTAGTTCCCTGGATCAACTTCGTCATGGCTAGTAACCACACCCCTTCAGAAAGTGACTTGGTACAGATATGAGAACACTCGTTTGAGGTCAATCTTAACGAGTTATATTTCTGTGAGGGGGGCAACAGAGGTTGGAAGAGTTTCACGAAACACGATCTTAGAGGCCACGATGTCGATCTATAGGCTGTGTGATTTTATCCATACATCGCGCTATCTCAAGCAAAACGCTTGGCCCGTCGCAAACCCATCTGTAGTCCACTGAATTTGAAACCAACATGGGTGATTGGGGAAATATTTCAGAATGTATTATAAATGGAATTTTGTATTATTGGTCAATTAACACCTATGGCTTCACCTATCATAGTGCATTATAATGACTTAAATTAACATCGCACCAGTATTAAGTAATCAAATGCCTTTGCAATATTCAAAGCCATGAATATGTTCCTTGGGTGTGACCTTTGACCTGTAGGTCTACTTAATGGTGTGTGGCAAGTGAGTGCCTGAATTGTGGTACTACTAAACGATTTCACCATGATTTTACGAAATCATGTGACTTAAATATTAAGCGATTTTAAAATGAACACGATGATTTCGTGAAACTGCTGCTTGTATACAACAATGGATTCTACGAGAAAGAAAAGCCTTTACTATTCGTAACCGGTCCTCAAGTATCTTAAATTGCTTTTATTTACGTACTTCTAGTAAAAATTTGATTTTTCTCATTGTATCAGCAGGAACATGTTTAGTGGTAAAAAGTACGACAAGCTGAGGGGGACTGGGGAGAAAGAATTCACCATTTTTATGAGTGATTTCCTCACGACAAGTTTGCTCGAACGAGCGTCTTTTTCCTGAGAACCACTTAGTAAATTACAACCAATCAAATTCTTGGATATCAACCACATGACTCACTTTCGAATACCATTTTGTGAATCGTTTTTCTTCAAGTTTGAGCGCGGATAATGAGAGACCACAATCGGCTCTCCTTGGTCACGTAATAGTAATCATTTCCCTTAAAACCTAACCAACTCTGACGCTGAAAGAAGAATTTGCTTCTTGAAACAATATTTGTAGTAACTTGTCCTGCGAACAAAATTTTACGGGGACGGGGCCGCAACCCAGCATGGCCATACACAGCGGGAAAAGGTGCCTCATGGGCAGTTGACCCTACAAATTTTCAATGGAAATTTTGATCACATCGATTTTTAATTCCTTTGTGCATTGAGAATGCCGGAAGATTGTTTAGATGAGACTTGAAAGACAGGGAAAGTGCCATTTTCGGAAATATAATATGGAAACCATTTTTGGCAGTTTTTTTCTAGTAACAAAAAACGCTAACTTACAGTGGCCCTCTGCTTAGCGTGTTGCCGCTCTGTCCAAAAATTTATGCGTACGGCCAAGCAGCCCAAGCCCTGCCTCGTGCGACACATTCGTCAATGCTGATAATACATTAATATCAACAATCTCAACGACAACGAATCGGACGAGCGCAAGAAAGTACGTCATTACACAACAGCTGTAAATAAAAGATTCTGCCGAGAAACTTTCTCTCCGAGACACTAATCATGAGATGTATGAGATGTATCTCAACCCTTCATTTCGATAGTGCGCCCTCTTAAATCGAAGACGCGTTCAGGTTCAGGTTTTACAAAAAACCACTTTTAGTTTGACGGTTAAAGCTTTACATCTTCAGAAATCTTGAGTTAATTTGGAATGTCGTTTTACCGAGGATAGAGTACAGCATAATAGACATTTTTGCCCTTATCGTTGAATTTTGACCACCGTAATCAGTCCGATTGCGATATTGGTACAGCTTACCTGTGCATTTTTCTTATTTTCTATTTAAATAACTTTGTGTAAATAGTTAACAAGCGAGTACGTTTGACCAGGGAGTTGTAACAATTCCTTGGTTTGACACACTATTGGTTCAGAGTTGAACTTTCTACAATGGATGTAACATTTTTATTTTGTAAATAGATTGCTAAACTTTCAGCAAAACAGATCACCCAGTTTCAATCAGCCTTATTCCTGTTCAAGTTTGATAAAATGTTGTTTTTCAGTGTCAATTATATAAATAAACAATCCTAATTTACCGTATATACACGCCTTGCATAGATCAGCGTATTTTCTAGGTCAGAGGTGGAACATGATGGCTTGACAAGCCAAAAAAGTTTATGAGTTAAGCCAGCGGCTACAGACTTGACTAAAGTTGTACGTCCTTAAGTACATTGCTTTTTTTTTTAAGCTTTCCTAGACGCAATTTTTTTTTTATCAAATTTGGCATTAGAAATGCTTTTCCTATAGAAGGCACGAGACGGGACCAAAGCTTAACTCAGTTCACCAGAGTTGTACAGTTGGGGCTGGAGTCCGAAAATTCCACGTCCTAAAGAACCGTGTGGATTGAGAGAAACCAAGTGAACTTTTTAATCAGGTGGTGTTAGGATTTGCCGGACGGGGAAGGGGTTAAGGGGAGGGGTGCACCAACTCGAAACAAGACAGGGTCGACCAGCTACAGAAAGGTTAGTTACGGAAGGGCGGGAGATTTAAGGAGGGGATTGGACAGAAATGAATATTTTTTTAAATATAAGTAGAGACCTTAGGTCATTTAACCTCTAACATAGGCACTTGTCTTATACTGAAGAGGATTTTTAATATATGAATGGAAAACTTAGCCTCAAGCACGATTCGAAGTAGCGACCTCCCGACTCATATATATATATATATATATATATAATATTCTTATCATCAATGTTTTGCTTGTTGTGCACAATGTTATATCATTTTTTTTAAATCATCACTTGAAGACTATTTGGGGGATAATTAATAGCTGTGCAAAAAATCGGGGACGATTTTATTAGAGCGATAACCTTAACTACTACACCTGACTGCATGAGCCAAATCTGGACGTAATTATGAGCTGAACATGGACCACATGACACGTTGGATAACATGAGCCAGATTTGAATTCCTTGAAAGCAATTTTCGATGGGCATGAGCAGGAAAGGCCCTCGTTTGCGTCAAACTTAGGTAAAAGGTAAACACGGGTGCTCTTTAACTCTGATTGTGCGAAGAGTGCGACCTTGACCCTTAAACTCTCTTGATCGTGAGCGGTGTTCTCCTCTTAGACAGTGTGGGGGAAAACAAGCTATATATGAGTGGTATGGGCATTGAGCACAGTTTACATGCTATAAAACTTAGATACGTGAAGAAATAAATTCACAGATTTATTTTTAACACTGTTAGCACAAATTAGTCAAACATTGTCTGATACGCCTAACCCAAGTTAGTCAAAGGCGTTTGACTAATTTTGTACCAATTGACTAGATTTCTGACCAATTTTCAACCTCTTTGACCAATTTTTTACCAATAATCATTGGTCCATCATTGTGCAATTAGTCAAATATCATTAGAAATTGGTCAAAATGAATGACTAAAATGGGTTAGGCGTATCAGACAATGTTTGACTAATTTGAGTTTACAGTGAAATGAGTTTTAAACACTTTAGTTTCTCGCTTGGGGAACAGGTTTTGTTTGAAAAATAAATCAAAGTTGATTTTATATCATTGTATGGACTCGACCATTTTGCTTGGTCTTTTTAACCCAAAGTATCTGGAAGTAAATGTTGAGTTATGTTGAGTGATTTCCCACGAAATAACCCAAATGGTGCCTTGTTGCTGAAATTCAGGGAAAATGTCCTTTTGAACACGTAAGATTAGATGTGCAGGAAATAATATAAATTACAAATTTTATTCCACTGCTAGGTCTAACGAAATGTTCAATCACATTTAAAATAACATTTTCTGCACAAGATCGCAACTTAAAGCTTCAATCAAATACAAAATAAATTCAGCTCTCACTAATATGGCAACTTATCGACTTTTCAATACCCTTCATAGTGGCTAGAGGGGGGGGGCAGGGGGGCAGTTCCCCCCACAAAGCCTCCGAAGGCCTCTGTCGGAAATATAAAAACACTTCATTTGAAACACTTACAACACTTCTTATGTTTTTAAGCAGAATTACACATCGATATGTCAACGTGAAAATCAAAAGTCGTCCTCAAAACTCAAAATTGCCCGGAAAGCAAAAGAAAAAAAAAAGTCCCCAGAATTTCGAATCGTACAACTATCAAGATCAAGATAATAATCTGTCGGAATTTTTTTGCTTTTGACCCCCCACAAATAGTATCTAGCTACGCCACTGACCCTTCATTTCAATCATTTCAATCCAGTTTACAAAACTTCCCTTAACCCATCAGTTAATCTAATTAAGCCCTAACATAAACACCCGTATCCATACATCTGGCTGACGTTTTATTTTGAAGCATTGAGAGCAAACAGGAAGAAGACCTTGTCACGGTTAAAGATAATATTTTAAAGTGCTTAAAAATTAAAAGGTGCCAGATCTCTTATTTATTGTTATTTATTGGTCTTGCGACTTCAAAGTGTAAAATAGCGGCGGGGACCAGTCGTGAAGTGCGGCGGCTTGGGGGTTAGCTCCATAAGAGACACACGTGGCTGATTCACAAATTGTACCAAAACACAGTTGATTTGAATACTGTACAGTCCATTCGTCTTGTTTTATTGATTCCTCTCTCTCAAATAACGTTGCAAAAACACAATCAGGAAAAATTAAAAGGCCGGCCATATTGATGATCAATTACAAATTCATTATGTACACGGTTGACTACATGTTTCGTCTTAGAGGTCTAGAACACGAGTGGCATGGGATCCAGGCTTCCGGCATAAGGGCAGGAGGTCTACTATTATGGGATAGGCTTCTGATTGGCTGAAAGTACCATGCCACAAATAAATAACCAATCACAGAGGGAAGGGGAAACCAGACAGACTAGATGTCGTGTGCATCGTCTTAAATTTATGGAAATGAGGTATTGCATCAGAACCTGACGGACCGTACATACAATCAAAGTCAATAGCACTTATTTCACAAAACGTATACTATAAATTGATAGGGCCAAATACTAGTAAATATGTGGCATCCTTATGATCAGATTGGTTACATAAATCGTTTTTCTGGGCATAACGTGTCCATATAAAGAACAAACGGGATTTCAACAACCAATTCACATACTAGCAACCTGAATTGTAGCTTTCATGAAACTAAATTTGACTGATATTTGAATTTAGGGTAAAATATGTACGGTATAGTCTTTGACATCAGTGTATAACTGAAAGTTATGACCTAAGTCATTTTGCCTTGCAAGTGACAGTTTCCTTGTAATACTGAAATTAATAGTAGAACAAACTGATGTATGGTAATGACCAAAACCAAAATCAGAGAAACGTAAAGCTAATGGTGCTTTGTATTCTGTAAAGATATTGCAGTCACCTTGGATTCCTTGTCATAAGGACAAGGAACCTATGCTATTGTGCACCCGATTTAAGTGTATGTGACGACTTGACTTGTAAACAGACAATCACCATATTGCCAAGTTGGATTGACTTTGTCTCTCCTACTCAGATGAACTTATTGAAGGTAGCACGATTATAATTCAGGCGATATACTTCGCCAAAAATATTGCCTGACAAATATAGACCCTAAAAGCTTTCTTTTGAACTTCAGAAGTTTAGCAAGTGAAACAGGTCAACGAGGTCAACTCTTTCTATGTGTGCTTCAAAATCAGCGCGTCTTTCGAATTGACGAGTTTCGTCTACTTCCGAAATGTCTATGATACCAAACAAAGACATCGTGTCTACACCAGAACATAGAGGTTCTTCACCTAACGTCATCATGGTCCGGTTTTTGCCTGTACAACCCACTGGTGCCATCCAGCTACTTACGGCACTCCCAGCATTTGCGTTCTGTACACTCATAATATAGGTCAAAGCGTAAAATGTTTTGTTCCAGTCTTTTCAAAAATAGTTTTCTTAACTAAACTCATAGGGCTGTAGGGATCGATTGTACGGTTACATAAAAAAGCACCCTATCGTCGTATCTTTAGTCGCTCACAGGATATGAAGTCAGCGCTGCGCAATCTAGTAGGTGGACCATTTACCAAAGGATAGAGGTCTTCCAATCACCCTTCAGTGAATAATCAGACAGGATGCTATCAATATCAATATCTGCCCTTGGTGCAGGTAGGCCTACTATCATGAAGTTTCCTTCGTGCTTCGCTGGCGCTAGTCACTTTAACCATTTGTAATGGTAAAACTGTATAGGTTTAAGGATGAAACAATGCTGTTAACTTTTGCGAGCATCTCAAGCAGCCTTCTTGACTGGCCTCGTGATCTTAAACGTACAGTCCTGTCAATGTATGTGACACATACTGTGGCACGCTGCAGCTTACAACGCATAGAGGATAGCCTGAACTCGCAGTCATTGGCATCGAATTTCACAAAAACTGAATCAAAAGAAACCTGGGCTCTATTTCATAAAAGTTAAAATATTCCTATCTTGGGCTTAGGAAGAATTCATTCCTATCTTTATGCTAAAGTTGTTCCTAGGTTAAGGAATGATCTTTGGTGTATTTAAAAATGTTCTTAATTGATTTGGCAAGAAATTCACAAATAAAAACAATGTCACTTTTGATTTATCCCTAAACATTTGAAGAAAGGAATGATTTCAGATTAATCGTTCCTAGGCGGTTTAGGAACTTTAATTTTGAGAATTGATCAAAAAGGCCGCTAGAACCAATTTGCGGTGGTCGTATTATCTTATATTGCAGGAACTTCCGGGGGCTTCTCCCCCTGGACCCTGCCAGGGGCCCTTGCGCGGGTCCCTGGACCCCACGTGTGCAAACTCGCGCTTTGCGCTCGTGGTGCACCTTCGGTGCACTTGTGACAGTCGGGGGAATCACAGGTTGTGCTCCCACCTCCGAAATCTTGCACACGCCACTGGACTCCAGAGTTCAATACTTCTGATGAAGAATTCCAGAAGCTATCTACTCTACGTTTTATATTTGTTGGAAAGAGATAATAAATCCCCAGACCCTGTGATTTTTCTTGAGGAAATCAGCAACAAACTTTCCTCCTCATCAAGAAAACATTGCTTACAAAGCGGAAGGTACGAAACACTGCAAGGATTGACCCAAACGTTTGTACACAGTGTACAAGATGCGCGCTATAAATTTGACGTCCGATATGGCTGACTTTGTCGTCATTATACGTATTTGTGACGTCAGTGAAGAACCTCTGCACAGAACTAGACGAAGTGGGTTAAGGTAAAAGACGATTTTGAAGCAAAGATAAAAAGCTGTGACCTCACTGACCTGATCCACTTTCTATCCTCAACTGCAACAAAGCGTTCTCTAAAAGGTCCAACAGGATCGGTCAAGATAGAGTCGGCAGTTTTCCTCCCTGAGAGTAGCTCTAATCTTTTATTGTTTATTACGCCTTTATCGACCCTCTCTCTCATGGGCGGCTCTAAGAAATTTTGTTTGGGGGGGGGGGGGCAAACTCAAGTCCGTATTCAGGGAGTTTCGGAAGATCCCCCCAGCGATATTAATGGTCAGCTCCGGATAGTACAATAGCCTCAATGGGAGTATGCGTAGGCGTAGGGGCCCAAGTTGATGGTGGGGGGGGGGGCTTTAACGATCTGCCAGAAAAATAGAAACAAAAATTACAGCACGCTCCGCGCGCATTCAAAATGTTAATGTACATATCATATAGGCATGCATCCGTTATCACACCGCATGCCAATTACATACAATAATTTGCCACGTTACTACCTATTCCATATTGGTTATAATTCTGGGGGAAGTCGTTACAATAATGATGATAATAATCAGTGGTGTAGCCAAGATTTCTCTCATGGGTGTGGGGCAGGCACTATGTTGTGTGATCGCCGGCCTGGGGGAGGGGTCTAAGGTGAGGGGGTGTCCCCCTCCCCTTTGAAAATTTTTTGAAAAATTAGGTGTCCATACATGCAATCTGGTGCCACATATGCTACCTTTGAAGTAAAATTTGTGTGAAAAAATTTACCGTACGTATTTTAGTACGAAAAGAAAAAATAGGCATCACCCCCTACCCTTTGAAAATTTTTGAAAAGTTAGGTGTCCTTACATGCAATCTGGTGCCATATATGCTACCTTTGAAGTAAAATTTTGTTTTATTTTAGGTACTAAAAAATCGGCGTCAGTGACGGGGGCATGCCCTAATGGCTCCTCAAATACACCACTGATAATCATAATATATGAGTTTAACCATTAAAAAACACACTGGTGAATAAATACCGAATATATAGGCCTAGGTGATGGTGCAATCCAAATCAGAACTATATTTTAATTACCAAGGAAGTTTTTTAAAGTATCGATTTCCGTTAAGCTACATTATTATTGCATTATTTTCTTCAGTGGGTTCCCGAAAAATTCTCAGAATATTGCCCGAATTTTCACAAAAATATTTTGTTGGGGGAGCTGCAGCCCCCCGCCCCCTCCTCCTACGCCTATGGGAGTATGGTTATTATTATGTATTACAGCGATGCCCCATGTAGTCTTCAAAAGCTCTTCAAAAACCATTTCAGGCAGTAAGTCATGAGCTGACTACTTTAAAATAAATACAACCATATCAACCGATCGCTACCGTACTACCATAGGGGTGGAGTAAGACCTGGTGAAATGGGCAAGGCGGCTTGATCCATTTGTATAAAATGAGCCCCACCTTTAAATATTTTATTGTTTCTTTCATTGTGTCACAATATGTTTCAGCTATGCCAAGAAGCCATAAAATGCTGGTTTTCTGGATTGTTCTCTTAAACTAACGAAAATTTCGAGCATGAAGACACTTGAAAACGATGAAGTGATAGCACTAGTATTTTGGATCTCAGTACCGTTCCGAAACAATTTTTTAAAGGGGGGGGGGGGATTCCCCTAACTCAGAACGACGTCTCATCCTATATACAAATAGCTAGACCACTAGTCAAAAGTCTCATCACACTGAGCTTAGATTGACTGTTTGGTGTGTTTATTTAAATCAATTGAAACGACGATATACTTTAGCACAGAGGTGGAGAACCTTTTGCTTATAACAGGCCATTTGACAGTCATAAGACCGCTCGTGGGCCAACGGCGCTGTCAGTTTGGACAAAGGAAGGGAAACCTCTCTTTCTATGGGAAACACAATACTTTTAGACAACATGCCCGTTACAACTTTTTGTAGAAAGATACCTATGCTAATCTGGCCTGGTGACACCCGGGCAAAACTGCTTTTAGTCGTGGATGATAATCAACACGACTACTGGGTGGTGTATCTAATGACCCCGAAATCTCTGAAGTGTCTGCAGAACTATGGGCATTTCACTCCAGCATTACCATTACACTCTATAAATGACATTATGATGCCTAAGCTAATCAGATTACAAATATCACAGCGTGATCATTTGTTTTGATTAATTACCTTAGCTCGCACTAACGGCAGGTCCATTTGTGATGTCTGAAGTATATATAGTAGCAAACAAGCAACTGAGAAAACGCGCGCCAAGCGCGCCGAAAAAAAATGTCGTTTTGAAAGCAGTTTATTAATGTTTAAACTTCGCATTGCATTGGAAAGTTATTCACTTCTTTAATTTTAAGCCCACTCAAGGAAAAGGGAGGGCCTAACCCATCTCGAATTACATGTTTTTTTATTTATCATTTTTATTTTTGAAAACTGAAGACCATGCTTTGCAAACTTTGGGGGGGGGGCAAATGCCCCCCCCCCCGTGCCCCTATGGCGAGCCGCTAATGCTGCGTATACTGGTAAGCAGTGCGCACTGTCGAGCAGTAATAGCGTCCGTGAAAACCATTGCATTTCAGGTGACAATGGGAAGGTGAACACACAGTGAACGCGCATTCACACGTTCACATAGAAATCGAACGCACCTTTACTATGCACTGCTTAACACACTGGAACTGTTGATATGATCCTTCTTATTCGCTTCAATTTCACAACGTGGGGTGATCCGTCTATTTCATAGTAGCCGATATGTCGATAATATCAAATGGGATTGTTCTGGATGAGGTCAAAGGTCACCTAAAGTTACTACAAATGGAAGCCTAAAGCCATAAAACAAGCGAGCTATCTGTAAAAGGAGTTCTTTCAATACCGTATGTTGTGCAACGTAGGTAAAATTAGATTATAAATAGCTATTGAAAAATATTTGGAATTGGTAAATGACAAGCCTAAAACCTTGTTAAAACAATAACTCAGTAATGTCAAGGTAGATGGACTTCCGTTTCTGTAAAATGCAGATCTACTTTAGTAATATCCTTATGAGATTGCCTATGGCTAAAATACACGGGATCGCGAGGTCAACAGAGCTCAAAAGTTGGACACTTCATTGAAAGGTTGACTTGAAGAACAGAAGATTATCATAGGCAAACTATGAGGTTGTTATGATGCAGACTCACTTTTGCACTGTTTTAGGTAGAGTATAAAGGTAATTTGAGGAAGATTAATGTTTCATAAGAGAAGTAGTAAAATATTCTTCACCATGAATTAATACCTTGATGGTGGAATATGATACTTCTGGCAAGTGTTGTAGTTGAGACCACAGTCTTTGTGACACAGACCACACCCTACAAAATCGATAAAAAGCCAGCTAACCGTATACCTATATGGTTGACAATACAACAGACTTAAGCTTAATCATTTCATGTTGTGTGCTATAGCTTATATACCATAACTTGATGTTATACCATAAGGTAGACTTAGGGAAACCTTCCGTAGACAGAGGGAAAGTGGTTTTTAGAGTTGAAATTATGCTCCTGTTAGTCAGTTAGTAGGTACCATTTACTAGCCGGTCCTCGATGTAGGACTCGGCTGAGAGGACTAGGCTCAATTTAGGCCAGTTAGTATGAGGCCAAGGCCAAGGCACTACCCCACCGGCTGGGCCTTGAGACCTCCAACTTTACTTCAGGTAAACACAAAGCCATGAGGCTTCGTAGCATAAGCATGTGGGGCTATATGGATCGGGGCACAAGTGTTTTTTTTTTGCCCGTTGTCTATGCCTTTTGACACAAACTTTGACCTAACGTCTACAAATTTTGCCAAAATGTGGAGGTTTTCCAAAAAGTTTTGGGGGCACAGTCCCCCTGTCCCCGCCTCGTACGCCTATGCTTCGTAGTAACTCAACTTTCTTTATTGGTGAAAATTTCACTAATGAAGTGTCAAAAGTTTGAATCCAGCGACAGAGCGTTTGACTTATGAAGGCAACATTTATTAGAGTTTAGGTGATACAGACTAAAATAGAGAACTGTACCGCAAGGTGCTATGATTATGCTCAAATTAGTTTTGATATTTAGAGAGTACTTAATTAATCCAAGCATTCGGTGACATTTACAATAGACGAGTTGGGAAATGTTTCCACGCCATACAAATATGGGAATGGGTCAAAGGTGAAGTGTACCACGCTTACAGTGTCCCAGCGCGGATGTTGCATGCTGAGCACGCAGAGCTAAACACATTCACGTTGTCATGGTACACTTGACCTTGTGACCCGACCGGAAGTACCGAATTTCCCAACCCGTCTATTAATTGCTAAGTTATAACATTACCAACCCAACGAAAACTTGAAGCAAGCGCACGTGGCATCACGACCTTACGTAGGTCACTACTCCTTTGCTTTTAACTATTTTTCAACCCATTTTCTCCTATATAATCTCATGTTTACGTAATCAGATATACCCTACACACTAGAATAAGTAGCTTTAGCTCCAATTTTACAAATCCAAAATGATTTTTTTTTACTTACAACCTTCCTTTCGCCTCAATTTAGAAACGACTCGGGCAATTCTTGCACAGTATATTTCATAAAGAAAAGGTGTGAAAATATACACATGGGCAAATTTATGAGAACTTGGGTTGGAGGTCACATATTCACGACACTGCTGATAAATACAAACCAACAACTGCCTATACACACCTTCTTAAAATGGTTTGTGTTCAATCAGTTCGTTCGTTGTTTCCAGAGAGTGACAACAGCGACCATCCTTGAAGGCTTTTGGTTATGAACTTGGAGTCATATCATATTACACCCTGCGTTTGGAAATATTGAAATGCAAAGAGCGATTACATTCAAAGAGAGTGCACGAAACTGAGATCATGTAAGGAGTCACCCATTTTTCATCAAAGAAAGTGAGTGCGTGGTACTCAAGAGCACGTTTTGCACTTTTGAAAAATGGTTGATCCCTAAGGTAAACCTGCCATTTTGTCTGCGGCGTAGGATTAACCAGGTGCAATTTATCGATGAACTAATAAGGACAGAGGTTTCTTTGGTAGGCTACATCTTCCTTTTGTAGCTAGTCCTCGGGACTGTCTTGCTTGTCAGCCTCAATCTCAAGACGCATATGAGCTTCCTCTCTTTCGATTGCTTGCCCCTGGTCTCGTTCTTCAACTCCACGCTCGCGATGAACAACTCCACATGCAGTACATATGACCAAAAATATTCCAATGCCACTAAGCCAGTCCGGGGTTACACCTAGGATGGTTAATTCCATTATTATCGTCAGTGGTACCTGTATTGACGACATAACTGAAACAAAATAAGATTTTTCAGTTGTTGCAAACGCGTAGGATAATAAGCAATGGTATAGATAGCTCATCAGACCTATCCCAACAAGTAAGTACCGAATCCTTCCGCAAGGTGGTATCGACCATCGTTGTGTGAAGGCACCCATCCCGGCAGATAGAATAACCGCGCAAAGGGATAAATACAACACTATTTTGGTAGTATTTACATTCATTAATCCTAAAAGGCGAAGACAAATTGACGACAGAGCAGTTAGAATCATGGAAGCAAAGGCGGCTACCACTCCAAGCAGTTCCATCTTTTTACTGTGATCCATCGATTCGGACGGAAAGAGAAAAGGAGGTTGTACAATCAGCAGAAGACCAGCAAAGTTTATAGTCATTAGAATGACGTCACAACAGTAAAATGCTTCTCGGAGAATAACCCACGCAAGCACTCCCACGAAAACCGGAGCACCCATTACGATAGTATTAACTACCCCGGCAGATATGCTATATAGAGCAAAATACATACAGCCTGTAGAGAAAGTATACTCTCTAAATGTAAAGGAGTGAATTTCACTCTTCGACGACTGCCTACAGTGACCACTCTTTCTTCGAGTGAAAATTTCACTCTGCTGGGAGTGGTAATTCACTCCAAATGAGTGAATTACCACTCCGGGCAGAGTGGAATTCCACTCGAAACAGAGAGTGGTCACTGTAGGCAATCTTCGAAGAGTGAAATTCACTCTTTTACATTTAGAGAGTACCCGTTACTCCACGAGAGAGCAGGAGCGCAAGTTCACGTCTTGACGAAGGCAAAAACGTTACTCTCAAGTTTGAAGATAAGCCGAACATCAATGAAAACATTCCTTGTAAAGCAGCTTTTGCAAATGAAACTTCTTCGAATGGGATTTCAGTTACAAGTTTCACCCAAATTGTTTGAAGTCCACAGCAAATACTTGCCAGCACAACTGCAAACAGTCCTCTATACCGCCAGAGGTTCCCTTTCAGCCAGTAAAATTTTGCGATTTGCTTTGATTCCCCTTCGATTTTGCAAGATATTTCGGGGTCCATTTTATAAATAGAAGGGGTGACTAATCACACCGTCAACATCAACTTTCCTGAAGAGTAAACAGATAAGCAGAGACAAGGTTTTGTTTTGTGTTTAATAAATTTACGCACAGAGAATGATGCCACCAATAAATAATGTAAATAATTGAATAAAACATGGTCGTGTACAGGAGGATGAGGTTGATGGAAATACTGTAAAATTTTGTATCACGAAAACTTTGTAAATTTCATATTTTCATGTTCAGTAAGTTGATCGTAGGGTTTATATTTCTTCGTGTAATGATATACCCTTGTAACGGAATATCTTTATTGGTCTTAGAGATTATAAATCTATAATGAAAAAGATGAACCTCATGATGAAAGAAATAATTGTCTTTGTAGGATTTACCAAGCAGGGGCGTAGCTAGGATTAAATTTTTAGGGGGGAGGGGCTAGGTAACAAGTGGGGGCGGCACCGCCGAGGGTCAGGCTTGTTAAGACAAGCGGAGCGCCACCATCGGTTGGCACGGAGCGTGCAAGAAAATTTTTGGCTTTACAAACCCTCCAGATGGCTGGAAACGGCACTTCCCACGTGTTTTAAGCTGCATGTACTCAGCCTTGAAATTCGAATCTCATGTCTGTCATTTCTCAAATAATGAGAAAAAATCAATCCATGAAAACTGGTAATACACAAGGCCGCGACATACACTTTTTTGCTAGGGGGAAAAAAGTGGGCATTACTGATCTGTGGCCTGGGGGAGGGGACCAAAGGGAACGGGTGTCTCCCTCCCCCTTGGTTAAAATTTGTAATTTCAGGAGGACGTATAGATAGCAAATGGTGCAATGTTTGAGGGATTTCAGCTTTAAAAGGAAAACGAAAAGTAGTTGTGACTAAGTGCGACAAAAGTCAGTTTTGAGAGCGTGAGGGATATGATGTGAAGCATGACCTCAGACATTGAACTCCGTTGTGGGGGAGGGTTTAAGGGAGGGGAGTGAGTGTTATTGGTTATAAAACGTTTTTATGACTAAACTGGCATGTTTTAAAAACGTTTTTAAGCCATTGATGATTGAAGCTACCTATAGCAACAACAGCAACATTGTAGCTATGCATAATCGCGCGTAGCGCGAGAATTTTAGAAAAGTAGGCTAGAAATACATCCTAATAGAGCTGTAAATGATTGGTGATGTGTACAGATATTGGCATGAAAATATTGATCTGCGTATTTGAAATTGTTTAAGTTCTATCATTACGATCACGGCTATTTCTTATATTTTACTGCGTTTTCTCCGTATATTCTCAAAGTTGGAAACGGTGCACTTTGAAGATTTCTGGGGGTAATTGCCCTCCCCCGCTGTGTACGGCTGTGAATATCGTATGAGCTGAGATAATACAAGAATCATACTGAATTCCATCTCGTCACATGCTTTGCATTCCGAGATTCCGTGAGAGCGTGCTGTGATACAAAGCCCCATTGTGCTGTTGGTTCTCGCCGGAGAAGCCTCGTTTTCATGCAGCTCCATGTAAGTTCTTGTTAGCTTACAATAGTTTGTAAGCTTATGCAGCCGTATTCACCTTTTGGACACCTGTGACGTCATCAAAAAGTAAAATACATAAGAAATCGCGGATTATCGCTTTACACCCTTAGGATATAGTAACATTACGACAGTACGTAAAATATAGTACCAAGTTTGTACTTATTTGTACATAATTATGCAACTCTTCATACAACTTTTGATAGCATATTAGTAACAAATCAGTACAATATGTGAATACAAATGCAAAAAAAAAAAAAAAGAACTTATAGCGGAGATCGCGACCAAAATCAAAACAAAATGTACCGTTCGGTAAACTGGCACTTCGTGGTTACCATAGAAATAAAAGTGAGGGAGAATGCTGAAGCAATGCATCCATGCATGTTTAACCGGTGAAGCCACGAAAATGTGAGGGCGCTTTCGTTGTACGGCAAAAGACGGGTTGATTGGTGTGTCTCCGTACGTACAGTGTGCATTCTGCTGCAGAAGTTATAGCTTATTTTTTCCGTTTTTCGAAAGATCAGGAGTAATTTTTACAACAGAAATCAGACATGGTGCCTTAAGTATTTTGTTTTATACTCCTAACTTGAAAACTTGTAGTTTCTTTGCCAATACTTGGGGTTAAAGAAATGGCGTGATATTTGTATTACGCGCAGGTGCTCTGTTGCCTTACAGCGTAGCCAATTCAATGGCTTCAGTCCAGATCGGCAGACGTCATTCTCCCTTACTTTTATTTCTATGGTAGTCACCTAATTTCGGTCGAAGGTTTTGCGTCGAACACCACACACTTGACTCGATTATGTTACACATTTTTTCTCATAATCAGATTTTGGTTCCATAATCTGAAAATTCCTTTTGACACCTTCGACATCGACAAAAGAGGAAAACTCGTACATTATGTATGACCGTAAAACGAGCTCTATTTCCATAAAATTTTAAAAATAGTACTACGAATTAGCACACATTTGTATCAAATTCGGCAATTCGTACTGATCGCCAAACGATTATCCAATGAGAGCTCAGAATCTGGAGTATTCTCTGTCACGTCCGAATAGTAATATATATATATTTATATTAGAATATAAAACGTGACCATAACATGTGACTATTGTAAGCCTAGAAGCCTGTGGCTTTTGATTCTCGTAGTCGCTGCTTTATAGTCACGTTGTTTCAGTATACTGTCGTTGTGATTTACCATGCCTTCTAGGCCTAATTACTTTCTCGGACAGTTATGAACTATCGTGCTTCAAAAGTTAAAAGCACGTTTCCATATTTCTTGGCTGTAATTTATCATGTCTTCTTGGCCTAGTTACAGCGCGTCAGCCGACTTACAAAGACAGTTATAAGAACACTCTTGTTTCAAGATTCATTTGGCATGTGGTTGTAATTTATCATGCTGTTTGGGCCTAATTACAACATTGTCATTTTGTTATAATCAAACTTGTGTTACAGATTTGAATAGTACGTTTTTCGGCTACAACATCTTCCCGGTTCTATACTTTGGTTCTAATTTACCATGCCCTCTGGACCTAATTACATCACCTTTAAATCAAGTCATAAGTTTTGTGGCTACAGTTATAATTTCCCATGCCTTAAAGGCTATAACTACAAGCTACATAATCTTCAATTTATTTTGAGCATTAGAGTACGTACCTTTACCTGTACGTTTCACGGTGGCCAATTTGTGTACTTTTACATGCCTTATAAGCTTAAGAAATTGTTGTAACTCCAAATTTGCTTATCAGACCGCGCTTTCAGTCTGTTTCTTACATTGCACCCTCTTTTACGTTGCAGGTGTGTAAACGATCGGTGCTAATATGGCGGAAGAGGAACTAGATTATTCGGAGGATATTGAAGGTCAACCCTTAACTCAAAATGATCCACAGGCCTTGCCTCCTGGTGTAACCCCTGAAATTTCAAATTTCATAAAAAGAGCAATTTTGGAGGCAAATCAATCTCTTCCCGGTACTAGCAAACAAGGGTCTGAATATTTTGAAAGCCCTTCATTCAGTGCTATCAAAGCTAATCCTGACCATGATTCAGCTGTTATGGAACAAGCCGATTTTTCAGGGGGTTATTCGGTTGTAGAAGATGGAGAAGTTGTTGGCTCTCCTCAGTGTGATTTCGACATTGTTTCTAATATCTTCAGGGAACACAAACCTGAAGAGAATCAATTTGATGATATTCTAGATGGAGTTGTACAGGATTTGGAAATTGATAAAAAGGGCCCAGGATTATCCACTAAAATTGCAGAAGTCATTGGCAAGATGCTCAAAAACAAAATGTCTGAAGATAAAATAAAAGAAAAAGCTCAGAAATATTTGCGTCCCGAAAATTGTGAGCTATTGCAGTCTACTCGAGTGAATCAGCTCATTTGGGGTAAGCTTAGACCAGCAACAAGAAACAGAGATGTCAAATTGCAAAAAGTACAATTGCTGATAATAAAAGGCGTGATTGCTCTAGGTCAAGGAGCTCAGCATATTTTAGATGCACCGGGAATTGACAAAAATACGGTGCATGAAATATTTGATGCACTGGCCCTAATGGCTCAAGGCAATTTGGAACTCAATTTGACTCGGAGAGAATTGATCAAGCCAGATCTCCACAAGGATTTCCAAAATTTATGCTCTAGCGATGTGCCTATAATGTCCATGCTTTTTGGGGATGATATATCTAAACATCTCAAAGAATTGTCGGAGACAAGTAAACTTGGGTCAAAAACGTCACGTGGTAGCGGGTTGCGTTACCGTCCGTACAACCAACGTGGAAGACATTACAGAGGCGGGGGAGAGCACCCTCCAATTCTTTTTTGTCCCAGAGAGGAAGGTCATGGGGCCACGTGTGCAAGCCGAGAGGGGCAAGTGTAAAGAAGACCTAAGGGTTCTGAATTGCCATGCAGCTGAGGTATGTCCCGATATACTTCAATTAAAACAAATACATGACAATAAAGTTGCAGGCCGCTTGAAACACTTTTACCAAGCTTGGGCTGGTATAACAGATGATCCCGAAGTGTTACAAGCAGTAAAAGGCCTAAAAATTGAGTTCTATGATAATGTTCCACCTCGTACATCTGGATTTTCGAAAGTGAAAGACTCGTTTGCGAGAAATTCTTACGATTATGAAATTCAGAAGTTGTTGGATAAAGGAGTAATGTCAGAAACAATTAGATCTGCCGGTGACTTTATTTCACCGATTTTCTTCGTTCCTAAAAAAGACGGATCAAATAGAATGATTTTAAACCTTAAAAGGTTCAACGAATATGTCCTTTATCAACATTTTAAGATGGATGGTTTACCGGCAGTTAAGACTTTGATGCGGCCTGACTGTTTTATGACGTCAATTGATTTGAAAGGCGCTTATTATTCTGTTCCCATTCACGGTGAATTTCGAAAATATTTGAGATTTTCTTACAAAAATGTTTGCTATGAATTTACATATCTACCTAATGGTTTAGCCTCTGCACCAAGGGCTTTTACCAAACTGCTCAAGCCTGCCCTTTCTCATTTGCGTAAAATGGGTCATAATGTCATTGGCTATATTGATGACCTGTACATTCAAGGTGATACCAAAGAAGAATGTTCAGAGGCAGTGTCCGCTACTGTAAAACTTTTCTCGGAATTGGGGTTTCTTTTCCATAGAGAAAAGTCAAAGCTAAACCCACACAAACAGCTCAAATTTTTGGGCTTTATTTTAAATTCAGAAAATATGACAATTTCGCTTTTTGATGAAAAAAGAGTCAAGACTAAAAGTAAAATCTTGGAAGTGATAAATTTGTCCTTGATTAGTGTTCGTAAATTAATTAGCTGAAATTATTGGCATATTGGTTGCTAATTTCCCTGGTATTGAATATGGACCTCTATTCTATCGGTCCCTTGAAAGAGACAAAATTTCTGCTCTAAAGAAATCACATGGTAACTTTGACAGTAAGACCATTTTATCACATGAAAGTAAGATGGAACTTGAATGGTGGTATGCAAATGTTGATAAAGCGTTCAAATATATAAGTCATGGCCAAGTTCATGAAGTACTATCCTGTGATGCCTCAATGAAAGGTTGGGGCGCTTTTATACAGAATCGTAAAGCTTCTGGTTCTTGGAATGCTAACGAAAGATCGCATCACATTAACTACCTGGAGTTACTTGCTGTAGAGTTTGGTTTGAAATCTTTATGTCACGATTTCCACCATACACATATTCAAATTTTGTGTGACAATTCAACAGCTGTAGCGTATTTGAACAAAATGGGTGGCATAAAATCGAGCTCTTGTGATGCTCTTGCCAAGAAGATATGGCTGTGGTGTTTAGATTATAATATCTCGATTTCTGCCGCTCATATACCAGGCAAGACTAATACCTATGCTGACTTCCTATCTAGAAATGTTCAATCGAATATTGTGGAAGTTAAATGACCTTGTGTTTTGTGAATTGGTTAAAATTTGGGGGTTGCCACAAATTGACTTATTTGCCTCAAGAAATAATGCTCAAGTTAAAAAGTATGTATCATGGGGTCCCGACCCTTCGGCCTTTGCCCTCGATGCATTTAGCTTGATGTGGGGCTCTTACTTCTTTTACGCCTTTCCCCCATTTAGCCTGATCGGGAAATCCCTGCAAAAGGTGGAACAAGACCAGGCAACCGGCATATTCATAGCTCCATTGTGGGCAACGCAAACTTGGTTCGTCAAACTAATGGAACTTTTGATAGATCAGCCTGTGTTATTACCAATGCGGGAGGATTTGCTAACGTTACCACACAACAAGGAAGTTCACCCTCTCCGCCACAGCCTAAAGCTCATAGCATGTCTCATTACAGGGAAGCGTTGCGACAGCAAGGCATTTCGGAACAAGCAATCGAAATCATTTTATCGGCTTGGAGACCAAGTACGCAACGCCAGTATGCATCTTCCTTTTCAAGATGGTTCCTGTTTTGCCGTGAAAAAGACTGTAGTCCGTTTATCACAACTATACCTCTAATTTTAGATTTTTTGACTAGCCTGTATAACGCAGGAAATGGGTATAGTAACATTAATACAGCACGAAGTATGCTGTCTTCTTTTCTAATATGCCCGCACCAAATTGGTAAAAATTATTTGATAAAAAGGTTCATGAAGGGCATTTTTGAGTTGCGTACGCCAGTTCCCAGGTACAAAACGATCTGGGATGTGTCGATTGTGTTAGATTATTTAAGACTTCTTGGAGAAACAAATACTTTACCCTTAAAATTGTTAACTTACAAGGTAGTGACGTTAATTGCTTTGATTTCGGCACAAAGATGTCAAACGTTAGGTTTGCTTAATTTAAATTCAATGGAAAAGAAGTCTGATATGTTCATTTTCTATTTAAGTGATAAGGTGAAACAGTCTCGTCCGGGAAACGTGGGTCTTGTTGTATATACTAAGTTTCCTGGAAATGAGCTATGTGCTTTTACTGCCTTAGAAAGGTATTTACATTTGACCAAAAGTTTAAGGAAAGACTCTAAACTATTCATTAGTTTTGTTCGACCTCACGCTTCTGTGAGCAGAGAAACGATTAGTAGGTGGATAAAATATGTTTTAAAGGAATCTGGATTAAATACCGATTTGTTTAAACCACATAGCACCAGATCAGCAGCAACATCAGGAGCCTTTGTCAGAGGTGTCCCAGTTGAAGATATCCTGCAAACAGCTGGTTGGAGCAATGAACTTTCCTTTGTTAGGTTTTATCAAAAGCCAATTACGGATTTAAAAGATAATAAGTTTGTTGAGTCCATTCTTACAAGTTGATGGATTATTGAAAACCAATTACAGAATTAGAAGATAATAAGCTTGTTGAGTCCATGAGTTATTGAAAACCAATCGTGACTTGTTTTCCTGTTCTTGAGCGTTCATGAAAGCTCTAGTTATATTGTTCTCTGAAATTATAGGGTTGATAAGAATCAATTTATTTTTGGGTGTTCTGTTCACATCTGTGGCTTTGAAGTCTCACGGAATCTCGGAATGCAAAGCATGTGACGAGATGGAATCCTAAAATGAAACGAGTGTAGTGAAGTTTGATTGGGATTCCATCGAGTCATATGCTTGCATGAAGGGATTACGTGCCCACCCAATTTTTGTTAGCCCTGACCCTTAACTTGGGTACAGATGTGAACGTTTTGAATAATGGGGCTTTGTATCACAGCACGCTCTCACGTAATCCCTTCATGCAAGCATATGACTCGATGGAATCCCAATCAAACTTCACTACACTCGTTTAATTTTAGGATTATGCATCCCCTTTCATTTATTCTACCTGCAATTCTCCCATATTCACTTTCTAGAATATCTCTGTTACATTTGTCCATCACCCTCTCCATAGGCTAAATGTCCACTACTCAATTACATATCCCCTAGATCATACCATTTGTCTCCAACCTAGGGTTACCATATTTATTTTCTAGCATGGAGGACATAGATCACTGTCCGGATGTAGGGTCTAAGGGAATCCCCTTCCCTTTGGAAATTTTTCCGGTTTTCAGTGGTGTCTAGATGCAAAGTGGTGTATCTGTGCACGGACTCAAACCATCGGTATATTACTTGGTCAGACCTTTAATACCACCAGTAAATCTTTCAAACTATTGAACCCGCAAAGCAGAAGTAGTGATCAAGTGGGAAACACATGAAATCCGGACCTTGTTGGTAATTTTACAAATCCGTCCGGACCGTGACGCCAGTGCTAACTACTATGTTGGCACTGTAATGGATAGAAGAATTATTCGAACGCAGTACCTTAACGTACGACATATTTTGTGTATAATACGTATAGGAATGGTCGTGTAAGAATGGTCTTCAGTGTATGGTTGTCATGCATGTTTTCAGTAAATCAACCAGCCATCCGAAAGGCAGAAAGGGTCTAAACCTGACAATGGCACATCCTAGTTTGTCGACGGGACGTTCGTTTCATCGTCCAAGTGAATTATATGCGAATTTAACGACAGTGCAGATTATATACCTAATTTAGTAAAAGTAGGCATTTTGAAGTTACAAGTTGATTTCATACGTGCGCAAAATGAGTTTTTCACACATTTACTTTTTCTTAATTCTTACACATTTTATTTTTTTATTTGTTTTTTGAAGGAAATACTTCAAAGGTTTATTTCCGTTCAAACATTTATTTTTTTTAATTCTTACACATTTATTAGGACACAAAAAAATCTGGGGGGTGGGGGCCTAGGCCCCCAGGCCCCCCGTAGCTAGGCCGCTGTTACCCAGCCCTCTTGTTCACAGGTGAGATATCTAAGATGAGTCAAGAGATGAAAGAGAAACTCGACGGATCAATTGAATCTAGCCAGTGTTTCTAACTCCGAATTTTGGTCTTATGGCTTAATGTTTGGCTGCGTCACTTGCCAAATCCTGGGTCTTAATTTCTGACCTATAATTCCCGAAAGAAAAAGTCATGACAGCACTGACGTCTGGCCTTATATAGCTTTCAGTCGAGCATAATAAAGGATATTAAGAAAGCTGTTTTAATGATTAGGTTATCAATCAATAATGATTAGGTTATTCAAATTTTCAAGACAAAAGGTTGACTGCTAAATTTACCCAAAATTATCGTTTCCTTCCAACTGTATAACCTTATTAACCCACATTTGGCATTTAATTCTCACTTGGCAAACTTTGATCTACCTACTATCATTGTTAGTTGGCAGTTTTCCCTGTCACAACCTGCCAGTGGGCATCCATATAGGGTACAACGTGCCAAATGCATAGCTTTGACACTTAAACATAGTCAGGTTCATAGCACACATGTAGCTGTGAATTTAAGGTAATCAACCCTGCAGACCTTATGCACATGACGTCACAATGGCGCTAAAAGTCTAAGTTTGTACACGCAGTAGTGCGGCATGTCCTCTATGGAGGGCGGTTTTCAAGTAGCCTGAGATGACGTCAATGCATGATCTGTACGTAAGTAGCCATAAGCTTACAAAACAAATGTTATGAAGTAGTTGCATGTTACTGATAGATAAACTGTGTTTTTACTACTAAAATATAGTCAGGTTTCCTATGTCCATAATTTGATGTTCGATGAAATTTTTTGGAGAGTAGCAAAACTATACATTTTTCAGAAGTTCAGGATCCATTTATACAAAAAATGGATGTTTCATATTTTTTCATTGGCCTGGTTGCCATGGGTTTTGGGTGAAAATGACGTTTATTCAATATTTCGAATGGAAATTCCTTAATAAATACAAAAGAATCAATTCACGATTGATAAACTCAAAAATATAAAACTATGGAATTTTTTACATAGTGTAATGTTGTCTTTTACTGTTGGTTGCCATGGTAACGGTAGTTTGGGTTTAAAGTGCCTTTTTGACATAAATATGTACAAGAAATTGATAAAGAACTAAAACATCAAAATAATTTCCAAATATTTTTAAAAGCTAAATACATCTATAATTAAAAACAATATGATCAATATGATAAGAAATAATGCAATTTGGCCATTGGATGCCATGGGAACAGTGACTGGATGCAGAGAGCGTATTTTAGAAACCATGTTTTCAATTGGCCATGCAGTGGGAAGTTTCAGTGGAAGTATCAGTGACCATGATGGAAAAGTGACCAGTACCGTTTTTTTTTTTGGGGGGGGGGGGGGTGTTCATCTCAAAATGCACGTACCGACGTCTATAATACACGTACGAAAGTTTAGTATAGCTTTCCCAGTTATATTCCACAAAGGCCATATATATCGAGACGAGCGACGTTATACATCAGCAGACAGTGGCAGGTGCGAGAACTACGCTGTTTGGTACTGGTGCAAGTTTAGAAGCCCTGACTGTAAAGTTAAGAATCCTAGATTTAATTTTATGTAGTTATAATTACCATTGCAATTTTATGAAATTGAAAGGTGGGGGGGGGGGGGGGAGGCGGTTCACTATCTGACATTACGAAGTCGGTGAACTGTAATATTTTTAAGGAAAATTACCCGATCATGTAATAAACGATAGGAGCAAAAGCTTTAGAAAAAATTGCACTCTTTTAGAGGAATGTAAGTCATTCTAAAGTTGACAATTAAGAGGTTTTTTTCAAAACCAGCTAGACCGGTTTCTGTTCTTCGCACTGTAGGCAAAACGTCATCAGTAGTAGCCTTTGTATACATAGGCAGGGTTTGTCAATGTTTATAATGCAGCTTTGAGCGCATCAAGTAAGATATTGTCATAACTTTCTTCTGTTTCGTTCGACTCCCGGTCTGGGGGAAACCTTGATTTTACAAGTAAATCTCCCTAAGATTTGGTGCCCTTTTATAGGCTATAATAGGACGGTCGGGAAACAGACGAGACAGTTGCTGGTCCCTGCAATTACGTGCTTTATCAAAGCTTGCTTTAGGCAGTTAGGTGCCTTGTTTTAAGTGTGGAGTATAGGTTGTTTTGAAAACGAGTGGTGGCGCTGTTGGCGTATTTTTAGCCATTGAGAAATTTATTCTTTGTTTATAATTAATACCGTTAGTGGCTGAGCTATCTCTTCGGGTGAATAGTTTCATGAGGGGAGTTTCTTTTCTCTAGAAAATCATTCTCGTTACTGCAATTTCTAGCATTTCTGAGTACTTCACCCTTTAAAAAGCCTTTAAAAGTGGCTAGGGGGTGTGCAGAATTTCGATCGAGGTATTGAAAGGTTTCAGTGGGCTTGGTGTAGACTTTCGTGTCAAGAATGCCACTTGATTGAAATTTACTACATTTAAAGATTTTTAGATCTAGGTAGGTAACTTCTTTGTCAGAGACTTCCATTATGAATTTCAGAGAAGAATGAATGTCATTCATTTTTGCCACCAAACTTGAGAGTTCAAGTGTCGTTCCCTAATAAAGCAGTAGAATGTCATCCCTATAACGAAGCTATTATATTATGTTGGAATCTGTCGGTATGATTTTATTTTCAAGTCTATGCATGACAATATCGCAGATTTCAGGTGAAGATTGACTGCCCAAAGCGCATCCAATTTTTTTGTAGGAAAAATTGGCCATTAAACTCAAAACAATTCCTTTCAAGGACGAGTTTCATGAGGGCGCGAAGGGAAGTAGGGGATATAGGTTTAATACCGTACAGATTTTAAGGTGCTTTTTCAAAGGCTTCTTGGGATGCATTTAATGCCTCCTCTTGTGGAGTGTTTGTATACATGGATACCACGTCAAGTGTTGCAAGTAATGTTTCTCTAGGAAGGGGAGTGGCTTCCAATATTTTTAAAATATGGCTAGTGTCTTTTACATAAGTGCTTTGTTGCAAACGGTTTAAGTCGGGCCGGCCATGACCTTTTTTCCAGTTGTGGCTCACTGGCTTGTTTTCCCTATTCAATTGCTTACGCTGAGCACCAAGCACAATGACAGTAGGTTTCATTTTTAAAGTCTTTGGTATGACCCGGCCAGGAGTCAAACACCAAGCCTTCCGGCTAGCAAGTCGGATGCTCAAACCACTTGACCATTGCAGTCGGTCTCTAAACAAAACATCATGAACTAAGGGTAAGAATAGTTGGGTAAATAGTTTACGATACCTACCAGTAGAGAGTCGACCGGCGATTCACTCCCTGTGTTTGAGTATTTAGTAGAAAAAAGAGGAGGGGTTGAGTGGTCCTTCTATAGCACAGTAAATTCAGAGGGACACATGAGTATGCAACTACACATGTTCTGTCGGCACCACTTAGGGTTCGGCAGAAGTGCGAAATATGTCGTAGTGGGCGCAGGGGCCAATTAATATGCCATTGGGTATCAAAGACTTTGACTCTTGGTGGTACTGGATTAACCACTGGAAGATTATTGTGCGGACCAAGGTCTTGGAGCTCTAAACTAGGTACATGCTTTGACATTACAATAAACTAGTTAGTTATGAAACTGGTCATGGTTGCTGAGGCGCAAAACAGAAAAACCCAGCTATCATTTCAGTGTTTAGAACAAGAAAGCGCATTAACATTTTTGAGCGAACTTAATCTAGACGGTGAGTGGGTGGCTGACCGAAAAGTAACGAGACTCTTGGAAAATTATTGGGAACAACAATCCCATTGGAAACTTCTGGAGTAACGTCGTCAAATTTCAATTATATACTTACAGATATAATTTGGAGGCTATCACAGTTTTAGTAACAATCCTTCGTAAATAATCCACATAGGTGCCATTTGAAGTATATACCTGGCCAAAAAGACTTGGGAGAATAGACAAAAACACAAAGGCCTACACTTAACCACTTGACTACTCCACTTGCAACAGTTCGGCTCATTCACAGTCTGCCAGCATGGATCCATCAACAGAGCGACGGTATACTTGTTATCACATAGCGTGCAACATTTCCAGTAAACTGTGTAGCAGACTTTCCCTCCCTAAGTCCTACTGACCACAATAATAATCAAGCATGAGGGATCGGAATAGATTTTATCTGGCCAGCCCAAGTGTGCGATGAGATTATATTCTGCTTGATTGATTTTGAAGTTTGGACCCCACCAGATCTATGCAAATGCAGGGTTGTAACGCGATGCATATGGCAAGCTATATGCTCAATAATTCGAAAGACATGGATTGTCGACCGAAAAACCAAGTTTATCGACCGAAAAACCATGTTTATCGACCGAAAAACTTGGATTTTCGATTGATTATCCAAGTTTATCGCCGAAAAACCATGTTTATCGCCGATAAACTTGGATTATCGACCGATAAACATGGTTTATCGGCGATAAACATGGTTTTTCGGTTGATAATCCAAGTTTATCGCTCGAAAAAACCATGTTTATTGCTGATAAACTTGGATTATCGACCGATAAACATGGTTTATCGCCGATAAACATGGTTTATCGGCCGATAAACATGGTTTTTCGGTGATAATCTAGGTTTTTCGACAATAATCTTGGATTATCGAACGAAAAACATGGTTTATCAGTGATAATCCAAGTTTATCGGTCGATAATCCAAGTTAATCGCTCGAAAAACCATGTTTATTGCTGATAAACTTGGATTATCGGCGATAACCTTGGATTATCGGCCGATAACCTTGGATTATCGGCCGATAAACATGGTTTATCGGCGATAAAGTTGGATTATCAATCGAAAATACCAGTTTTTCGGTCGATAAACATGTTTTTTGGTCGATAACTTGATTTTTCGGTCGATAATCCATGTTTTTCGAATTCTTGAGCATTTAGCTTGCCATAGCTGCATGAGCTTCTGGGAGGGAAAACTATATGAAAATGGAGTTTGAGTACTAGAGCTTTTCGCTGTGCATACAGTGTAATTTATGTGTATATAATTATTGACCACAAAATGCCAGTTGAACTTTCCATTACATGTTCAAGTTGAGCATCAGCATTAAACTGGATGACATAACTTTTCTTAAGCATTAACGCTCAGCCCAAAAAACATATCGGGGGTTTCACCGGACGTGACGAAGGCTTACTATAGCCAGTTACAACGACTTCACTAAATCAGTGTGTAATGTTAATTTCTATATTGTTTGAAGCAGATTTAAAGCGCTTACCTGCTTATTATCCAGTCATGTACGATATAGTATTGCAGTAACAGTGTGACATGGAATAACTACAGCAAGTATTGAGAGAGACATGCGATGATTCTTTTCAAGATTTCAAGTTATTTACTAACCGTCACAGCTTATCTCACCACCTTATCATCAGGCCCTTCATATTGCAGATGTGATTTGTGTCTTTCTGTTATATACTGTCATGAAGATTTGATGTACACATGAACTTTATGGACACAGTTTGGAAACACTGTGATTAAGTACTTCATTGAAGGCAAAGACCAGGCTTGATTTCACGCAACCGTTGAGTGGTGTATTTAACGACTTTGTATTTTGCTAGGTTTTATCTCCTGCTAAATTGTTTTAGAGGCGCTACAGTAATTTGTGTTATTGGATGAAGACCAATAGGGACTCACCACTCTGGTTTGGACAGAGTCGCCTTAGCCACGTAGTTGCATTTTGATCATTCAGTCTCTGGCTCGGCCATTCTGAAACTTTTGAATACTCAAAATAACTAGCTGACTAAGATTAAGCCAGTTTGGAAATCCGCAACCCGGGGATTTTTCTGTACCACGGATCAATTCCGCGGATTTTTCGCATGCATTAAAATGCTTCGAGCGACTGTTCCATGTATTTCTACAATAAAACGCCATACCATTCAACTTTTTTGGTACAAATTTTAGACACTTCTAAGTACTTTTCTTACTTAAAGTAATTTTCTTTAAAAAGAGATTGATGTGGAGAGAACAATGATTTTAAACTCCAAAATTTTAGCTGCTTATACACAATCCAAGTCTTGCACAAGCAGTCTCTGCAGTAGTACACTTTCCTTTCCAGCATACATTGTATACCGAACTTACCGAACCAGTGGCGCCGCGGGGATTTGGTGATTGGGGGCACCACAGATGACGTTGTTATTCCACCTCAGTTTCCCCCCTTCCCAAGTCTGAGTAAATTGTGCCTTTTTCATGCATCCCTGCGACTACACAGTAGTGTGGAAACCTTCCTTTGTCACTACATAAAGGTGCCCTCCTGGGGGGAGGACTTTAGGGGAGGGGTGTGCCCTTCCCCTTGAGAAAGTTTTGTTAATTTAATGTTGCTTAGAAGCAAAATGGAGCTACCTTTGGGATATTTTGGAACTGATCATATATGGTTGAAAAATATCCATAATTTAATGAATTCTAATTTTTGGTAAGGTGAAAGAGGAGAGTATGTTGTCTAAGAGAAGGGTATGTTGTCAACAAACCTCCTGAAGCCCCCGCCCCCCTCCTTTGGCTACTTTAATGCCTTCTATTCGTGGGAAGCTTTTAAGTAAAAAAATCTTGCGTGGAGTCCACAGAAACTTTCTTGGACTAATACGAAACTTTAGGGCTTTCAGAAACCGGTATGGAGCCTTCCCTGAAGCTCTGGATTAATGATATAAAATGGGGTAGGTACCGTACTGACTTGATGTTTATTATCTGACATCCAAATGATACTATAGAGTATAATGCTGAGCACTTTACACCTATCATATTTTTACTAAGTTTGAACGACAATCCAGACGAACAGCTTCCAGCAATGGGGAATAGGAGGGAGAGTATAGGTGCATGACCTCCCTCTTTCCCTAATGACATCCCTGATAGGTATAGCAAAAGGGGTGAAGGACTAAAAGCGCGTTTCAGAATGCTTTTTCGTTGTACGTGTATTAACAATCACCATCATACAGGAAATGGCTGCGCGCGAAGCGCTCGGTAAAAATTTTTGAACAACATATAACGGTAAATACGTTCTTTCAACCTTCCACGTCATGCTACGTTAGATTGAAAGATCCCATAGGCCCCTACAGCGGTTGGAGACGTACTTCTGTTTTTCGAAAAGTGTTGTGATCAGAATAGTTGCTTGTGTTATAACCTTAATAATGGTCATGAGATGAAGTGAAAACCGTGACGAATGCGCGCGAAGCGCGCCGAAATTTTCATTTAATAAGATTATCATGATAAAATCTACAGTCATGCTCTGCATCGAGACACTTTCAATTCCACAACAAACCTATATGCCAATCACAAAGCCAGTCTTTTACCTGAGAATTCGAAAACAGCTTTCAACTTTTGTTGCTGTGCTTTTGCGGGAGTTGCTACCTGAAATTATTGATGATAAGGCCAACATTGAGGTAAGGTTTGAAGCGCGTGGAAGGCCCGAAAATTTTGATAGTCTGCGAAGCATTTGCGATAATTCTGATAGTTTGAGAACTATTTGTGATAGAAAATGATTACAATAGATCCATTACTCGGTCGAAAACACACCTCACCCTACCTTATACAGAAATCTATAGCTTATACACCTTTTGGGATCATTAAAAAATTTTCAAAAAAAATTCTGAAATCGATTGGGGGAGGGCACGTGCCCCATGTCCCCGGTGCCGGCGCCACTGTACCGAACTCTCTTCTTGTCAGGTCCGACTAATTTGTTAGACCTACTGTTAATTCTTGTAAAATCATTACCGAACTGATGTTGGTGCACCACTCAGATGTTGTAACAATTCTAATCATAGGCGTACGGGGGTCAATATTTCTGGGAGGTCAGAGATAATTTTTGCCCGAATTTTGGACCAAGTTGCCAAAAGTTTGATACCGCTGTGTCGGTTGCAAAAGGGCATAATTTATTTTCTTGGCTACCTCATTTGGGCTCGAATGGATCGACTATTTTTGCCCGTATTGGGAGGACATATGCCCCCTGCCCCCGCCTCGCACGCTTATGATTCTAATGGTCCACTTTTCATAAAAATGAACATTCCCATGAAAAAATATATACTGGTCTTTATCAGTTTATGGTAAACTAAAAACAATTTTTTCTCGACTACTATCACCATCCAATTGCGTTCACATAGCTACGACAGAACAATGAGACGAGATGTCGTACCCGGTAGCTTCCAAAAGTATTGTAACTGGAAATCTCCCGGAGAAACCAGAGTTGGTCCATCGTACTATCCTCTCCCAAATGTTTTGTAATGGCTATACTTTAAGATGTAATGAAGATATTTCCCATGGATAACTTTTGCAAACTGACAGTTGTTATGAATACACTCCAATGGGGCAGCCAAATAATTTTTCATGCGGGCACGGGGTCTCACCATTTCCTGGGAAGGGTGACTCAGATATGGGTGTATTCTCCCACTCGTTGAATTTCCAGTGATGGTGGTTAGGAGGCGGGAGATTTATAGGGGCGCAATACTCCTCCTTAGCTGCTCTGTTGATAGATTATTCTAAGTGAGAGTCAGGAAGACTTAAACCTTCTTTCACTGGGCTGGGCGTGGAAAGCATGGCCGTACGGGACTATTTTTCTCAGGGAGGGGGGGGGGGTGATATTTGCCCAAATCCAGAACTAATTTAACTGTCCAATTTTCCACCTGACTGAGACAAAATATCTGCCCGATTTAGTCAGGTTTCTGACGTTTGGGGGTCGGCCACACCAGCCCCCCCCCCCTCGACCCGTACGGTCATGATGGAAAGTCAAACTTTCCTCATCAGTGTAGTGTTGTGTACGGTTTGCATCATAGAAAACAAATCGGAGAAGTTATTATATTACTTAGATAAGTCAATGATAAAAGTTAATAATAAAGGTTAATCAACGCCGGACCGTGCATTAAGTTGAAGGTAATGCACGGTTGGGGGTTAATGCAAGCGATGCACGAGGGCGCAGCCCGACTGCTTCCAGCGATAGCACTTACCCCCGGAGTGTATTATCCTCTATTTAGTGCACAGGGGGGAGCGTTGATCAACCCTATTCATTCATACACAACAAGATTTCAATGAAAAATACGAAAAAAGAAAGAAAATTTGTGTTTGTAAATAACCACATTTTTATTAAAAGCAAAACCTTGAGAAAACATGACGATTCACAACCATTGGAAGAATTCGTGTTCAATTTACAAAGTACCATTAAACAAACTGAATTCAGTTAGAGTGTTCATGAATCATGAAATATAACAACGATGTAACTAATGTGGGAAACAGTGTTCTTCTTTAAAGACTTCAAAAGCCGGAAACGGGACAAAAATTAACAGTTGGTAACGTATAACTAGAGGCAACTGATCCATGGCAACCCCTTAGCAATGAAATTTCGCATCTGTATCATGTACATCGGCACTGCACACAGAGCTGGTATGCAACGGCCATCTGTTCACTAGGCCTAGCCTAGACCTACAAAGCATGGTACCATGTGTACGTTGTGTGAGTGCATGCTGCATACATATCCATATACGTATATTACTTCCTAATATCCAGTCGACAGCTGTGCTACCAGAGGCCACCAGCTAAACTTTCAGAAGCACTACTGTCGACTGGATATTAGGAAACATTTTTTTTAGTCAACGCGTTTTTACTGAGTGGAACAACCTACCACAGGAAGCTATTTCTGCTACAACAGTTAATGGATTTAAAAGTAAAATTGACCCTATTCTGCGGAAAAGAAGGGGGCTCTACACAAGCCAGAAACGGCTGTCTGCCCCAGTTTTTACGATCCCATCGGCAGTTAATGCTGGTGGGCCCCGGTGAGTTACATTCAGTGACATATCCACCTTGTCCATGCTTAAGCAGCGCGCTCTCATTAAAATTGTTCATCATTTGTTCAAACCCTAACGGACATGTCCAGGTATTCTTCAAATGTTGGAATTTGCCTAGGATTAACTACTGATTTTGCATACAAACATTTACAGCATTTTGGAAAGTACATTTAGAGAAAAGTTGACATATTAGATGTGTCAGCAGCAATAACTTTGATTTTGTTCGAGGATTCGGTGGTCGACTCGCAATCTTCATGTGACGTTACGGAGGCTTAGGGACGGTCTAGGTTATTTGACTTTGAATTATAACCGTGTGTGGAGCCTTTGCCTGTGAGGGTTTGATGCAAGATTTGGTAACAAAAGCAATCTTGAGAAATGGAATCAACTTGCCAGAACTTGACGTAATTGAAAACTATGGAGAGGGCTATATATATATTCTGCTCTGAATGTACCAAGCAAGCCATATGTGAAGGTTATCTTAGTACGGTATTATTGTATTCATCGGCCGGTGATTTTACTCTGAGTTTACTGTGTGGTTATCTTAGGATAATGCACGGTCAATTGACCGTAATGCACCAAAGGAGTTGAGGATTTCAACTTAGATGAATGAATGCAGATTAAGATATGAAGAATTAAACGGGTTGCAAAGTGGTTGCAATCGAAAGACAGGCCTTCCACTTAAAGTGTATGTAACTATAATGATGTGACTTTAATGCTTCTTGTGTAATGCCAGTAATTTCTGGACGTAATTTGTTCGCTTTAAATGATAATATCAGCACCGCAAATCACTCATTTTTGATAGTCAGTTTTTGGCTCAAAAGTCATTAACATGTGTGATTTCTTCGTATGTTTTGACCGAATAAAGATGTTCCTGCTTGCAACCATGGAGCTATTACTGAGAATCTCCACCTTAACGTAACTGGTTCCTAGAAAATGCACACCTAGATGAATTTCTGTAGAAGAAAATTTTCATTAATCCAACTACGACCTGACGACGAACAGACGAATGTCTCTGCGTTGGTCAGGCGCGGATCCAAGGTGGGGGGGGGGGGGCTTCCTCGGGCTCAGCCCCCCTTTTCGCCACATCAACAATAACAAATACGCGAAAATTAGCATAATGTTAATCTAGGAGAATATTCAGGGGGCTTTCAGCCCCCCCTTTTCGAAATGTCTGGATCCGCGCCTGTTGGTGGTTTCGTTTCACCACACCTGGCCTTTCCAATTCGACTATTCCCTCATAATTTTCCATTGTGGGGATCCAATTTGATTTACTTATGATTAGTCTTAGAAACAGACGTTCCACATGGCGGGTAAAGTGATGACGTTTACAGTTAGAGATTGAAACATTGCCCATATTTCTTGGACATTGTTTTTACCTAAAAAATGGTTTTATAAGAAACGTTCCAAACTACCCACAGGAGTATAGTTTAGGGGTGGACCCCGGATTGTATCAACACTCCCTATGGGGAGACCAACATCTCGTAGTCCCGCCAAGTTGACAGACTGCGGGAAAAATTGGGAAAGCAAAATTGTTTGTGGAAGCACGCCGAAAGTTTGGGCTATTTCATATAGAAATTTGAAAAACTGGTTTTGTCGAGGGAAGTTTGAAAATCTGGAACGGTTTATTGAAGAAAAAGTTGGAAACTGGGTGCTTTCATTGAAGAAAATTTGGGGTTATTATTGAAGAATCTGCCCTCCTTGAGAGCAAAATCATGTAAACTGCCGGGGCCACTGTTCACCTTCTGGAGCTTCATGCTCTATCGTACCCATCAAAGCTCCTCAAAATTCTCCAGAGGGGGAGGGGACAGTGTTTCCCGACGGGGCCACAGCTGCCCTGCCCCCGCCTTTCGCCTTCCCTGATTTTGTGGTCCTTCTCTCGAAGGTTTACGCTCCTTCAAACCACCATAGAAAGGAAGGTTAATAGGGTATCACATCATGTAATTAGCGTAGTGCTCAACAAGAAGAAAGTGCCCACAACATTTTGAATTATAATTTAGAAGTAGAATTTCAAGCATGAATAAACGGTATTGCGTTTCATTTCATTTCATTAAATCAGTGTTGTGAATGGAAGTTCTCTTAAATCAGTGTTGTGAATGGAAGTTCTCTTAAAAACCCTTCAGTGTTTAGGTGGTTTAATATTCTACAGGATAGAGGGTGGTTAAGATCATTACGAAAGTTCATGCAGTAAATGTTCGCTATCTAATCAACTCTTACGCAACAAATGAGCATTCCTAAGCTTGTCCTTTGCTTTGCTAGCTCAAAGTTGAGTATGCCGTTTGGTGATTGTTCTTGCGATTGTATACCACTTTCTAGGGGTAGTTTGCCGTCGCTGTAAACTTAAAGTGTCCATAGTGACTCGTGAACGAGGCGTATTTATTGTGTATCCTTGTAAAGAGTAATTAGAGAGTGCTACTTACAAGAACAGCTATTAATGTAATATTTTATGCATGTTGTGTTTCTGGTATCCCACAAACTTCTCTCTAATGAAGTCATTCAGGTTTGGGAAGGAGTTAGCTTTAATGATATGTACCATTTAGTGAGGGTAAAACTTTCCCTACCCTCTTTCCCCACCCTCTTTCCCCGTATATTTTCACAATCCACCAGGAGACACAAGTTTACCTGATTTTGTTTTTGATCATAGCAACAAAAAGAGAATTAGAAACAAAGGGTTGTTGATAATAATTTCACCTCAACCTGACGCCGAACTCTGGTGACCCTTATCTCAGTTTGAAGCTCAGTACGGAATTTATCATTGTATTGTTTTCAGTATTGGTTTGAGTATTGACCTGGTCATACAGAAATGCTGTTAAGTAACTTGCAATGGGACGAATGTTTATGTGTATATTCAAATGAATGCAAGTTGGTGCACTGCGTGTAATGATTACCATTTATGAATTGGTTGTCATTTTCGGTTTATAAAAGAAGATGTTTCAAACAATTTTTCATTAATTGGTTCTTAATTGACACTAGTTCTGTATAAGTAACAAGAGCCCAATGGGCGCTATGGTTGACACTGAGCCATGAGCACACAAACAAAATTTTAGCTAATATGAAGTTTGCCTATGACTCTAGTGACTGCTACATGACTTTAAAGTTGTTGACAGTGAATGTTGACTTCATCTACCAAGCTTCCCATAAGTCCAAAATTTGACCTCAAAAGGACCTCTGATAACCTCTGAATGGCCCCCTGTGACCCAAGATGACCTTTGACCTCCACCAAAAACGATAGGGCACACCTTCTTACCATAAGTCATCCACATACCAAGTATGAAATCTGTCCAGCTTCCTACCTTGAGTTATTGTGTTAAAATATTTTCAGTGTTTGGACCCCGGTGACCCCACATGACCTTCGACCTCCATCAAAAATAACAGGACACACCTCACTGTGGTGGATCTATTCACTAAGCATGAAACCTGTCCAAGCTTCCTACCTTGAGATATCATGTTAACAAGGTTTTCAGTGTTTGACCCTCGGAGACCCTAGATGACCTTTGACCTGGCCCCAAAACAGTAGCATTCATATTCCCAACATAACCCATTCACATACCAAGTATAAAATCTACCCAAGCTTCATTGTGTTAACAAAGTTTTCAGTGTTTGATCCTCGGTGACCTCAGATGACCTTTTACCTCTACCAAAACAAGGGGGCCTACCTTCTTACTGTGGTGGATCTATATACTAAGTATGTAATCTATTCAAGCTTTTTACCTTGAAATATCGTGTTAACAAGATTTTCAGTGCTTGACCCTCTGTGTCCCTACATGAGATTTGACCTAAACCAAAAACAGTAGCATTCATTTTCGCACCATAACCCATCTACATACTAAGTATGAAATCTATCCAAGCTTTCTAACCTGAGATATTGTGTTAACAACAAGTTTTCATTGTTTGATTGCCGGTGACGTCAGATGACCTTTGACTTTCACCAAAAACAATAGGGCACACCTTCTCACTATGGCGTATCTACAAACCAAGTTTCAGTTTAGTCCAACTTTCCCTTATTGAGGTACAGCGTACCCTAGCAAGTGTCACACACATATACAGTTGTGCTTTACATACTGTTTGAGGACCTCATTGTTTTCTCTATTGTGTTTGCTTCCTTAACCCTAACTTTAACAATAGACTCTCTATTGTTAAACTTCTGAGGACATGAGAAAAATCTATTGCATTTCCTTCTAAGGACCTGAAATCCATTGTTTAGGTCCTCAGTCTGAATGGAAAGTTAGTGCATACACAAATACACACACGCCAAACTGACTACATAGGTTCCTTTGCTAATGCAAGGAACCAAAAAACCCTGAAACATTAGTAGCCTAAAATTGTATAACAGTAGTAGTAGTGGTGGTGGTAGTAGTAGTAGTAGTAGTAGTAGTAGTAGTAGTAGTAGTAGTAGTATAAAACTACTTCAGGTTACAATGGGACTTGAAAGTAAAGATAATTTTTCCTCGTAGCATTACGAATAGCTGTTTTAAAATGTGTGTAGTGACCGGTACTTGTCAACAAGATGTGGTACTAAATACACGGCCAAGGATGACCAAAGCATAGAAATACGACATGAGCCGTTGCAATTTGTCTTCCAACAGGGAATAATTGCAATACTTGGGTTGAATGTATTAACCTGTAGAGATATTCAATTCGATTAAGCTGTAGCAAATAGTTTAGAACATAATTTTTAAAAGATAGTTTGTCCGAAGAAGAACGGTTAAACGTTGTGGAAATGTGGGGTTGCAGATTAAATGATGTTCGTGTAAAACTCCACTTTTAATTATGCGTTACATTATTTACTTGTATACATCCCAATTACGCACTTTTCTTACGATGTGCAATAACACATAAAGTAAACGTTAGGTCGTTAGATCGATATCTTTATTGAAACTCAAATAAAGCTTCACACATTGAACCATAACAACAACTTTTGAATGAACTGTTATTCACCTAGTTTTATCGTCATTATTTATAGTGTATAAATTATGTTCACTCTCGCAATCCAGTCTACCTGTACGAATTAAAAATATACAACAGGTGTTACGTGTTATGTTCGGCGTTGAGAATGCTTGACCCTACAAATCATCACTATAGACCTAATGCATTGACTTCCCACTGACGTCATTTTGGAGGAAAACAATGAAGCACACGTGCACGAACGTGTGGACTTCGCACGCGTGTGTTGACTTGCGCACGCATACGATTGGTTGACTAATCAGCTATCTGCATGTATCACTTGCAATGGTACGCACTTTTCTTCCAAACGAGGGAACACTTTGTGCTATGTGACGTCATATGCATAAGGTGTATAGGCAAATTTGGATGAATACATGCTCACACACGACAGAGAACAGGCTTGCTTTCAATAAGACTGAAATGAAAGCCACTGGTGAGTGATAATTATTTAAAGATCAAAGACAAGGTAAGTCTAATATTACACGAATATTATCCTACAGAGGGAAAACACCCATTGGCTCCATTCACTACCCTCACAGATTATTTTTCTCGGCATTTACAACTTTGAAACTTACTTGTCTAACATAAATAACAGATTGCATAGCAATTCGTGGTGTCGCTCTTTGAACACTAACATGAGCTGACTTTCTTTTCTTTTTTCAAGTGAAGTGCCTAAAGTACATTGCAATGACACATTTCCTACGAACCTTGTTAAGAGAAGTACTTTTGAAAGGTCCATAGGTATTTTGCTCTAAAATCACATGGAACTGACCAACTTTTACATAATGCAAAACAAAGAAATGTAATCTAAAACAAGAGCGACGACACCAGTTATTGTGCTGTTTAATACTTTATACGTTAATAAATTCTATAACTTTATTTCCCTTCACAGAAATGTAACTTGAAGATGAAAGTTGAATCAAGGATTTTCATTTTGCAGCCCCTTGTCGTATTATATCTGAATTATTTTAAACTGTTCGTATCCTTCAAGCTCATCAATAAAAACTTTCTGCTCAATTCCATTAGAAAACGGGTTCAGTTGCATTTTTATTTTGTTTGATTTTGATAAATCTGCATCTCCATGATAATTATTCCTTCACGAAGAATGGCAATGATGATGATGACGATGATGGTGATGGAGATGGTGTTGCTGTTGTTGTTTTTAGTGGTGATTACTATGGCAATGGCGATGGTGATGATGATCATGATTACAAAAATAGTAATGATAATACATATTTTGTCATAAGACCAGTGCAAGTCAAAATAAAAAAAATTATGCAGCAATAATATATTAAAAGATCAACTTCAATTTTCATCCAGTGTTAAATTGAGCACAAGGAAGTCCAAATTAGCACACACAAAACTGTTAGAGAGATTTAAGAACATACGTGCGCGGGATATATAAGCAGTGACAACTCCCTTACATAACCATAGAGTTTCTTGGCATACAAGCTAGTCGTGTACGCATACGTACTCGTAGGCAACACCCTTCTAATTCTCTGAAGTCATAAGCACAAGGACATGGGAAATGCATTTGACACCGATCATCATCAGCAAAGTAAGTATTACGTTCCTTTAAAAGAGGGGGAGAGGGAGCAAACGGAAAGCATCGCGTCCCCAACCAAATTATTGGGGACTGGACATGGTGCCCAAGCCCTATTCCGTGTTTTTGGCCTTTTTGATGTAACAAATGTGTGCACTTTAGGAAGGCTTTGATTGAAAGAGAACCTGTTAAAGTCGGCCCTGTTAACGTCTTGTAGAGGGCTTCCATCGCAGTGGATCAAATTCACTCACAACTATGAAGAAAGTAAGCCTCTTGACTGAGTTTACTACTACAAAGAAATTTGAAGAACGCTGCCCCATCTGGCAAATTTTATAAAACAAGCACCAATCTTTTGGAAATAAAACATAAGAAGTTGTCGAAATTGTCAAACGTCTTTTTGCCGCTTTGGTCTTGTAAGCATATGTGCAGAACTCCAACCATCTTTATGTTACTGTGTCATGAAATACCAAGACAGAAACAGTGCAAAATTATATACCTTTGTCTCAGCCTGGTTATTTTGATGTAAAACTTAATCGTCAATAACGCAAAAATTGATATTTAAATAAAGGAAAGATTAATTTTCGAACGTTAAACTTAGCTCCATTCAATTGTGCTATCAGTCTACCCTTCCAAATTCCAACGATGGAACAATTGCATGTACCTTTAGTGTCGCTAACAGTAAAGGCTTGATGGAATGTAGCGGTGCATCAAGAGAGCAAAACAGGAAAATTCTAGATGCGTAAATGTTGTCCATGGCGTTATGTACCGTGCTGCAATGAACACTTCATCATAAAGAGTTCAATAACTAGAGTAACTTTGCGAACGAAACTTCACTTACAAAGCCACTATTGTTCTGCAAAGGTCATTCTTAAGTGACTCCGAACTTGCCCTTTTGGAAACCAAAAATGATGTACAGCAAAACCAGTGACATCATTTAACAGATAATCCGAGTTATATCTAATCATTCAAGGTAGATAGTGAACATCAAGGCATTTGAAAAGTTGCATATATATATTAGAACTAACATCAAGGCATATCGTCAAGTTGATATAACCAGAATGCAAGAATGCATTGAGGTTTCGATGATAAATGTTTTAATGTCATGTCCCATTTCTTTCAGTAACTGCTTAAATGCTGTCTTAACGTATTGGAAAAATACAGTTTTGTGTTCATATTTCATCTTGAGAATTCTTGGGATATTTTGCACTTTGACCTTTGGTGACCCCAGATGGCAATCTTGGATTTCTGAGTTTGACCCCGGTGACCCCAGGTGACCTTTGACCCCATAAAAACAATAGGGTTCTTCCTCTTACCCACAACGCATCTACATATTAAGTATGAAATTCATCCAAGCTTCCTACCTCGAGATATCCTGTAAACAAGGTTTTCAGAGTTTGACCACCGGTGACCCCAGGTGACCGTTTACCAACACCTAAAACAATAGGGTTCTTCCTCTTATCATAATGCATCTATATACTATGTATGAAATTCATTCAAGCTTCCTACCTCGAGATATCGTGTTAACAAGGTTTTCAGAGTTTGACCCCAGTGACCCCAGATGACCTTTGACCTCCATCAAAAATGATATACTTCCTCTTACTATAGGGCAACTACATACAAAGTATGACATTTATCCAAGCTATCTACCTCGAGATATCCTGTTGACAAGGTTTTCAGACTTTGACCCTCGGTGACCCGAGATGACCTTTGACCTTCACCAGAAACTACAGGGTTTTTTCTTTCACTACAATTCATGTTCATACAAAGTATGAAATTTATCCAAGCTTCCTACCTTGAGATATCATTTAACAAGGTTTTCAGGCTTTGACCCCAATGACCCCAGATGACCTTTGAACCCCACCAAAAACATGAAGGTTCTTCCTCTTTACATGAATGATCTACATACAAAGTATGAAATTTATCCAAGCTTACTACCTCGAGATATTGTGTTAACAAGGTTTTCAGAGTTTGACCCCCAGTGACCCCAGATGACCTTTGACCCCACCAAAAATGACAGGATTCTTCCTATCACTATAAGACATCTACATACAAAGTATGAAATTTAACTAAGCTTCCTACCTTGAGATATCATGTTAATGAGGTTTTCAGGATTTGATCCACAGTGAACCAAGATGACCTTTGACCTCCACCAAAAACAATAGCGTTCTTTGTCTCACTATAAGGCACACATACACACACATACACACATACACACACGCCATCGTGAATGCATAGGTTTCTCTTATCATCGAAACCAAAAACTGGTCAAGTTTCAAAGGTATCTAAGAATCTGATATATAATTATACTTCAGATTTCATGTCAGTCTTGTCTTTGTAGGACTGCTTAATATAAACTTTACATTACCATTCACGCATGGTGCATAATGTCTTAATTGTGACTAACAAGCACAAAATAACGATTTTGTATTTTTTTAAGCACACACTACACTAGTTATTGCATTTGGTTTGAACTACTTTAACAGGAAAAGTAGGTAATCTAAATAACATTATCTTCACCTTCAGATGGACCAGATGTTGCACCCTCTTTTTCCATCTGCTCTCGTTTTTTAATGATAGATCTTTCTCTCAATACGACACCAAATGCAGAACACAGAACAAGGAATATTCCAATACCACTTATCCAATCCGGCGATACACCCAGAATAAATAGTTCCAAAATTATGGTTGCAGGAACTTGATTAGAATTTATAATTGAGGCGAAGTATGACTGCTTGGAGACAGCAAGCGCATACGACATTAGCGATTGTGCTGCAAAATTCATGAAACCGATTCCAACTAGGAGGAACCTCATCGTTCCGCACTGTGGTAGTACCCAATCACCCATTATTATTCCGATGATGACTGGTAGAAGAGTCCCGATAATTGAATAATAGAAAACAATTTTGATCGCACTGGTTCCCATCAATCCCATCAAACGAATCAGAATGGCAGTGGAGGCTGCAAGCAACATTGCACAAAACGCTGCTATTGCTCCAAAAAGCTCCATCTTCTTACTATCACTCCATGATTCCGAAGAAAATAGAAACGGAGGCTGGGCTATTAAAACTATACCAAGAATATCAACTGCCATTAGGATGGCATCACAGCAATAGAACCTCTCCTTAAGAAAGATCCATGCAAGTATTCCAACGAACACTGGAGCTCCAAAAACAATGGTGTTTACTAGTCCAGCAGACATATTGTATACAGCAAAGTAAATGAGACCTATTGCTATAGTTCCTAAAGATCCACGAGCCACTAACAGCGCCATCTCTCGCTTGGAATCTGGTAAGATAGACATTTTCGTGAACATCCCAAACATCAATGAGAACATACCTTGAAGAGCGAATCTGATACAGACAACTTCCACAACTGGCATTGCGTCTTTCATAAGTTTTACCCAAACTGTCTGTAGAGCAAAGCATAAGCTAGCCAGAAATGCAGCCAAGAGCCCACGTTGTTCAAAGACTTTAGTCCTAACTGTATGTAGTACTCCGGCTTCTGGGGGACTCTCCTTTTTTATTTCTTCGGTATGGTGATCTAACTTTTCCATTGTTGAGATAAAATCGAAAGATCACCTCCTGTATAAGAGAAAGGAAAATTTTACTCCTAAATACTCCATCCAATAGTGCGTTGCTAAAGCTTTGAATACAAAAATGACTATTTCCTGGTATTATTCTAGGTGAAATTAAAAAACCAAGTTGAGTCCATGTATTCATAGTCAAGCCTTACTACAATCTAATGTGTTCACTTCTCACTGGTTCCTGTAAGCCTGTAACAGTTGTTATGGGATAAGACACAAGTATTACTTAAGTCATTACAAGTCATTTTAAATCTTTATTAGTTCAAATTTTCCCAAATCTGGATACAGTTAGGTGGAATGGAAATATCGTTATGACATCCTCTCAAAAGTTCAAGGAGATGTTACGGAGGGTTAATGCAAAACAGATTGCTATCGGGAAGAACAGTATCATTAGCTGTTTCGTTTGAAGAAATGCGGGGTGAATATTTCGTCAGAGAAAAACTGCATTTTGGCAGCACTTAGCCAATATTGTTATCATTTGTTAGTTTATTTTCTGTACTAATGTACTTTGTTGTACATCCTCTCCAGATACAGACGTATGCAACTAGATAAAGTGTTCTTATTTGAGTTGGCTATGCATGCAATGGACTTGTACTAGTGTCATTGTGCTTGTCTAATTATGTGCATATGTATGTATACGCGTATTTCCACAAATACAAAACTTATTCTCACAGACACAAAACATGGTTCATCAGAGCCATTTGGAAATATCCAGAAATTTCGGAATGACCATCCAGCCAGTTTACAAGTACCGTATTGACGTGATTCAAAATTTTATTTCAATCAGAGAAGGAGGGACAAAGGACTAAAAATATGCGTTAAACGGCTATTTTATGCTTTTATATATTTTTGGTATCACATAATTTCGGCAGAAGTAAACAGAAGACATTAAAGGACAAGTGCAGGTATCTACACTCTTAAAGAGTAACGCTTTCCGAAACCGACTATGGTCATGTATTGCACTATATTCGATTCCTCTTGAATCCAATTTTGTTCTTGTTTGAAAAAAATCTAATCAAATATTGTTCTAGATTCCGGTTCAGTACAAAGTGTAAAGGTTACACAAACATGGTAACACGCCGAATGTCCAATATTTCAAGGACCAATTTTATCTTGTCCTTTCCTTTTCAAGTACTTGGTTCTCAATACTACCAAGGATCAGAGAGAATACATGGATACCGTGCAAGCACACCAGTCAGATTTCTGCAAAACACGACAATTTTCTCAGGTAATACAGGCTTGTCTCTGGTCAAACAGCTAGTCCCCCCCCCCCCCCGTGCAACATATTTTATATAACTGCTGCCAAAATACAACCTTCCAGAATTCTTATTTTCAGTTTCTCAGTGAGAATTTTCAAGTCTGGATGATCCAGACGATACTGGCTTGTGTACACAACTACCAGTACTTAAAAGCATGGTCTGGTGACCAAATTTGATGCTTTCAAAAAAAGCAGAAAAATTTTCTGTGTGAGGCAGTGAAAACCCCATCTCAATAGCATCTTGCATTCGGAAGATACAAATTTTTGAAGAAATACTACATTTTCAGTTTTTCTAGTGCATGATGGGAAATCTGTGATGTCATCTGGGCAAATGGATTTGATGTAGCTTTTGTATTTCTTTATAATGTTGATATCACTATATTGAATATTCCATAACTTTATTTGCTGTACCATAAGTATGGAACAGTTTTTCACTATATCTACACGGAAAAACATCTAAACATTCCAACGGTATCAAATTTCAAGGACAAACATGGTAGCCAATTATAAAGAATAACAAAAGGAATCTGAGGCAATTTGCCCACTTTGGATCATGTTTTGTGACCTTGAGGAAACTTGGAGGTATTTCTTATTAAAAGTAACCAATCTTTAGGAAGAGATATCTTGAGTTAGGAATGGAGTTTTGATATGGGGTTTGGATGACATGTAATGAAAAATTTTTATCTTTCGTATAAGACCCCTACAAAATGCCACCAGACAATGCCTTTAAGGATCACTGTAACTGCCAGTGGTTCTCTAAACGTGGAAGATTCTGACACAGGTTTTGCTACTTTAAAATTCACTTGAATTTTTGAAACTGCTCGGATTTCTTTCGTCGTGGAAAAGAATCTGACCTTAACTGATTGTTACAAGGATCAACTCAGAGACAGTCTTTCTCAATTATAAGATAAACTGATTTAATTAATTTTGCATAATCGTCCTCTTTTATTCCACTGTAGAATATTGTACTTCTTGCAAATGAGACACAAAAAATATTGTAACTTTTATACTTTTTCTCGCTTTTTTTTATTACTCTAATCTTCATCTGGTGTTCAGTATCTGCTTAATGTGTCACTGCTTTATGTCTCACTGCTGTTGTACAGGGTTGTTCCCGTTACACTTTGAAAGTAACTCGTTATAGTTACAGTTAATTCTATAAAATTGTAAATCGTTACAGTTACTAGTTACAATGTTGAAAAAGTAACTAGTTAAGTTACTTTTGACTGAAAAGTAACTAGCTACATTTCAATATTAACTAGTTACTTCAAGGTGAATATACGGTACCTCGATACCTGAAATGGAAGGGGGGCATAATTAGATAGTAAGAAGGGGCACATGAGAGGACCGAACCTCATTTGTGCCTGTTAACCTTAGGTGTTCCTCAAAGAAAGTCAATGATGCCAGCTGATCTTCACTGGGGATTCAGCTAGAGGTTCCTAACGCTCATCATGATGCAGCGAATCATGATACTGTGTCGGAGCTCACGCAAACTATTTTGTAGACCAATATGGTTGTAACCAAAACTTTTCCAGTTACGACAGTACTTCTTTGAGGGTGGAAATCTTTAAACTCCCATCACAATTTAGAGAGGTTAGAGGCTATTAAAGGGGGAGACCGTTGTTTTAGCAGCAATTAAAGTCTTCACCCCTCAAGGGTATAAATATGGTACTACGATGCTCTATATTTGTTAACGGTAAAATTTTGAAACTTCACCGCTAAGGTTGGACTAAGTGATATTTCCGTATGAATTTCAAGTTTCACGATGTGTTGATATAAAACAATGCATAGAAATGGTGAGACTATGTAGTTTACACATGCAGGACATGTGCCCATAATTCACTTCCCTTTACAATAAATAGGTGAAGCTTTAAGTCGGACACGTTTCTCCTCTTACAATTAGCTTTGTTTGGATACTTTTAGCGCCATATGACCATTTCAATATTCTGCTGTTTTTATATTAACCTTACTATTATTCCAGTGTAAGGAGTTACGGGCATTAAAAAGAATATGATATAGCCTAAATTCATACGTTTGATTCATCAAATAAGGATACCATACATGTTTAATAAGGTACATTAATGGATGCACGTTGTTTAACGACGATTGGCACGGTATAATTTACTGGGCTCCAACGCACAAGTCCCGATTCGACTAGCATAATGCCGGTCTCAAGAGCGTTTTTCTTGATTAGGAATTTGCCCGGAATAAAAGGTTCCGGAATCGAAATTTTTCCGGAATGTGATGTAACTGGACTTGTACTCGGAGTTCATTCCAGCCGAGTTAAAAGTATGAAAGTTGCATTTAAAGTGTTTAAAGTTCCATTGTAATTAGTGCACAATGTACAGATGTAAAGTATTTTTCACATATGATCAACTAAATTACTGAGGAGGCCAGGCTATCGAAGTGATTACAAACGATGACTTTATTAATGGTGGACATGTACAATAGAATTAAAACATCTGTAAGTTTGATATGCTATACATTGGCAAAAAGACTGGTCTCGGATTTGGTGCCATTGGAATCAGAACTGGCCGAAACTTGAGCAGTGGCGTGTGCAGGATTTCGGATGTGGGGGGGGGGGGCACAACCTGTGATTCCCCCGACTGACATGGAGGAGTATCACAAGTGCACCGAACGTGCACCACGAGGGCGAAGCGGGAGTTTGAACGCGTGGGGTCCAAGGGCAGAGCCCCGGTGGGGGTCCAGGGGGCGAAGCCCCCGGAAGCTCTTGCAATGTAAGGTAAAAGACCGCCGTAAATTGGTTCTAGAGGCCTTATTGATGAGGTTTCGTTTGTTTCAGATTTTGTGAAATTCGATGCCAATGACGGAGAGTTTAGGTTATCCTATGCGTTGTAAGCTGCAGTGTGCAGTATGTGTCACAGACATTGACAGGACTGTACGTTTAAGATCACGAGACCAGTCAAGAAGGCTGCTTGAGATGGTCGCAAAAGTTAATAGATATAGTTGTACCATTACAGATGGTTAAAGTAATTAGGAAGGAAACTAAATGATAGTAGGCCTACCTGCACCATAGGCCAGGTATGCATATTGATAGCAACCTGTCTGATTATTCACTATAAGGCGATTGGAAGAGCTCTACCCTTTGGTAAACGACCAAATAATGAAAACATTTTCTCCTAATCTCATTCTGTAGGCTACTTCTTAGTTTTGGGTGCCAGGGATGGCGCCAGGATTTGCCCAACGGGTGGCCAGACGGGTGGAGGCCGCGACCTGAAGCCCCGATGCGGTCATCGGGATGGTGAGGAAGAATCTGAAGAAAACCTGTGTACTAAACCATACCATTGTGGGGCATATATTTCATAAAATGTGTATACACTAGAGGAACGTAGTTTCAGTGCTGATGTAATGTTTTCCCCAGAATCTAAAGTGTAAAATTGCAAAGCGCGCGAAGCGCGCGAAAATTTTTTGGGTTATCCTACACTGAAAAGAATCGGTACTTATTAAAAGCTAATAAAGGTCAATTGTCCTGGCAGTTGGTCCCTATCGGGCATAAGTTACATCGTACTTCTGTCTTCATGTCACTATAGCCTTGCCGCACGACAGACCGAAGAGAACATTGACTTGGCTAAATGAGGTGAAATTCCCAACATTCACATAAATTCATGTGTTCTACTTCTTCAGTTACTTGAAAAGGTGGAGATGGTTTGTACTATATTTAGCTATAAGTAACAGAACTGAGGAAGAGTGGGCAAAGCGTACCGAAAATCTTTGGTTTCATTGCAGAAATGACCCTTTGAAAGCCAAAATAAGTAAACCGATCATGGATGGCGACAGAATTTTCCCGACAGAGGGCTGGTCCATGCCAGCAACCCCAAGCTTCGACAGCCCCTCTGTCGAAGAGGTGGTGGCAAGGGGATACGACTTAATATCCCATACCATTCCAGGGCATATTTTGCATAATATCACTTTAATACTTCATGAGCCCAGTTGCGCACTTTATATAGTGTTCTTTCGAATCTGAAACTTGAGTTTGCAAAGCGCGCGAAAATTTTTGGTAGGCTTACACAAAAAAGATAATGTGATCATTACGAACATAAAGAACAAAAAAAGAAAAACTGTAGGTTCTAGAACATATCTTGGATAGCATACATTTTATCGAAACACCTGGACTACGTAACCTATGAAATAGCCAAACTTTGGTCCGTGAGTCGCTCACAAACTGACCGTACCGCATGATACACACAAGAGAACAGAAACTAGGCTTAGCGACATGGGATGGAATTTTCGACCTCCACATAAACAGTGTACTCTACCGACATGTTTCGTTGTAAGGTTGGCAGGACCTATGCTATCTAGCAATGTGGAATGGAACTGCTGAGGATCCTGGAGTGACTGTACAGCGCGCGTAGCGCGCCGAAAATTTTGGGTTCTTATTAGAGAAATTGTCCTCTCTCATGCGCCGTCAGGGACTGCATACTCTATTGTATCGATTAAGACTCCCCAATGGGGGCCTCTGCCCCCACCTGGTGCCATCCCTGTTCAGTGTTCAGTGTGTCTCTGCAATCTTTTTCTCTTCCCCTAACCCTTAAATCCCCCGACTAAGGGATTTTCCCCCTACTGACTTCGGAGGTGGGGGGCCTGTGCCCCGCCGCCCCCCCCCTTTGAACACGCTACTGAACTTGAGAGGTACGTACTACGCTCAGAAAGATTAGGGAATCTTGAATCGCAGTTATAGCTCCGACTCGGATAGGATGGATTCGGGTCCAGACCTAACTATCTCAAGGGGCAATGATTAAACTTTCAAAGTAAGCCTAGTATTTGAATGCCTATTGGCCAACCTGTTTCTCACGGTGCACTATCTCCACTGTGTCCTCTACAGGACAATATGAATAACTGACTTCACTTAGTATATATACCAAGCTATATAAAGTCAGCTGGGCTTAGTTTGCCAGAGGACCGGTCAGTATTTTTCAACGAATCGCACAAAGATTCGGTCTCATGGGTAATAAGCATTGATCTGTCTAATAAGTTATTTGACGCACAAATCAAATTTTAAACTTAGTTTAATCAACAATCAGTAGACCCTGTAAGTCTGCAGCATGTGCATCTAATATCAACTTCAGATTCTAATAGTGAATAAAATTTGATGTCGGTAAGGGCGACGTCGATTATAGAGATGAATGATAAATAAATCGAAAATAATTTTGCTACCAAAGTGTCATCTATTTGAAAATTTACTGTTACTACTTGGAGTGAAATGCAATTTGTGGTCATTTTCACTATTTGTAACGGGAAAGTAACGGGACCCAAATGTAACGCCCTTACAGTTAATATAGAACAAAATAAAGCAAATCGTTGAAGCAACGGCTGTCGGGGACGACATACCATTGTATTCAAAAAGGCTCCCCGACTAACACGGAAAATTTCCCCAACGGGGAACATCCTCTCCCGATGGGGGAGAGGATGAACTCGGAGTCGATTGCAGCCAAGTCTGCCAAATTGAAAATTACATGGAGACTACTGTAGGCTCCTTAACATAGGTAAACAAAGTTTTGTCTTAACTGCTACACACAGTCAACAAAATTACTAGTAGAGCCAGACTGGTGAGTATGGGTTTAACGATGACCTCATTTACTCTCTGGAAGTAAAGATGAGTGTAAGGACTATGGGTATGATACCCTTATGTCAAATAGACTAGCCCTGGGATTGGATGACTCGGAATTGGCCTATAACTGGGGTCAATGGAATCGGAATTGACTCGGTTTCGGAAACAACCCTGTTTGACGACGACCATGCGGGCAGATAAACCCGCTTGAAACTGTAGCTCTTCAAATATCAGTTTTAATTGTGTGAGCCACAGTTTGTCATCTTTTCACCTCATTGCACAGACACTTAACATTAACCGATACATATCCTGGAGGGTTCTCCTGCTTTAACAAACAAAATGAAGGCAATGTGCGCATAACTAAACACAAGATTTAAACCAGCCTTTGAGGTTGTGCTGCCGTTTTTCAAGTATTGTCTCCAGCTCGGTGAAATTTCATCATTTTAAAATCATCGCAGGTGGTACTAAACCATTCTCAAAAAAACCTCGTGTACAACATGCGCTAACTAGCAAGTAATTATAGGTTTAGAACTTTAGATAAGATTTTGATTTTGTGTCATCCGACACTTCTACCTGTTTAAGTATCAATCATATACAGCCCCGAAAATGGATTTAAAACCAGAATGTAAAAATGCATTGAGGTTTTGATGATATGTTTCAGTCCAAATAATGCAATGATGTCCCATTTCTTTAATTCAGTAACTATCTAAATGTTACCTTAACTTGTTCGAAAATCCAGCTTTGCGTTTATACTTGAACTTGGGAATTCTTGGACAATTTTGCATTTTGACCACTGGTGACTCCAGGTGACAGTCTTGGGAATTCTTGGGAAACTTTGCTTTTTGACCGCTGGTAACCCCAGATGACCTTTGACCTCTACTATAAAGCAACAGGTTTCTTTCCATTACCATAAGGCATCCACATACCAAGCATGAATTCTATCCAAGCTTCCTACTTCAAGATATCATGTTAAACGAAATTTTCAGAGTTCAAACCCCTGTGACCCCAAATGACCTTTGACCTCCAACAAAAACAATAGGGTTATTCCTCTTCCTATAACGCATCTACATACTGCGTATGAAAGTTATCGACGCTTCATACATTGAGATATCGTGTTAAAAAAGGTTTTCAGAGTTTGACCCCGTGACCCCAGATGACCTTTGAAACCGACCAAAAACAACATGGTTCTTTGTCTCACCATAACGCATCTACTTAATATCTACGAAATTTATCAAAACTCCCTATCTCGAGATATCGTGTTAACAAGGTTCTCAGAGTTTGAACCCCTGTGACCCCAAATGATCTTTGACCTCCACGAAAAACTATAGCTTCTTCCTCTCACCTTAACGCATCTACATACTACGTATGAAATTTTTCCATGCTTTTTAATTGGAGATATCGTGTTAAGAAAGTTTTCAGAGTTTGAACCCTGGTTACCCCAGATGACCTTTGAACCCCACCAAAAATAATATGGTTCTTCCTCTCAATATGAGGCATCCATATACCAAGTATGAGAGCTGCCGGAGTTTCCTTTCTTGAGATATCGTGTTAACGAGGTTAAGTGTGACAAACACACATGCATACACACACAAACATACACACACGCCATCATGACCGCATAGGTGTCTCTTTCATCGAAGCAAATAAACCAATCGGTGAAGATATCTGTGAAAGGATGTTTATGCTTAGACTAAGTCTCGCTGTAAATGCATTTAATCAGCACTTAGTAGCTACGGACAACAAGTGCGCGAAGCACAGTTGTATGTATATTGGACACGTAAGTAAGATAACAAACCCATAACGTGCACTTTGCCTAGCTCAGGCCCTAGCCTCAACAGGGGCGAACGTGTGAAATCGTAAAGGGCTATGCATAACCTATCGATCTCAGCCAGCATGTCTCCAAACAGTGATAGAACTTTTAGCTAATGGATCTTAAGTAACTGGTGGCCAAATTTGCAACAAACACAGAGAAGAAATGGCGATGAAGATCCTCGAATATCATGATTATAAGCAGGCCCGTAGCCAGGCGGGGCACGGGGGTAGTGCCATCCCAGTGCCGCCCCGACCACTGTGCCCCCACCATTTGTAAAATCGATCGAAAATCAAATTATTCCTTACTACCTGTGAACAGTGACCCCGGCATGCCTCTAGCGATTATTGACCAAAATATGAAATGATCCCAAAGGTGTCTAATGATCGTACTTTTGTTTTCTTTAACAATTTTTTCTGCAAGCACAAATTCTCGAGCGCTACTGGCCTTTCATATTCAGTTCTGTTTTGCTTTAATGCCCCGAGCATCAAACATGTTGGCTTTATTCAACAGTAAATGTTATCGTCCTTCCATGTAGGCGTACGTGGTTCTACAGAATCACGAAATTGCAGCGATGCGAAGTTCTATCCTCTTTTTCCTACCATTTCGAATATTCCATGCAATCATGGCAAATATATTTTTGTAAAAAAATTAAGTGTCTCAGTGCTGAGTCCAGAGTTCGTGGCAAGTGGACCGAGGCAGGGGTAAGGGGGCATGGCCCATCGGGAAGGCTGCCCCTCGTCGGGGGAACTTTTCATTTTCGTCGGGGAGCCTTACAGTTCGGGAGGTTCCCCCATTGTGGAGAATCTACTTTTCCCCTGATCGGGAGAAAAACTTGTCCATGGGCGCCTCCATTTTGTCTATTTTACCCACAATCCCACGCGTTCTTTGCAAACATTGTCAGTGGGGAATGGGTTTTGGAACCCCCTTGCAAACATTGTCGGTCTAATGTAAAGGAATTAAATGTATATTTGGAAGGTTTATTGTCATAGCTACAGGAAAGTCACGACCTAATCGGTGGTTCACCACGCCGTTTTTGAGTTTTTGAGTGGTTTCTATTCTTGCTAAATATTTTTTTTTTGTTAGGCTGGCAAGCCTATACAATGTGTTGCATAAGTTTTCTCCCCTTAGGGAGAATTTTGGTTTTCCCCGAAACGGGAGAATCTCCCGGACTGTTTTGCTCTTAAGGAGGCCAGATTCTTCAATATGGACCTCAAATTTCTTTTTTTCTTAGTAAAAACCACAAATTTTCATTCTTTTCAATAAAACCCGAACTTTTCTGCGTTCCTCACGACTCTAGAATTTAGCATTCGTCATCTTTTCGGCAACCCGTCCCATCTGTTGGGGCTCTGGGTTACTGGCCCACTGTCGGGGAGCTTCCCCCCCCCCTCGGGAAAATTCTGGCACCACCCCTAGCTGTGACTGCACCTAGTTTTTACCATGGTCAATACATTTCTTGCAAAATTTCGGCTCGCTTCTCGCCCAGTCATCACAATCGACATTAATATCACTTATGAACATTATAAGCACAAAAATACGAGTGAACTATGCTAGCCAAAACTGGGTGTAGACTCAAAGTTAGAGGTCAGGAATGGGGTTTTCTGGTAGCAATCTACTACCTTGAGTACCATTCGTAACTTGATGACTATGTACGGTTGAAAATAAATTCATTCGTACCACAAATTTATTAAAGACTTACATTCCTGCCATTGTTCGCTGTACATTTCATTCTGTTGCAAGCTGTTCATGGAAATTTCATTCAAAGTAAAAACACCATAATTGTTAACTAAATTGTGAACTCACTGAACTGCGTAGAGCTTGGTGTGCTCTCAGCGTCAGTCGGAGTCTAGCTCAAAGCTCCATGTATTCCCATTTTGTTACTTCCTTGGACATTTATATTTCCTCTGGATCCTAACTAAATTATAGTGGACAACATCGGGCCTCGTGGTGGTCCATGGCCGCCTCACCGTTCGCAAAGTAATGAACTCTTCACCTGCACTTGCGGAGCTGAGGAAGCATCATCATGATGATCATAGTCTTCTTCTGTTCTTTTGCGGAGACATTCCAATTCCCTGCATTGCCAGAGATGGGGGATATTGCCACCAAGGAAGGGAAATTGTTGGGCATTCCGATTTCTCTAAGCCATCTGTGGTGGGCTTGTGATATCATCCCCTCTGGTTCCCGCAAACAGCCATCACCTGGTACCACCACTGGCTAAACATAATCTTCTTCGGTGCCCCCTTTTGGGTGCCGGTGCACCCTTTGGGGTGCCGGTGCCCCCTTCGCCATAATTCCTGGCTATGGGCCTGACTATAAGTGAATATTATCAACTCTTTACGTTGACTAGTATTCTGTGCTTATAGTCTGTACCTGTACCCATTTCCGACAATCGCACACGTATTATCCAGGAAACATCTTAACCATGTACGTGCAGTAGCACAGTTATAACTTTTTATCGTTAAAGCTCATGCAAAAATCGCGCTCTCCAGTCAGTATACATGTTTACTGCCAGCCGGCACCTCATTATTTCAGTGAACTTAGACGTGTGGCAAATAAACATTCACATCGTGGGCAGACCGTTCTTCGCAAAGTTAAAGGACAAACGCTACGTAAAAGCATACCTCAAATTTGGGGATTTCTTTTTATTTCTACTGAAACATTTGAAATGATTATTGCATATATCTTCTATGTAATTGTATTATTATTGTAGTGCGCGTGCGCGCTACAATCTTGGCGTTGCACGACAAGCTAGGCGTACCTACATGGCCGAACGTTGAGACTGGAAGTTCCACACGGTTTCGGTCCGTTTTTACAATCGGTACTATCAATGTGCAGGCAGCTAATATTAAGCTTGTCCATGATTTTTTACCGCTTTCTTGCACACATTCTAAATTAGTCCCGACAAAGGACTCGTTAATAAACAGAAACAGCTTGTAATGTAGAGTGAAATGTTACTGATTGATGAAATGCCGACAGTCTTTATTTCAGAAAAAATTCAGTTGAATTTGCGCTTGCTTTCTCATTAACACAACTTGCCTACATAACTTGAAATTCGCAAACGAAGTAATCAGCGGATGAATTTATCGTAAAATTTAATGTGATGGGAGCTGGATATGTACGGGCGGCGTCACCTTCAATGTGCACAGTATATGGTATACTGTACACAGTATATGGTATATTGTATGCATCACCTTCAATGTGCACAGTATAGGGCTCAACCGAAATTCCTCTCAATAGTAGCGTTACAGGTACCTATAAGACGAAAACCCCAAAATTCAAGATATTTACTTCAAATCGGAATCAAATCAGAAATCCTTAGGCCTACAATGTGTTTTACCTTTTCACAAAACTTGCAAGATTATACAAAAACACAAAATAACACTACCTAGCTTGAAAATAAGATGATTTTCTGCAACGTCAGAGCCGCTCGGAAGTTCGTTAGAAAAACATGATTGCGCAATAAAATCACCTTGTTAGCCTTGTGCCAGTCGTTTCTTATGTCTTGAATGTACTATGTATGCAAAGATTTTTGCAAACGTTTCTGAAGGTAGTGAAAAATATTTGATTAAATAAACGCCTTATCAAACACACATTAAATCTGGCCTACTCCAAACTGCAAGGACTTGTCTAACATGCACTACAATTCTGCGTATTTGCAAGCAAATGCAGTTCTAGTTATGGTTTGTAACTGTAAGTGGGTGCTAATTCTGTAACTCAGAAGGCTGCTCCAATTCTTAAAGGTGCTATCATTGAAAGTCTTTGTCTGCAGTCAATAATGGTGTGCGTCGCAATACAAAAATTTAAACTGCGGCTGGAATTTTCTGAAGTTTCATCGTGGTACTGCTTGCACTGCACCAGATTAACTAACTGGACTATTGACTGTTTATAAGTTAGTGTGATTGTTTGTGAAGTCAAAAGAGTGAGAAAACCGTATGCAAACCGGAAGACATTTCACAAGTGGGCAAAACTGTTTTCCTGAAATTTTACCTTGGTGGCAAACAAACATGACATGATTTTATGCCTTGAAAAGTACATTTGTCTGCTCTGAAACCTACTTTTTATCGGCAGGGGTTGAGGTGCCGTCACTTGACCCCGATTCATACACCTTCGGAGAAAACCATGGAGGGACTGCTGAGCTAACCGACAGAGAAGTTATGTTCCTCAAGATTACTAGCATGGAAGTAGGATGGTACTTTCATGCTCCCATTGATTGTACCACCTGGTGTGAAACGTCGCGGATAGTGTTTGTTCTCTGACTGTCTGAGAGATATAATTCTTTGATTGTATGGGTTTTCTGATCTGTGTAAAAACAAACTATTGGCCAGACTGATGATCCTATGTGGGTACGTTGTCCTTTAGATTCCTGTACATTACAAAGTAATGTTATTACACGATAGCGATAAAGCTAACCAGGCCCCCTGACGACAGACCCTACCAGGCCGACTCCATAACGAAGCACTGGAAAGTAGCTTTTTTACTTTAACGGAGGTAACAATTTCCTCCATATGTGAAATCTTAAATTTTGAACGAATTCTAACATTTTTGGATTTTAATACATGGCATGCGATATGCATGGGGAGATACGAAAATTTTTCCAACTGCGAATGTGCCTTTGTATTCCTAGTATTACATAAGCTACTGGTGGTGTATTTGCAACAAAGGTTTGTACATTGCATAAGGTTTTCATTTGGCATTGGCCTCTTAAACATGCAGTTAATATGTTGAGTTGTTGCTATAATGCTATAAGTGATGACGAATTTGCCGAGTCCCCCCAAATGGTAATCTGTCATAGGCGTAGAACACTGTTCGAGATGACGGGGGGGGGGGGGGGCTGAACGTTCTTTGGGATCGCCGTCTAAATAAAGGGAGATAAATGTTTGAGGGTCCTTAGATGCAATTTGCAATTTGGTGCCATTTTGGACAAAATTGAAGGTAAATTACTGCGAATTTTTGACATTTCTTACAGACGAAACAAATTAAAGGGTTTCGTACTTGGACTGAGGGGGCGGAAGCATAGTTTGGCCCCACCATATTTTGACTGAGGAGATTTAGCCCGCAGCCCCCGCTTCTTACGTCTATGCGATCTGCAACCCTCTTAGTTTGGGTGTACAGTTCATGTGAAACAGTGAGTTCCAAAACACTATTCATTGACACAAAGATCTTCCACAGAATGTATTGGCAACGGCCTTAGGCGATGGGGATGGCAACATGATATACCCCGCATAAACAATGTAATAGTGTGGAAACTTTTTCAGCGAATTCGGTACAGCAGCTAAATGAACAATGATTAGTAATATTCAATAAAGAAATGTACTTAAGAATACCTCACATAGGTAGGTAAATTTTAAGAGCGTCGGTGGAGCAACTTAGTCTTGTATGCCCCATGACCTACATGAGTCCCAAAACAGACAATTCGCTTCAATTTGTTTGATGCAAGCAACGGCAAGTCTAACTTTTACGCCTGCATTTGATTGTGTGTCTTCCATTGAAAGGATAGAGGACAAGATGCGGTTAGCCTTGGTGAGATCGTTATGTCAGCCTTTGGCAGGCCTTACACTAAAACGTCAATACTGTGAAGCACTTATGACCTTTGATACTCACATTACCGGAGGATGTCGACGTTATCACATCGCGGTTGTGGTTACAAAAGTTCTTGTTTTCATACTAATTGTATGTTGCAAAACAACTTTTCCGTAACGTTTACACGAGCACTCTTAAAACGTTGGGTAACATTTTCTGGGCAATGTAGAGGTTGGTTAAAGTTTTCGCATTGCTGGGTAAAAGAACCGAAAAACTTACTGACCGACTGTTGGTGAAATGGTTATGTGAATCCCTTTACCCACATGGTTAAACGTACCGCCAACCCATAAAGCACAAAACATGGCGTTATGTTGTTATCAAGACAATTCTTTTAATAACAGCTATTTCTAAATTTTTACGTTCACAGTTACTAATTGCAAATCGTTTATTTACACTGTGGGAATTTTTGCTAAGACAATTTGAAAAAGCTTTTTAAAATGCTTTTAAATTCTGATGGAAGACCAGGCTTATATAACTATCATCTGAATGAAATATTCCGAATTTTTCAAAGGTGATTCGTGTTTATCACTTAATGCAGGTCCAATTGGAATGAATCACGGCCTTTTTTAACGAATTTGTACTGGCGGGGGCTATTTCACAAAAGGGACCATCTGACACGAAGTTGCTAACTAAGTGGAGCACCACCATCATTGGCGCGTAGCGTATTGAATTTTTTGGGATCGACAGACACCCCAGATGGCAAGAAAATGGCACTATCATGCCTTCATGGGGCTACCATTCTTTAATGTCAGATATTGATCATTTATTATCATCATTATGTGTTTTATATGTATGACAAAAAAGGACCTACGGGGGGGGGGGGGGCAAATGGACTGAGTGGGTTGGCTGAGTAGGGGACAGGGTGGGCCACGGCCCACCCAGTATGTATGTTAAAAAAGGCCCTGGAATGAATTAAAACTGAAAATGGTAATTATTGCAGAAAATCATGTTTCTCAGAAATATCATGAAGAAATGGTATTAGTAATCGTTAATAATAACAAACAAGTCTAGCTGAATATATAATGGCCAAACCAAAATAACCTGTTCATTTATATATTAACTTCCAACTGGAATTCCAGGTTTCCGAAGAGAGCGGACATGCCTTCCTCACCGGGCTCGTTCGATCTCTTCGGGACTTTGTTTTAGTTTGTTTTATTTTGGTTGGGTGTAAATAGTGTACATAGGCCTATAATGTAAATAAATTGTACGTAAGGTAGTCCTGGTGTTGTCCCTTCGGAGTTGTGTTGTGGCCCTTCTGGGCAGTTTCTTGTGCTTTTGTCTGGTACTGTCTTTTGTTTTGGTTGTCTGTTGCTGTTCGGGAGCAGTGTTGGTGGTTTTGTTTTGTTTGTGAGAGTGTTCGGTTTTTTGGTCGTTGGCCATGTGTGATCTTTTCGCCTGTCGGGCCGTGTCCGTTTTTCAGCACGTAGAAAGTGGCCAGCACTAACAATGTCGGTCGCTTTCAAAACTTGTAGAAGGTAACCCATCTGAGATGATATTTCATTATGGTATCCGATAATGAGCAGTTAATTGCCCAACAAATAGCTAAAACATTGAAACATTACAGAACTCCTGGGTTAGGTGAAACTGATAATTTAACCAATAATTGGTAATATTTTGTCCAACTAGCCAGTTGGGTAATTTTCAGATTACTACATACTGGGTAAAACAAGTGCCCAACAATTAGGTAATGCAATTACCCAACCGAAATCCGTCAATATTAGCCCAACAGTTGGTGGGATACATAGCTACCCAGTGTTGGCAAAAAGTTGGTCAACTTTTTAAGAGTGTGCGGGAATTTATATCGATAAATGCATACTGCAATGCAGGCTGTATAACACCAGCAAAAAATGGCAGGAGGCCAAAAGAGCTTGTTTTCCAGTTCCCTGGGCGGCCGAAGACTTTCAATCAGACGCGTAACCAAGGGGGCTCGGGGGACGAACCCAGCTCATGGCCCAACCAACGAAAAATGATCACCATTAACTTTACTACGTTTGACGCACAAAGATTGCACCATTTTGCATCTGAAGATATGAAATAACCTTTTTTTTCTCCAAAGGGGAGGAGCTGTCCCTTCCTCCATGTCACACTCCAACAACCCCCTCCCCGACTTAATCCTGGCTAGGCGTCTGCTTTCAGTGCTTGTCAACTGCGAGGTTATTACATCGGCATTCTATAGCTGGAATAGTGCATTCACTGCAGGTAATAGCTTAATGTTCAAATTTAAAAAAAAATAGCCCTGTAAAAGTTGTTTTCCATACCACACATGTTGTCAAGGGGGCCTAACACATTACCTTGATTAAGGACTAGGTAGTGGGTGGGGTGGGGTGGTTTCAAAAAGACCATGTGAGAGAAAAGATAGGGGTCTATGAGGTTTTTAGCATACGGGTGACTCTGTCAAGACAGCCCCCAGCTTCTCAAACCTAAAAGAAAACAGATGCTGCAAACTAAACTACATGCCCTTTCAGCTGACAGTATGAACCTAATAGCGTACTGTGTCTTTCAATTTGGGCGGTAGGATTTTGAAAGCTGGGGTAGATTAACCTAGCTACCTAGCCTTTGCTCTTGGTATCATTTTGTGTTTCATAAGCTGACTCGTTGGAAAATCTCCGTAGGAGCTTAAATAGGACTACCCGGCACACTTCAATCTTTGATTAGTCGGTTGGAGAATTTGTAGTTAGTGTATGATCCAAATATACTACAAATTGTGGTAGATGATCCGATAGTCGTATGAAATAGGGGCAGCGGGTACTGTTCCCTCCAAATATGTGGAAGACCACAAAATTGGGCAAAATCTGCAAAAATTAGGGGAAAATGTGTGTAAAAAGGCTACGAGATTCGACAAAAAATTGTCCCCCCCCCCCTCAAAATCCAAATGGGCCTATACGCTTATGGATCGTGATCCGATAGATATGATAATGTTTAGAGCAAATAGGCTACTCGTAGATCTATACTGTGACACATAACTACGGATTTTCATCGTTGCTCTGTTTCGCCGTTGCGCACCCACCCATAGGCCTATCTCAAAGAAAGCATACAAACCGCACCCTGTGTGCTAGAGGTCGATAGCCTACATGACCACGGAGTTACCTTTTATTACACAAGTAGGCTAATTGTATAACTGAAGTACAGGATAGTCTTTAAACTATTGCAATATCAACAACGTGATGTGTGTACCTACCAACAGTGACAAAGAGTACTAATAGCTGATAAAACCTTAAAGGCTCTCTACCCTCACCCAAGGCAGTAAAAAAGTTAACTTCTAGCCCCTCCTGAATGTATAAAGAACACCTGTGTAGTACACACCCAAGACAGAGCCACAGTAGCCTGCAACGAGTTTAAATTGCTCGGAGTCATATATTGAAAACCTTGCCTGTCGTGTATGAGCTTCAATTGGGAACACAACTGACTGTGCAAGTCATCGTTGACCAACCAGAGTGAAGCTATATTGTTTGAAGAATGTCATTCAAAGTGCAGTCATCAACTGTATTTATAACTACAGTATCGGGCTATTCCTATGTATGTCTGAGCAGAGAGTTGCTAGCAACTCCCTGGGTTGGGGATGACATATCCCCTTTAATGGCATATAGCTACTGCTGCTCTTAAAGAAGTATGTACTGTCAGTCAAGTCAAGCAGCTGATACCCTTATTACAATTAGGGCAAATATTCAAGACCATGACTAGGAGACGTAATGGAAGCGTCATTACTAGGACCTAAATACAAAGGGAACCTATTGAAGCCAACATGAAGTTTGAAGAAGAGGTTATGACTCACCTTTGGCTGTATCTCTCGACGCCAAGTTTGTAAAGCCGCACACCGCATGTATAGGAAATTTACTCAAATCTACTGAGGAAATTTCTGTTCGGCTTTTATTGTCTCACGCATAACCTCCTCAGCACATGTCGGACTTAGTACTGTAATTGTTTGTTCAGGCAGTCTCCTGAATTTCTACGTCTGTTTATTTGTCGAGGGTTATATTAGTGCCGGCTACATTGTCTGCACTGGTCTCGTGAATAACCGCAAGTCAGGCCAGGAAGTCTAGATACGGTAACAGTGGCAGTACGAATGCATTTCGCCTGCTGGGCAGTCAACAGATTGTGTTCGTCCTGATCTCGTAAGTGACAGGACAGAGGCAAATGAAGTCTGCCGTGCCTACCCTAGTGCAAGCATGAACTCCACGGGTAACTTATTTCGAATACAATGCATGGTAGATCATAAATATAGCAGCAAAGACAAGGAAGATTTCAATTGTCATTTATGTTGCTGGGCTCCTGTCAATAAGCGTAGGCCGGGAGGTAGAGATATTGTCTTCATTGCCGGCTTGTAGTTTTTGGCAAGTTGTCCAGGTCAATACAGCAATATAATCAGTTTGGATAATGGCAAATGAAAACTGTTGCTGTACAAATACAAAGGGTTCTAAGCTACACTTGTAGCTTGGACATTGGGCAAGCTACAGATAACATTTTGCAGTATCTTTCGGTCTCGTTCGGTACACTTTTTCCAAATTTAGTTGAAATCATTGTATTCTGCTCCAGCGATACTGACCATCCTCTTTTAGCTTCCCTGAATGTACTCACCAAACCGATTCTAACTGCTCGTCAATTTACTACAAGTAATGGTCGACTGTGGTTTAAAATCTTTTGTGGCAACTTAGCAATAGTGATGTGCAACCATTAACTGAACTGACCTTTTCAGAGGTCCCCTCTAGTGGGATTAAGGATGTGCAGAGTGGGCAATGTGGACTGTGGTTTGTTAAAAGTTGTGTAAAAGGTTGCCATTTGAAGATCCTATGTTTAAAATGCTACAGGGCGAACCCTCTAAATAATTTGAACATAAACCCATCAACACTTCAAAGGTCAGACCTCATCACTATGTTCTTCCCTCCCGCGATCGGCCATTCATTCTGCTTACAGTCCTGAATTGAATTATCACATGCCCTACTAATCAGATTTTCTATTACATAACTAGTTATGATGTGAAGAATGCCTGACCCAGACGTCTATGTAAAGTTGGTCTATGTTTTATAATGTGATTACACCTGCAGGCTCGACCTTTTTGGAGAATTTTACTCCCTGAGTGTGTAGTAATATTTATCCTACTTCCTGCTCTTCCATGAGATTGTTGATCTGTGCCTGTTGCTTGTTCACCCTCCATTTCAGTTTATCTTGTAATCCTTTTGAGTACCACCTTTTTAAGTTTAGCCTGCCTTTTATTCCTTTCAACGACTGCTTTTATTCCTCTTGTCTATTTTATTGTTCTATTGCTTAACATTTGATCTAGCCAGACGATGATCATCTTTTGTCCACCAATTTACTTTGTATTTTTGAAACCAAGACCTTTTAAGACTCTTTTACTTTTGCTCCTCTTTGAGGGGTTGTGCGCTTGGTTCATTTTAAAGCTGAGGAAAGTTGATTAAAAAACCGAAAGCTTCCTACTTTGTGCTGTTTTTTACATCTTTTTGCCTATATGTGACTCCCACCGTAGTTTCTGTAGATTATATACATATTTTATATATATATATTATAAAGTATAATATATATATATTATACTTTATATATTCGGTGTAAGTTCCGTACACTCCTCGTTTCACTCGTGATCAATCACTGATGAAATGTAGTATTGCTCGAAAGCTTTGCATAACCTTTTACGGCTGTTTTATTTACCAAATTTCAACCGTCTACTGCTATCACTTTTCTCTTCCGAGATCCAGCCATTCATTCCTGTAGTACTGTTGTTAACATATATATATATATATATATATACATATTCAGAGGTGAATATATATATATATATATATATATATATATATATATATATATATATATATATATATATATATATATATATATATATATATAAGGTCAAAGTAATGCGTAGCACTTATGAAGCAGGTAGGTAAAAAAACGTCGAATCCTGTCCCCACATGGTCTGAACGTTAGACTTGAACTGTTATAACTCAGCAATTCCTGCATTGTTTTACCTGTGGTAACCACTTAACACTGTCTGTTTTCCTAGCCGGTTTTACGTGCCCAATTTTATTGTGTATTTTTAAATTGTACGTTTGGCCGTGTCAACTATCAGTTGCATTTTTGCCACCTGATGAAGGGTTTAAACCCGAAACGTCGTGGAATTTGTCACAAACTTTTAGCACTATTTACTACTTCTTTTTTTTACCTATATATATATATATTTTCAGAGGTGCAGGAGACTTGGAAACCATAGGATTGGACTGAATTGAGTCTGCTAAACATTCTTCACTTTTCTACTGTCCCAGAACAACCTCTCTGGCAATTTGATGGTCATTCTTTTCTTAGTGAATGCATCCGACTTTGAGCAGCTTCTTTAGCAGCACAGACTCACTCTTTCTAGGTTTTTGTTTGCACTTCTTTGGTTACACATATAGCGTAGTTTCGTGGCGTTCTGTTGATCTGAGTGGCAGACGCTGCAGATTATCCAGACAGTAACACGTCTGGTGCTGCCAACCACTTGCTCCACGTGAAAGCTGCCTGTATCAGCTGTCAGGCTATGCGGTGTACTTAAGTGTCCTCTTAAGGTCACAGATACAAGTCAGATATTACTGCTGAAAAAATCTTTAACACAATAGTTTTATGATGAAAATCTTTGCAGTGGTTATCCTTAAGAGGTCATCCTGAATGGGAATGGAAGGATCGCGGAATAGACTGAACTTAGAACCGCCTCCAGGAGTGCATATCAGTGGTCCATTTAACTTGGGACCGTGGGGAAGCTAATCTCCCATGATCCGGTGTGACATATTTTGTGTTTGAAAACGCCACTTCCTGCAATTTAGTACGTTTACAATTAGTTTTCCTACGTCAGCTTTGATCCCGTCTGCCCCCTTCGTATGACAACCCTATTAATATTTCTCAGGCCGCCAGTGGTGGATGTGAGTACACCGTTAGTAGACAGAATCATTAACTCTTACACCCTTAATCACATTTGAAATTAATCTTGGAATCTTTCCTGCTTATAAATCATGATGTTATTTGTGCTACCATCATCATTTAAAGCAAATTTATTTAATCAAATCAATCAAACAATGATATTCTAAGGCTGACCCTTTTTCGGTCGTGGAGCTTTACCAGTAATGGGGATTCTCCCGGTCGGCGGAAACAAAATTCTCCCGAATGGTGGAAAAGTTATGCCAAACACATTGTATAGGCTTGCTAGCCTAAAAAAGAAAAGGTTAAGCTAGAACGATGACCTCTCAAAACTTGCACTTCTCTCAGAAACAATTAACTATGACAATACACCTACCGAATATACCTTTAGCTCCAATGCTATACCGACAAATTTTGCAGGGGATTTCAAACCCCATTCGCCACTGACAACGCACCACTGATTTCTAACAACTGGGTTGGCTGTCTGTGTACTGTTGTGTAGTAACCCAATGAGGTCACCAAAAGTACAGTTTCGGCCATCTTAAGGAAGGCAAGAAACTAGCGCGAACGAAATACATGTTTGACTTATTGTACATGATTTGTATTGACGTATCGTAAATGTCGTCTGTTTATAGAATACCGAAAGTTACAGAACGCTTTCTTAGAAACATGATTTGTTTCATCGACAACTGAAATAACTTACAGGGTTTATTATAATGCCGTTTTCATTTGCAGCAATTAGGTGTGCGAGGAAATGGACTAACTTTTCACAAGTAAGTTAGGCCTACATGAAGCACATTGATGAAGGTCCTAGACCTAGACCTATGTTGGCTTATGTTAGTGTACCCTAAGATTACGCAGTAGCATAGGCCTTTCTTAATGTGTAATATTGACTATTGTTACTGCTACTGCTAAGCGTATTGTAGCATTCCAAAACAAATTGATTGACGGAGTTTTTCAGGGAAGCTAAATGAGCATGGTCAATTCTTTATAAATACTGTTGAGCAAATTTTTGCTTTTGCAGATGGCATCTTCCTAGTCCTCACAATGTAAAGGCCCGTGCCAACAGCCGGTCGCATCAACGAACTGCTATACAGACAGTAGGCTAGTCCTTTTATGAGGACACTAGGCCTAAAACTTACCGAAGTTCCAGAAGTCACAAGACTACTACAGAACAACAGTAATGTTCTATCAGATTTAGATATGTGACGCTCAGAACAGCCTTAGCAAATTTTTGTGGACCTAGCCAAGTCTATTTGAATATGGTGCAGGGTGTTATAGACTTCGTTGTATTCTCAATTGTTTTTCAGGTTGCCACACAATACTGTAAAGAGACCAAAAGAATGAGTTTTTAAAATGGGAAGAAACAAATGGACTCCAACTGCAGCATCAAAACTATGCTCCAGGCACTTCAAGGAGGAGTAATTTGACATAACAGGAAAAATAGTTAGTCTGAAACCAACTGCCGTGGCAACGATTTTTGACTTCCCTGAACACTTCAAAAAGTACTTGTGCTACCGTAAAGTGGTTCCATTCAGACAAAGTTATAATATTCTCATTAAAAGTTTTAAATACATAAAAGTTTGGCTGGAGAGTGTGGGGGAAGGAACCTGGGGAAAGGGCCCTAAATTTGGCTGTTGACATAACCACGTAGGTTATTTAGGCAAACGCAGAATTTATCTCAAAAAGTCCTGCGTAGCCTTCAGTGAGATTATTGTTTATTCACAGAATCTGACTCTAATTTTTTTCTTGCCTTCAGTTTGCATGTTGGATCGGGTGTGTGTATTTACGCCTTCAGTTCAATAAATATACAACTTAAGGAAAATCAAAACATTGTGCAAGACCCTTTACTTGCAGTTTTTGTAGCAGATCCTTACGTAAACTACTGTAGGAAAAAATGTCACATGCCAAGATCCCACAGAACTGACAGTCACAAGAGGTGCGAAAGAACAGGGAAAGTCTGGCAATGAACTGGGACTTTTGCCCTTCACTTCTAGTGTGCTTTACGGTACTTCATTTTATGGACTCTTCAAGGTTGAATGAACTGGGTGTATATTAACATGGTGATTTCTTGCAAATAAGATGTATTCAAAGAATTTTATTGCAAAAATTGGCTTCTATGAAAAATATACACCTAGCAAAATGTAAGTTTTGTCAAGATCAAGCCCCTAATGGTTATAAAATGTAACTAGAAAGTAGCAAAATTTCCCAGCCATGAGCTCTGACTTATCACTGGTGATGTAATTGCTCAAGATTACTTGAGTAAAATTCTATGACTGTGCGTGTGTGTGTTCTGTGGAATCAACCTCACATGCACAAAGCTACACACATATGTCATTCATATGAACGAAGTTGTCAAACCCCCAGACTGCAGTTAATAATTTGAAATTGAAAAATTTCGTCACTCTGTCATTTTCATTGATCATCAGTTTGTGCACTGTTGAAGCAAGTAGCCATTGTCATAACGTTTGATGCTGTCTCATTTTGTGTAATCATTGTTTAACACCGTGTTTTTTACCACAAATAATAATCTTATATCATAATTTTTGTACTGTTTTTGTCCCTATCATTGTTTCAGAAGAGTACTCTCCGTCAACCACCAACATTTACGGAAGACTCAAACTGAGCAACGTCCTCTTCTGTGATCACACCTCCAGGAAGCAATAAATTGGCAAGTTTTGGAGACCACACTTATTGTACAACTGGCTCTCCAAGGGAACTGAAGTGAAAATTGGACAAAACTGTGAGTATGCTTGTCAGTTGCAGAAAGAAGTTGAAGTTGGAACAGCAAAAGAGTAGACGCTTGAAACATCAATTATCAAGCTTAAAAACTGTGGTTGATTCCTTACGTGAGAAGCAGCTTATATCAACAAACTATGCAGAGATGCTGGAGTCAACTTTTAGTGGGGTCTCCAAGGAAATTTCTGAGCGAATTTGTGATCTGAAGCAGGGAAAAAGACCTGGTGCATGCCCTGAAGAAATTCAGACTTTTACAATGACCTTACAGTTTTATTCAGCAAAAGCCTATGACTATGTCAGGGAAACCTTTAACTTGGCCTTACCTCATCAACGCCAGATTTGATCGTGGTAAAGTGGAGTAGATGGGAGCCCTGGGTTTACAAAACAGTCATTTACTACTACTCTTCAGGCAAGAGAGAAGGACAACAAGGATAAGGGTAAAGAGACAGTTGGTGCAGTAATGCTTGATGAAATGGCTATCCGTAAGCATATTGAGTATGCACAAGGGAGATACCTAGGTTTTGTAGATATTGGGTCAGGACTCACGTCCTGTGGCAAAAGACGCCCTGGTGTTGATGGCTGTATGTGTTAATGAATCTTGGAAAATTCCTTTGGGTTATTTTCTTATTGATGGCACGACTGGGGAAGAAAGAGCCAATTTGGTTCGAGAGTGTCTTGTAAGACTTCATGATATTGGTGTGAAAACTGTTTCTGTAACATGTGATGGCCCTCATGTCATTTTTCAATGATGAATCACTAGGTGCAAACATGGATGTACTTGGTATAGATCCATGTTTTCCTCACCCTTCTGATCCATCAGTGAAAGTTCATATTATCTAAGATAATGCCACATGCTTCAGTTACTTAGAAATACTTCTGCTGACATTGGAATACTCAAAACGTCCAGTGGTGAATATATTAGATGGAAGTACATTGAAGATATTAATAAACTTCAAGAATCATAGGGACTGAGACTAGGAAATAGGTTGAAAAATGAGCACATCCAGTGGAGAACACAGAAGATGAAAGTTAATTTAGCGTCGCAGGTTTTTAGTCGTAGTGATGCAGATTTTTGCAATAAAGGTTTAAAAATCCCACAGTTTAAGGGTTGTGAAGCCACGGTAAAATTTTTGAGACATGTTGATGCAGCATTTGATGCCTTGAACAGTAGAAATCCCTTTGGTAAAGGTACAAAAGCACCAAGAAAAGCCAATAACTGTATGATGACTGAAATCCTTCTTGATGCAAAGACATTTATACTTGATCTAACAGATTTTAGTGGCTAGACTCATGTCCTCAGCCCCACGCAAAACTGGGTTCATAGGTTTTTCTGCTAGTACAGTCAGTATTATTAGGCTGTATCAAGACCTGGTGCTTTGTCAAAATGCTGCAGAATCTTATCTCTTGACCTACAAGTTCACTCAGGACCATATTGAGTTGTTCTTCTCTGCAGTTCGGGCCAGAGGTAGGTTTATAAACAACCCAACTGCTGGTCAGTATCAGGCAGCATATAAACGTCTCCTGATGCGATATAATGTTAAGAATGGGACAGGTAACTGTATTTTAATGGATGATACTACAATTCTTAATGTTTCTGAAAAGACACAATCTAGTCCAGCTAGCGCTGAACAGAAGTACGACTTAATCGTAAGGGATCATCCCGTGTAGACCGACGATGACTATGCAGATGTGCCAAATTATGTAACCCTTTCAGAATACAAGGCTGCTGCAATTAACTACATAGCTGGCTACGTAATGTAAATAGTGCAGCGAAGATTGAATTGCATGCTCTGCACTGGTGGACTTACAGCCACCAACAGTGTTGACGTTCACAAGTTTCTTGAAATGAAGGATAGCGGTGGATTTGTAAAAGCATCCAGTAGTGTTATTGCTGTGTGCATGGAAACAGAAAAATGCTTTCAGAGACTTCTTAATGTCTCAAATGACAAACTTCCACAAGTTTGTGGAATATCATCTAGTATAGCAACAGCTGTTTTATCTGACAGTGCAAATTTGAACCTTTTTCCTGAGCTACATGACCATCGGTTTGAAACTGGTGTCACTGACAACCACATACACAATCTTGTAAAAGTTTTGTCTCAATGTTATTCCAGAATTAAACTTTTTCACTTGGGGAAGCAGACAGCCCTGTCTTTGACAGGCAACGGCGGATCCAGACGGGGGGGGGGGCGGAGGGGCGACCGCCCCCTTAGGTTGACCAAGAAATTTTTTTAAAAAATACGTAATTAAAAAAAAAATAAATTAAAACATATAACTCACACATTTTAAGGGACATTTCCGGTATATGGGGTATAGTAAGGCATGTATATCTCAGTTCAATACAAACTGAATCATCTCTGGCGTACTGACTGTAACAACTGGACGCTCTTTTAAAATGTCTACATTCTTAGTTTACAAAATACCTTACATACCCTCAATTAAAATTCCAGTCGCTGCATATAGGCCTAGGTGGCTGACTTGAGGCGAAATAAGGGTATTTAAGGATACTTTGCCCCAAAGATGTCCTCGCTCTGGCGAAATTTCATGGCGAATTACATGTCTGGTGTTAACTTGAGAAGATGTGAAGGTTGAGGACAGACTGTCGTCTGCCATTGATGCAGGCGCGATTCTACTGGGGAAAGGGGGTTTAAGCCCGCAATTCCACCCCCATGTGCAAACTTTTTATATTATAGTAATAGTGAAGACATAGATATGCTCAATATATATTCCTCATGGCCCTTTATCAGGCCCGTAGGCAATAAGTTCTGTAACAATTCTTTCTATAACTAAAAACAAATTTCGCGCGCTACGCGTGCTTTCATGTTCAGTTTCATCAAGCGGTAATATCCTGCATTTCACTCGATATATTCGACGTTAAAGTTTCCACAAATACTGTTCTTGCATGTAGTTGCGATTCCATAGAAACACAAAAATGCATCGTTGCAAATTTCTAACCTCTTTTTCCTATCTTTTGGAAGATTCTTTCTTCAGCCTCATCATCGTGGCAAACATATTTTGTGATGAAAATATATTTTACAGTTTAGTCGGGGAGGATTAATTAATGGGTAAGATAAAGAACGTAATCCCCGACGACGACCATGCAGGCCCCCATTAAATTTCTTGGCTTGCTCTAACAGTAAGTAGGGCAGATTCTTCAATAAAACCCAAACTTTTTCAACTTTTATTAATAAAAGCAAAAATATGAAACCTTTTCAATTTCACCCAAACTTTTTCGGCGCTCTTCGCGCCCCTTATACTTCGATCGAGTATGGCATCCTTTTGGCAACCCAATGCATCTGTCAGGGCTTAGAGTAGCTGGCCCCAGTCAGGGCGCTTGACCCCCATAAAGGCAAATCCAAGGACCACGCTTGGCTGAGCCTGCAAACTGCCATCATTCGGTGTCATCCCTAGCTACACATGTGATCTTGTTTGGTGGCAACCTTTGCGGCACCGGTGACGCCTATGTCAGAATTCATGGCCACGGGCTTCCTCTTTATGTGGTCTCACTAGGGTCAATGACAACATAGCCCCCAAAACATGTCCAATACAGCCGCACCTGCATGCATTTTTGCCTGTGATGAAAACCCGTACCCGGTACTGAAACGCTTGCTTAGGATTTCTCGACTCACCAAGTTAAAGTGGCAACAGGAGAAAGTTTTTCTGGATTAAAAAGGTTGAAGACATGGCTAAGGAGTAGGATGAGTGGATAGCGCTAAAACGGGCTATGCTGATACATGTGAAAAGAGGTGTTGCAATTTGTAATTTGTGAGTCGTAGACCGATACGCCAAACGTGGGAATCGTTGCCTAGGATTTTTATTGTGACTTTACGTTCGTGATGCAGAGTCACGCAGGTGGCTGGAAAACACTCCCTGAGCCAGGAAAAGAAACGTGCCAGCTTTACCGTACAACTGAAGAAGTTTGTGCCCCTCCCCCAAGGGTCGTCAGTGTTTTTTTATCGAATGAAAATGTATTAAGCTATAGTTTTCAAAAGAGGTAACTGGGCCATGGCGAATGGTTCTTTTCTGGTACCCAACAAACTAACAATCAGAAAAGCATGGTACAGACGTGATCCACATTTTGACAATCTCCAGTAATGTTAAGGAGAAGGGTCTTCCATCCAAGAAAATACTGACAAAACCATAAATTCCAGGAGCTCACTTGTTAAGCCTGGGAAGGGCGATTTCCGGCGACGGGGGGGGGGGGTATTTTAATCGAAAAATTTTCGGGTACGCTCCGCTCCACTTAGATAGTCTTCCCACATGTTTAAGCCCGATCTGGTCCAAAATCCTGGGGGCCGTTGAGTGCGGTTTTTAGTATGGAACAACAAAAGTAAAAAAAGGTGGCGATGTAAGATCTTGTTCCAAACTTTGGCGAAAAAGAAAAAGGGTGATTATTTCTTGTCCAAAGCAGGGACAGATGGTTAATCATGTACCTACATCATTAAGGCACTTGGTAAAACAAATTTTGAAATATTTTTATAACAAAGATTTGATCAAAGGGAAATGAACCGCAAAATTATAATTACAAATAGATTTGTATATGTTTGATCTTAATTTCCCTTAGATGTTTGAAACAGATAACTTTTACTTTTCATTTTGCACAACAGTGACATTTTCATATGATTCTGTTAATAACTTTGGTATAAATTCGAGTAACATCCTTCCCTTCAGTTTGTCAATATTCGTAAACTTCTGCCACTGACTGGAAGTACCTTTTGCTGAATCCGGATCATTAAAAGGTAGAACTGATGAAATCACCGCTAAGTTCTTCTCGACTCTTGGGGCAATTTAAACTAATTTTCTGTGTTCAAATTGTCTCACATTGCGAGAGCTTCCGGGGGCTTCGCCCCCTGGATCCCCACCGGAGCTCCGCCCCTGGACCCCGCCAGGGGTCCTGACGCGAGCCCCTGGACCCCACGCGGAAATACTCGAGCTTCGCGCTCGTGGTGCACCTTTGGTGCACTGCGTCCACCCCCACTTACAGTTATTCCTGGATCCGCCCTTGTTGACAGGCCCCAAAGTCAGGAAAAAATGTCAAAAATTATTCTTTTTAACCATCAATAGACCTTGAATTTTGTGTTATCAGACCAGAATTTCCTGTAAACAAATCTTTGAAGATAAAAACTTTCCATAGTTGCATACAAGCAGTACCTACTGTTGTTTAAACCAGCCAAGGACTTAAGTATTTAGAGTTATAGTATGTTTTTACATGTGTCCATCTGTATTATGAGAGCTACATGAAGATTTTAGAGAATGTTTTACAATAAAGGTCCAGTTTTCAGACGAACTAATGAAATAACTGTTTAAAAATTTGTTCACTTAGCTTGCAAAGTGTTCTACATGTTGTTACCGGGCCTTGTTGAACTTAAATGAGAACCAGCTAGCTTTATTTATCCAAGTGTGGGGTGGCAGACCAGCTAGTAGGACTACAAATCTGTGACCTTACCCCCACAATTAATACAACCCCCACTGGCAATTTCTCCTTTGAGACTCCCACCCAAACTATTCCCATGGTGGATAATTCCCCCAGGCAACTCCCCACGTTGTTAGGGTTTGGAAATTGTCGGAGGGGCAGTTGTCAGGGGCAAAAGGCAAAGTCATTGTAGGGGGTTGTTCAGCCTGCAGAAGTTGCATGGGAACTCTCCTGTACCAGTGAACCACCCTGCCCCAAAACTGTCATTTAGTCCCCCATCCATTGGTGGAGGGGGTATCCTCAGCCTTTTTAGCCACTTTCATCCCAAAGTCTGCTGGATTGGAAGGGTCAAGGTCGAGGTTTTTGCTCTGTTCAAGGAAATATTCAGAAGATTTTTCTGGGAATCTTTATGAAAACCACCAAATCAACTCCATCAGCTCATCCTACCTCTGAATGTTTGAAAAAAATAGTAAAAGGGCTGTTGATCACCCCTTTCCCCTGCTGAAAGAAGAGTCGATCCTAGCTTCACATACACCACAGGATGTTTTCAGTCTGCATCAGTGGCAACACCACAGAGGGGCTGTATTCCCCAGCCAGACCTTAGCAATTACTAGCTAGTGCTTATTAATATTTGTTTAGTAGGTCTATTTACTCCTTTACTTTTTGGGGGTGGTCGGGGTGGGAGTCAACTTCCTTAAATTAAAATACCAAACTGTGTTTAAAAATGCAGCTTGTATCCATATTAGTTAGTCGCGTGTGTATATTATTACTAGTATTAGTATTATTGTGCTGTTATTATTTTTTTCTTCTTTTACCTTAAGGGGTGGTTGCCTAGTTAAGCTCTTAAGAGTTTTGCAATTACTCCCTTTCCCACCTTGTCAGTGTGAGAATTATACCCTTTCTGCTTTCGTCGAATACCATCAATATATGTTCAACATTTTATTATGCATAGTACGTCGTGTAACTGCCGATTTATAGTAAGTGTTGTTATTCTTTAATCATATTTTAACGGTAATAGTTAATGTTTGTATTCTACTTTAAGTTGTGTAAGAATCAATAAATGAAATGAAATGACCTTCTCCTCCCCCTCCCCCACCCAAATGAGGTTGCATGGTGGACCTAGACAAAAGCTTGTGGTAAGTCACCTGGCTCATCCTCATGTCCCGATCAAAAGTCTGGATACACTACTCAGTGGCATATGCATCACTGATCACACGTTATAGGCCCTACAGGATCAGTGCTGGCATTGAAAGTCCTTAGGAATGTATATAATGGTGATCGTAATGAGCCGTCAGTGCGACTGTCAGACTCGATTTCATGCCACGTTTTTTTTTTTTGTTTATTTAATCGACAATTGCATCACTGGTTTGTTTTTATGGTAATTCTGTTTTTTTTTTTAGATATCTTCAGTTATCAGAAACCAGAATCTTAACCTCCCAATGTCGAAACACTTAGGCGTTACCGCTAATAAGGTTGTTCGCGTCCCACTTAGTTCTTGCCTTCCCCAACATGGCGGACAAGTGTCTTCAGATTCTCCTCTAGCGCCACCTATCCAGTTCTTAGAGATCAGTGCAATGCACACAAAGAACGAATGGAATTGTGGGTAAAATTGCAATATGGCGGCGCTCATGACCAACTTTTCTCCTGATCGGGGAAAAACTAGATTCTTCCAAGAGGGGAAATCAGAAATGCAAACCAGAAGCTAGAAAGTTCCTTTGAATGCAAAATCTAAGGAAATGGAATCAACCAACTTGTAATATAATGAAGGAAAAGACCAAAAGAACTACTTGAACTAAAATACTTCAATAATCTTGTGAAATAACACAAATAGTAACTCCACAGTAGGCTGTCATTTTTGTGCATATGACTGACAGTGTATTGAACAACAGAGGAGTCGCGATTTCACGGAAATTAGTGGAGTCGGTCGTTACTCAACTCCAAGCCAGGAATCGCGATTCTGAAGTAGAGTCGGGTAACGGGTCTGAGCCTGCTGGAAAGAACGCAGGGATATGGACAGAGAATCACGTGAACAAAAGTGTCGGTATCGTTAAAACTTTTTTGGTCTATTACGAAAATTTTCTGTTCCTTCATTGCGCATCATAAAAGGGCATCTAAGGCTGGCAGATACCTGTATAAGGCCTCCTGAAACTAAGCTCTTGATCAATTATATAAAATGGAGCAATTGCATCATCCACATGATAATATAGAGTATGACGCCAAGCACTTTAGTGCATGTATCATATTTTTATTAATTTCAAACGAAAATCCAGGCGAACAGCTTCCAGCAATGGGAAATGGGCGGTAGGGAGAGTATAGGTGCAGGAAGGTGATATTATTATACCCCTGATAATAGCAAAAGGGGTGAAGGGCTAACAGGCGCGTTTCAGAATGCTCTTTCGTGGTACTGTGTATTAAAACACCGTCTATACAGATAACGGCTGCACGCGAAGCGCTCCGTAAAAAAAAAATGAAAAATGTTTAACGGCAAATACGTAGTTAATCTTCCACATAATGCTACAAATTTGATTGAAAGATCCCATATTGATGCGAGACCGATACAGATGTTTGGCGATGTATCTCTGTTCTTCGGAAAATGTTTGATCAGAATAGTTTCATGTATAATTACCGTTATTTTCGTTAGAAGGAAAGTGGGAATTCAAATAAAAATTAATCTTACTACCCATCAGCTGAGTTGTGCTAATCGGATAAATATTGAACCAGAAAGCCATAAGGTTTGGTGATTCCTTGATATAACGCATCGACTTGCAAACAAGAAAAATATCTGTGCTTCCTACCTAAGTTGAGCTATCCTGTTTACAAGTTTTTTTAGTTTTTGAACTCTGGTGATCTCACATGACCTCTGACCTCCACTGAGAACAATAGGGTTTTTCTCTCAATATGATAAATACATGCAAAAAGTATGGAAAGTATTCATCATTCTTATTTTTAGATATCGTGTTTACAAGCTAAGCGTCACAAACATACTCACACACAGTCACACACATACACACGCCATCGTGACTGCTTAGATTCGTTTTGCCTTCAGCAAGGAAAAAAGTAAGAGCTTATATTGCAAACCGTCAAATAAACGGTAGCGTTCTTGCTCTGTAGAACTACATTCCTTTTGTAATGCTGGTTTTCCATTTGTTGCAAATAAAGACATTGGTCCGTTGAGACTAAAGATTGTGCCAAAAATTGGCAGCGATATAGCACCTTCAGTTTTCAAAAATGTGTGCTTACACATAAAATGTTTATGACGCCACCACAAAGTATATTTGCTATGATAATAGTTTGCCATGACGTTTGACCTCTCGCTAGTTGACTACCACACACAAAATGCTGGTTCCTGCTATGTGCAAATGTGTCAACCTTCCTCCTGATGGCAAACGTGCTGAAATAATATCAGTGTTGATTGTCTAGCGAAATAATATATATATGGTAACCAAAAACCTCGCGATAAAAAATGCCATCTTTAAAGAGACGAAGATCAAGGAAAAATGCACGATTTTGTGCTCAAAATTCACCATGATGTACATAATGACTACGTAAATTAACATGAAGTGAAACCACATGTTAATTTTGTTAAAGTACACAATGATTATGTTAATAGAATCAATTATAATGTTAAAGCACATGTTGCACATCTAAAAACACGTACGATCACAATCAATCCCGTGTGCAATTCTAGATACGCCATTTCGCCCTGTGGGCTGGGGGTTGTAGAATATGCCCACGGTATTTCCTGCCTGTCGTAAGAGGCGACTAAAGGGGAGGAATTGCACCGTATTTAAACTTTGCTTGACACTATATGACACCTTTGTGTTGGTGTGTCGTTAAGTTTCATCTAACTAACTGACTAACAAATCGCGAGCTCCATGCACGCCAAAATGTTCACGTCATGTGGTTATGGAAATATGGTGTTTTTCTGAAACTGCATGATCATGTTCTAAACACTCATGATGATTAATTGAAAACATACTTTCATTTGGTAAAACCACGCAATCATCGTGTAGAAAATACACGATGATTATGTTAACTCATCATTGGCGGCGATCACGGGGGGCCATGGGAGACAAGTCCCCCTCAATATTTTTAGTGGGGGGACATAATATCAAATGTACCCCCAATATTTAGAGTTATGCAGAATACTAAATGTTGTTACACACATTTTCGATATGAATAATTGTGATATTAGCCAATTAATGGCATAAGGGGAGAACTTTAGATCAGAAATATGTGATCCGTGTCCTCTAGAATGCGCAAAATCGCTTGGCTTCCAGGGCCGAAGCCCCTGGACCCAAACAGGGGGCCTTTGTTGGTCCCCTGTATACCTTTGACCGGAGGCGCAAAATGTTCACTAGTGTGAAAAGTGTTCTCAAGCAGGTGTCCCCCCAATAATTTAATAGATCGTCGCCCCTGTAACTCATAGCAAAGACAAGTTTTCGGTTTCTCTAAATTCAAAATAAAAATTAAATGACGGATAAGTCAAAAGTAGGATAGGAATTTTTAACTTCTCTGTCTGAGAATAAATCTTACTCATTCGACTCTTTTTCAGTCCCTAATTGGAATGATAACTGATCCCAAACCATTGCAGTGATATTTCAAGTAAGTTTTCGGTAACCAGGTAACAATGGTTACATTCAGGGGCAGATCCAAGGGAGGGGGAGACAGAGGGCACGTGCCCACCTCCGGTCAAAAATGGTGTAGCTTATTACACTGTTCTGTTCAAAGGTAAAACGAAACTATATTTTGTTCAGGAAATGTCTATCAATATGACCACTTATGTAAGCATATTGATATACCACTGATATATGCCTTTTCAGAACAATCAGATTTCGTCGAACAATGGGCTCCTTTGCAAACAGAGCAGAACACTATGGTAATGAGAGACACAGGAGAATGTTTGATAGTTGAAATTTAAAAAAAAAATAGAAAAAATCCCATTATTTTTATGGCAAATCAAGATCTGATCACAAACTCGATGAAATCAAAGACGATGTGTGTGTAATGAAATAGCAATACGAATTTCGGTTTCTGATGAATTACGTAATTACGTTCATTGTAAACCAGTAATATTCCTTCGTCTGTGTGTACCGCATGGCTTGCATTGTTTCTTTTGTACTTTGCAGACCGGCAGCAATACAAGGTACTGAAGGGGGGAGAAAAAGCTTCAGGGGACAAAATGTTTTTAGGGGCGAGACATACTACAATACATTAAGGCGACAGTAACTCTGAATTTTAATGGGTGTGAAAAATGTCTGTAGGGGGCGCCGCCCATGGCCCCCTTGGCTTCTGGCTTGGTAGTTTCGTGAGGAGTAAAGTACTTTCAATAGTGACAACTTTGTGTCAGGATAACTTTGAAAAACAATTATAGGTTGGTTACAAAAGTTCTAGAAACACTCAAAAATTCTTGTACCGTATAGTTGTGACACTAAGACCTTCATGGATTCTTAATTACTTATAACTATTTTTCTTGATGGACGGCAGGGAATCGCCTCCCATATCAAGCAACCAGGAGTTTGTCATGAGGGAAGCGGTTTACAGAATGGAATGGCCCACAGACCAGTACCCTAAGTCCCAAAGAGTGTAGATTCCAAGCCCCCATAAGACCTTTTGAACCTGGATAAAGTAGGAACGTCATCGAAGAGATCGAAAGACGAAATTCTGGGGGTATTCAAAATTGTGGGCATTACAGCGAAGCATAAATTTGAAGTATCCTCAAATGGAGTTGGACATTTTTCCACAAAGTGCGTAACTTAGACTACTCACCTATTGCATGGATGAGCACATGAGTTACACGTGACATGGCAACAATAATTGCACTCACGCTGTCAAACAGGAAGTAATAATATGGTTAAAGGGGAATTTTCATGATCCCAGACAGTTCTAATTCTCCCAACTATGCAACTTCTGGCTCCTCCCATAACTATATGAAGCTACTCCTTGTGCAGGAATAAACCTGTTTTATTGCTTAAGGCCATGTCCTGGTGAACATACAAGGCTATAAAATGTAATGAAAGCACTCTCTCTGCCTTGTGTGGAACGTGAGCTACCCTGCATCTTTCAAATTTTCAAACTTTGATGTCAATCAAAGAGCAGTCACCAACTGAGAATTTTCATACCCCTACACTAAAAATATACTTTGGGGTGATGACTGCCTGTCTTTAACTTTGAGATACAGTATTCGAATTCATTGAGAGCTCTCCGAAAAATCACGTTCATGTATAGCTCCTTATATAATGCTTCCTTGATTGTTTTCCTTCTTTCACCAAATTGCTTATGGAATTGAAAACTCTCGTGTACCTAAAGAATACAAAGAGCCAACGTACGGTAATACATCAATGTCTTGGAGGACACCTAACCGATGGTATAGATATCTGCCTGCAGCGGAAAACAGTTTATCTGCGGGCGGAACCCCGTGCAGTTCGGGAATAACTGAGATTTCCGCAGCGGGAACCGTGCGCGGTTTTTGGTGTGCACGCACCGTAAGGTTAAGCAATGCACCGCAGTGACGCCGCCAGGATTTTATAATGGGGGAGGGGGCATCACAAAAGATGATATCGTAGTGCCAACCCAGATAAACCCAGAAAATCGGCGTTTAATGAGCAGATGCTTACTTACACGATATTTTGCACCCATTCTTTGTTCCCTAGTGCGAAATTAAGTTACGCACTTTATAAGAGGTGCAGTCCTGAGGAATAGATCTAAGGGGGGGGGGGGGGTCCCTCCTTCCTTGAGAAAATTTTGTTCTTTACGGTGGCTTAGATGCAAAATTGTGTCATCTTTGGCAAAGTGTCGAAATAATCGTATCTTAAAAAATTTTCATACTTAAGTTAATTGTGTATCACGTTACTGACCGATTGATACGTAATCGTCTTTGATGCATGCTGGACTTGCACCTCTAGTTTTCGGAAAGTAGTTTTCGCCAGAATAATTCCGTACATTATTTTTCTAATAATTGTCATCAGGCATGAAGTGTAAACCGTGGTAATTGCGCTCTAAGCGCGCCGAAGCTTTCCATTAGAATCGTTATAAAATCCTCACCTGTACCTTTGAACAAAATCTACCTGTACCTTTGGGGTGGTGCTAAAGAAAAAAGAAATAGAACTGGAGGTCAAAAGTTTGCGACAGATTACTGATATGTTAGCAGTTTGCGAACGCTTTGTGGTAGGAAATGATTAAAATAGATACATCACCCAGTCGAAAACACACCTAATTCTACCCCTACAGACATTTATAGCTTAAACGCATTTTGCATTCATTTTTGGAAGTTTCGAAAATTTGCAAAATCGATGGCGGGGGAGGGGGGAGGGGCATGTTTCTCCCATGCTCCACCTGCCGGAGCCACTGATGCACCGAATGGTTATACACGTGTGTACGTAATATTTGGACAAGGGAAGACATTCTCATATTTTACTTTAGGTATTCAGTACAAGTCGGCATAAGCCTATGCCAACTTGCCCCTGCCCCTGCCCCTCCCCCTCCCCTACCTCAGGACATACTCAGTGAGTACAATACAATGCATGTTATAGCAGGGGACTCCACTTTGGGCAATGACCTCCCTGTCAGGGACTTTCCAATTTTCTCCCTGCGCTCTCGTGATTACGTTATGTAATTCCCGACCTTTTATTAGTGGTCACGAGGATTTTTCTGTATTTGCTCCCAAGGAGGACGGATTCTTAATAAAGGTCCCAACGTTTTCGGCGCGCTTTAAGCACTGTAGATTTTCATTGCTTTAGTTTTTTCTGTGGTTCCGTTTAAAATAGCCTAAATAGTACAACTAACCCCTGCCAAATAACCTACAAAAGTCAAAAACTTGTATAATGCAAATAATCATCTTCCCCGTTACAGAGCAGCTTTTCGGATAACTGTTCGAGTTGCTCTCAATGAATATGTAAAGATTTTGCTATTTGTAGGTGAAAAACCTTCAATACGAGTCATCCATTCCAGAAATACGAACTTAAAATTTTTCGGCGAGCTGACTGCGCTTTAGAGCTCCGTTATTTTCCTTCAGTTTGATTTCATACAGCCTGATAGGTGATTATCCCCGAACCACGTGGCTTTATAAGAAATAAGGATTGTGACTTACGTTTAGTTCTGAAAATGTCGGAAATTCCATATTCAATCATATTGTTTTTTTTATGTATCGATAGGTAGCCTACAGTAAAGGTTATGACTCGAGAACCTCTTCATAGGACAGATTGAATATGATACAATTCATGTTACCCTCCATCATAGCCGGCCATCTCATAGACGTAGGAGGCTGGGGGATGGGGGAAAAAGCCCCAGTCCAAATGTGGTGGGGTGGATCCGCCCCTCTCAATTCAAGGACGAAAACCACTTATTTGTTCCCTCTGTAAAAATGTCAAAATTTTGCTATAATTATCCTCAACATTTGCCCATTATGTTGCACCAAATTTCACATAAAGACCTCAAATATTTAAAAATCTTCTCCCCTTTGACTCTTCCCCCAGGACGGCGGTCCGACATAACTTTCAGCGCCTCCCCCCTAGTCGAGAACATCTTCCTACGCCTATGAACCATCTCCCCTTTGGTTCCTCTGTTATGGCTCTCAGTGAGGACAATTTTTTCTAGGTATCCATAAAAATAATAAAGCACGCCTCGCGCTAAGCAACCTGCAAGTTGGATTTTGCAGCAAAAACTAAATCAGCACTAAACTCGCCGTATTCACGATTGTTCATTGAGCAAAGTATGCCTGATAGCCGTGTTATGACGTCACCCAGACATAAGGTCTTAATTGATCAAATGTATATATGATGACTGAGCAAGTACTATCTTCGGGACTATTGTGAAACATTTAAACCCCCTACCCCAGTAAGAGGAGCTAGTCTCCTCTCAGGAAGATTCTGGGTCTACCCAGTAGCGGAAATTTGTGTGAAACAGTGAGGGGGGGGGGGGGGGATAATGAGCCCTTGAGGCAAATGTTACCGGCGAAAAAGTGAAAGTCGATGAAAGCATTTCCAAAAAGTTGGGGGTGGGGGATATATCCTTTCATCCTCTTCGGGATTTTCCACCTTTGGATCTACCCTGCCCCAGATGCCCACCCCGGAAACGTTTCTCACCTTCGGAGCTAAAACGTTGGAGCTCGCCATTTCAAAGAGCTTACCCCCCTTCCTAGTTATTAACCCTCGACTGGTGTCTGTGATTTGACAACGTCCTTAAAAACCAAACTGGGAACTTCTGTCTTGCAGGTTGGGCGGCGAAGGTATACATTCTAAGTGACAACTTGCAGTCACGCTAATTGAAAACAAAAATATCAATATCAACCCGGAAATTTGTCTTTGATGTTGCCCCTGAAATCGTACTGGGAGCAGCTGAGCCAAAGTGTGGAGATTTCCCATCTTCTCTCGTAACTCGTTTTTTTTTAAATATCAAACAGTCACGACAGGAGCTGTAAAGCAGATTTATTTTGGAAAGATTTAATTTTAGGAGAATAAGCAGGCTGATAGTCAATAGGGGCAGGGGTGCCTCCCTCTAGAAGAGTTTGTGAGAACAAAACTTTTTATTGCTTAATATATCTGAAAAATCATTTAGCCCTCTTAAACCTATTTCTCCCCGTTGAACACTTAACCTGACTTACGGCGGGGCCTGGGAATAATATCGATCCTGCCACTCTATTTTACAGAGCCAAATTTTTAACTGGAATTCAGATTCAAACCTAATATTTTTTAAAGAACTAAGTTCCCCTATTCGGGAAGCCTGATAGTATTTTGTGCAAACATTTTTTAATGACGCGTAACATTGATTCCATTATGCATGCACTAACGAATGCAGATTCTTGAAGTGATAGTGTGACCACACTTAAAGTGGACCTCAAGTCTAGAATGCTAAGAATATACATTTTAGAGTTTGAAAAATGAACTCCATTCATCCATCTCCCGTTTTCATAGCTTACTCCGTTGCTGAGAAATAAAATGTTGAAATTTATTCACTTACTTTGAAATAGTCGATTGCGCAATAACTTGTGAAGTCTTTCTCGTACAACTCACATGAACTGCTTTTATTTCCTTTTAAAATTAGGATATGTATATATGACCTTGAAACAATTGCAGTTCCCTTTGTTGCACGGAGAGGACTTATAGAGCCAAGTCATCCTATAACAGTAAGACGGTGATCACATTTTGGCACAAGGTGCAGTGGCTTTGAAAAAAAAAAAAACAAAGAACAGCAAAGACTGTAATTTGAGTAGTACAAGAATGACATCACAAATTGTTGTGCAATCCACCATTTTAAATTAAGTGAATTAGCTTCAACATTTTATATCTCAGCTCAGGAATACCCAGTTAAGATGGGAGTAGGACCATTTGGTTGTATTTTTCAAGCTTTGTCACATATATTTTTAAAATTTTAGACTTTAGGTACACTTTAAGAAACTGGTGCACAGTTTAAACGAGGTAGTGCAGCGCTGACACTCATCAAACTTTAGGGGAAACTTTGTTTTCACATTACACCAACATGACACAGACAGAAAAGAGTTTTTCTTCTTATTGATAAGTCGTTGTGCCCAGCTTCGAAAGAACTTCCCATGCTGTGATCATAATCCACATTGCAAATTCAGTTAAGTCATCCCAAAGGCATACACGCAGTTGATGGGGCACTTAGCTCTAGTCTGGAGGTCGATAAGGTGAAAATACGTCACTGAACAGTAGGTGGTAATAAATCTTTTGCATTGTCTGACAATGTTAACATAGTGACAACCTTCGTGTTTTGAACTTTACGTCGTCAGCCTAGACATTTTTCATTGTTACATCACGTATAGTCTAGACCATTTCATACAGTTGTTCGAATATTGCGTTTGTTTTAATTGACAATTGGGTACGTTGCCTCATACTATGTTAGTCTTCAACGCACGCTTCACCCACCACCTCTAAATGTTCCACCTTGAAGAACTCCTAGAACCTTGCGTACTGAGGACCAATTGGCGGTCCGTCGCTCAGTCTATGCCGAAAACTCCACACAGCTTCAATACATGTCATTCTTCCAAAATGAAGTTTTGACTCGATGCCCAGACCTGGATCGGGGCCCATTAGGGTCCATTAGCAAGCCTTCAGAGTGGACCCCGTTGTTTCCATAAATGAACCTTAGACTCCATAACCTGATGATGCCGCTATATTCCCTTACGCTAGTGGATCTAATCGCATGGAAAACGCTTATCATACCTACATACCGTCGCCTTTGCGTGCACGTCTCACAAGCACCTCTCTGTTGACTAAATAATATCATGAAATGGCATAAACGTTATCTGAAGCCGGACCTGGTGTTTCAGCGTTCACATGTGTAGCTTTGTTTAATGTGTACCTGTTCATTTGACCCGTAGTGAGGAATTCTTTTAAATGCGGGTACGGGGACTTCAAAGCGACCACCGACAAGGATTTCGCTTCTTCATCGCCCCTCTAAGGAAAAATGCGCAGGCCGATAAAAGGTTTACAAAGCGCTTCTACATCCCCTTCGGTTGATTTTACAGGGAAAACCGACGATTACATTGCGTCGAAGCACATGTTAAATTCAAATATTTGTTTGAAAACTTTAAATGGTCCTAAAAGTCAGAGACATCCATGTTTTAAGGATTTTTCACCTCCAAGAATGAAAATTTATATATCTGCACAAAATGATGGCACCAATGTGGATCCAGCTCCCATCCAAAAGCAAAGTATTTCGATGGACACCCTCCCTTCAGACTCCTTCCCATCACGACGATCTGTCGTGGCTGTGGCGTTATAATTGTGCATGGAGGGATTGACTGGCGCAAACCTTCGCCGGGCCAATTTTTGAAGTGCTTATTACCTCATACATTGACATCACACGACTTCATTTTGGAGTAAAAAATGAAGCACATGGTATGCACGGCGTAGACTTCGTACGCGCGCTTAGTAAAATTACCCGCGTATCTGACTTGCGCACAATTACAAACTTCAGCTGATTGCATTTCTTGGTGCAAGTTGCAACGATACGCGAGAAAGGTGAACTTTCTGTCTTGTGTCGTAATATGCATAAAGTACGGAAGCGTAGAAGGGACATGCGAATGAAAAAAAAAAACTGTCTCGCCAAAGTGACAACTTTCGTAAAATTGACATTTTGACAACTTAAATTAACTCGTCAAAATGACAAAAATCTGAAATTTGGAGATTTGATCGACTTTTCCAAATGCCAAAATTTAGAAAATCGTCATTTTGCCGTGTTAGAACATCTCTTCAAAATGGCAAAATTTACGGAAGCTTCAAAGGGCCATCACGATCACACGATCTTTTTCCATCAGTAAAAGTTGACATATTTCAGAAAAATACTCATATCACAAGATAATGTCTTCGCAAAAACAGAAAAATGATGGACTGCCCACTTCGAAAGATCATGTGATTTCAACAGTTTTCTTTAAAATGATGATTTTAAATGTTCTCACGGTCTCGTGAATTCAAAAATTTTCTGCGAAATGTCTAATTGCTATTTTTTTTCGGACTGAACAATTCATCGATATTCTGCAAAATGATAAAATAAAAACTTATCAAATATCGTGACATCAACAATTTTCTGCAAAATATGTAGATACTGACTGCTTTCTGTAAGTTAGTAATTTAAAAAATCGCCGAGAAATGATAAACTGACAGTCTCTAAAATATCGAAGTGCAACAATTTTCTGCAAAATATTGAATTATCGACTGCTTTCCATGTAAGCGATTCACCTTTTTTCTGAAAATGATCAACTGACGGTTTCTATGAACTCGTGATTCCATCATTAATTAGCAAAATGCTAAATTACTGACTTCTCACCCACTTGTCCAATGCGACATTGTCCGCAGAAAAATTGAAATGACGACTTATCATTTCAACAATTCTTTGCAAAACGATTAAATGGTATTTTAGCAAATGTATCATTTCATCAATTTTTTATGATGGATCTGAGGAGACATCGCGTTCTCTGTTTTCAAACAAGAGGTATTAGAGAACTCAACGGACTTATCCATTTACCATGCTTTAAGTTGTTGGATTGTACGAGAACAAGACGAAATTATTAATTGTCGTCATGGTTCTTTCATGATTTGCCGAGAGCAGACATTTGCGCCAGTATATTGACTTGACGGGGAAGGGGGAGACTCAAACATTTTTTCAACAGCAATCCCGAATAATGCAGGCAAGTAACCAGGATTTCCCAAAGGATAGTTCGCTGGGCTGGATCAGGGAGATGGAAGAGAAATTACATTTAAAGCTCTACAGACATGTTGGCAAAGAAACGGACAGGGGGTAAGGTGGCGTCAGGATTTGACCATCGATGGGTGGCAACTTGATACCCCTCTGCGTGCCGGGAAAATCAAAACAGGGAAGGAAAAGTGAAGGACGGGGAAGAGAGCAGGGTGATAACTAGAGAGTTAATTGGGGATGGGAATAATTTCTACACATTTCCATTCCATGTTGTACCGTAGTGCATTTGACATTAAGTGTGCATATTTCAAGTATTACACCAGGCGCGGATCAAGGGTTTTATAAAAGGGGAGATACATTTTGTAATGGATTGTAATGAGCCCGTGAGCTTTGAAGGCGCCAAGCGTTGACGGAGTAGGCTTCCAGGATGGCACGGGGGTAGCTCGACATAGGTTGTCTTCTTCGACAGGGGATAAAACTTTTCATAAACAATAGCCCCGATTATGACAGATACTTGGTCACCATATATACAACATTTCACAAATTAAGACTCTATACCTGTATGACGCCATAGCATACTATGCACAACATATAAACTTGCTGTACCGAACTTAGAGCTGATGTAGTGTCTTGTCGGAAAACCTTACTTGAAAAGCTGCATACCGTAAGAAGCGCCCTTAAATTTTGTAGGGATACATAGAAGAATTTGTCCTCCTTGAAAGCTAAAACAAATGAACCCCATGTCACATATTATGAACTGTGTATCGCATCAACCCTTCTGTTCTACAAACAGATTTCCCGAGTAATTTACTGTAGGCTATACCGATCGATAAATGCATCTCTCTCTCTTGTTACCTGCATCAGTTATTTTCCTTTAACGTGTTTCGAAACGGACACGACCAAAAAAACAAAAAACAAAACCCGACGGACGACAAGCACAAGACCAAAACTATTCGCACGCCGCAAAAGAAACGAAAGAGTCTTTGTCACCACCAACAAACAGAAACCACCACCACACTCATCAGCAACGACCTCCCCCAACACCAATACCTGCCGCTGACAGCGACCACCGACCCCAACCCCACACCAAACCCAAACCTCCCAACAACCACAAACAAGAACCACCCCAAATCGCACGCCTTAAGGCAACAACACACGCCCGAAGGCAACAACACACGCCCAAAGGTAACAACAAGCCCGAAGGCAACCACACGTCCGAAGGCAACGACACGCCTTAAGGCAACACCACGCCTGAAGGCAACAACACGCCCGAAGGTAACATCACGCAAAAAAGCACTGGGCAAATATAGGTGCACCTTGCCCAAGGGTGCCGGGAGCTCATTGCGGCAAAGGGTAACCTCATTATTCCCACGGTTACACAAACTCCACAACCGGATGCAGTTTAAAGTCCTACCCAGTAATCCTACATCAGTAATAGAACTATGAGCTTTGTCGAGACGAACGGAAGTGAATAAAACATTGTTAAGCACCTTGCATGGTACTGAATGCACATGATAACGTCTCAAAAACACTGACTAACTGAGATATTTGTTGAAACATAAAGGCATAGCAGCTACACCTTTATCAGTAAGTTCAGAGATAAACCAGAGTACAAAAATCAAGACATACCTACACCTACCTACGCCTGTACAATGCTGCTTAACTGAGGCTGCAGCGGAAACCTTTTTCAGTGTTCAATTTTTATTTTGTATCCACAATTCTATGGTTTCTTGTAGCAGATTGAGGATGTGGAAGGGTGAAGACCACGATTAAGATGGATAGATGAATGGCTTCAGATGCGCAGCGCCTGACCTTTTATACCCCAAAGGCTCTTGAGGAAAGCATACTCCTTGAAGTGAATCGGTTGGAATGACAAGATTCATTACACAAACATGACAGATGGTACGTCTGAGCAGAAGAGAGTAGCTGGACACCTTGTGTATAACACCCAAAATATGGGCCTTCTAATCTCCGAACAACCCACTTATGAGGTGGATCTCGAAAAAAAAAATTGTGATAGGCCGTCCACCATATACTGCATCGCCATTACTTAGAAAGTATTTCTACGAGCGACACTCCCAGAACGGCAGACCACAGAAACATTTCTCAGACCACCATTCATACTGTAGGTACAGGAAGCAAGTGCTGCTCTATTTCCTTATGTTTGCAACTTTGATTACATTTTCTGACGCCAATACATTACTGTCTAGTCTCCAAGGACCATGTCAAAATGTCAGACTGCAGCTGCCTCAGCCAATCTCAGCCATACTTTGTTATGAGGATTAATTTAATCTTGTTAGTTGTAATGCATATATAAACACACATTTGCTGATGCTTGAGATTGGCTGAGGTAGCTACCGCTTTGCTATTTTGACATGCTGCTTAAGAGGAAACCAGGCTCGAAAATTGACCCAGTAATCTCAGTGTCAGAGATGCCAATGTTTCCTGAACAACATTATTATTATTATTATTATTATTATTATTATTATTATTATTATTATTATTATTATTATTATTATTATTATTATTATTATTATTATTATTATTATTATTATTATTATTATTATTATTATTATTATTATTATTATTATTATTATTATATTATTATTATTATTATTATTATTATTATTATTATTATTATTATTATTATTATTATTATTATTATTATTATTATTATTATTATTATTATTATTATATTATTATTATTATTATTATTATTATTATTATTATTATTATTATTATTATTATTATTATTATTATTATTATTATTATTATTATTATTATTATTATTATTATTATTATTATTATTATTATTATTATTATTATTATTATTATTATTATTATTATTATTATTATTATTATTATTATTATTATTATTATTATTATTATTATTATTATTATTATCCGCATGGATTATGCCTTAAGGCGACACTTCGTGCTAATTCAACAACATTAAGGCGACACCTGGAATTAAGGCGACACATAACTGTCGCCTTAAAGGAATAGGTACCATTTAGAAAAATAATTTTATTGTCGCAAATAGGCTTAAATTGTTCCTTTTGGTCTAATAAGTATGTCTAATAAATTTGGTTAGGGTGGGGTTAGGGGTAGGGTTAGGGTTAGGGTTAGAAAATTTGAATTTTTAGTGTGCAAGTCAATGTAACTGTCGCCCTAAGTCAGTATCCACGCTTATTATTATTATTATTATTATTATTATTATTATTATTATTATTATTATTATTATTATTATTATTATTATTATTATTATTATTATTATTATTATTATTATTATTATTATTATTATTATTATTATTATTATTATTATTATTATTATTATTATTATTATTATTATTATTATTATTATTATTATATTATTATTATTATTATTATTATTATTATTATTATTATTATTATTATTATTATTATTATTATTATTATTATATTATTATTATTATTATTATTATTATTATTATTATTATTATTATTATTATTATTATTATTATTATTATTATATTATTATTATTATTATTATTATTATTATTATTATTATTATTATTATTATTATTATTATTATTATTATTATTATTATTATTATTATATTATTATTATTATTATTATTATTATTATTATTATTATTATTATTATTATTATTATTATTATTATTATTATTATTATTATTATTATTATTATTATTATTATTATTATTATTATTATTATTATTATTATTATTATTATTATTATTATTATTATTATTATTATTATTATTATTATTATTATTATTATTATTATTATTATTATTATTATTATCAGCATGGATTATGCCTTAAGGCGACACTTCGTGCTAATTCTTTTTTTTTTTTTTCCTCCGTTTATTCTGGTTTTTTTATTTCTCCCGTTTTTAACGGTAATTCAATAAAATAGTTATATACAATATCTACATTAGTGTGTTTACACTGTTACTCTCGTCATGCAAGGTGACAATTCACCTTTCAATTGCAATACTGTAAATTCACCTCTTATGTAAAACACAACTTCAATAAATTTGTACAAACCAAATAGTTTCAATCGCCTTCTGGAAATCCTTAAAGGAACTAAATATATATAAAGTTTTCATATTTGAATGCTGTAAGTAACATATTATAGTAGTTTTGATCCTGCTCAGTGACGACCTCAAACAAACAAATGAAATTCCTCAGTAATAGAAAGCATACGTTACTCCAATATGTTGAAAGCTTTTTCAAGCTCATTGTAACTAATATTCTTATGTTTTACAACACTTCTTGAAAAGTAATAATTGTGCTTTTCCACTTGAAGAGCAAATTTAAATTTGTAATAGAACTCAGATCTTTCGGAAGATCTTTTTGTCTCTTTTTACTAAAAATGTAATACTTAAGGTGTAGGATAAGAAAGTTATATGGGTGACACTTACTATTACGGAAACCAAAAAAGATGTCCTCCCTGGAGAACACAAATTGTCTATTGAAAAGTTTTAATTCTACATCCAGGATAAATTGGGAGGTATGATAACAACCCCAAAACAAATGATCAAGGGTTTCCTCATCAGTTTTACAAAACGAACACATATTAGACTCGGTTTTACCCATAAGTGCAAGTAATCTATTCGTTGGGAGAATTCTATGTAAAAATCTAAATTGAAAATAAGAAAGCTTTGTTTCCCTTACAGAAGACCAAGGCATACTCCAAATATTTTTCCAATTACAGTTTACAAACTCGCTCCACTTTTTGAGAGCCGTAGGCTCAGTGGCTACTTTCTTGATATATGTACTATAAATATATTGAGACAATGATGTGGCTTGGAGAGCTTTTTGAACCCATACGATATTGCTGTTCGGACAATCACATAAAGTACAACCAACGTCTCTCCAACCTCTAGGAATACTATTTACCAAACCCCAGTAAACTGTAAAGGGAAACGAATTTAGGTTAAATTTCTGTTTAAAAGAATCATATGAAAGTGAATTACCTCTTTCATCGAACAGATCTGACACATATTTAACACCTTTAACGTACATAAAATTATAATATAAAATATTTCTGTTGATACGAATATGATGATTATTCCATATAATCTGATTTCCAAAATTCTCTGTTGGAGTATTAAATGAGGCTTTAACCCAGGCACCAAAAACTTGCCTCACAAAAAGATTGGATATACCAAAGAGATCCTCTTCTTTGCAATTACAATTAACAATTAGATCTTTACCGTAATTTTCCAAATTCATATCAAAGAAAACTTTCCAAAGCCCCTTCGTATCATCATAATACCGACGAACCCACGTACATTTTAAGCTATCAATAAAACTCTTGACATCTTTAACCTTTAACCCACCATCATCAAAAGTATTAAATAAAGTAGTACGCTTAATTTTATCTGGGTTACCAGACCATATAAAGTCAGCTACAACACTTTCGACTTCTTTTATAAAACTCTGGGGTGGGTTTGGAAGGACCAAGAAAAGATAAACCAGCTGAGAAAGGGCAAGTGTTTTCACAATGACACTACGACCTACTGGAGTGAGGTCCCGAGAAGACCAAACTCTAAGGCGACTTTTTAGACGTGATAACTTAGGAATAAAATTTAACCGGAAAAGATCATCCCCATCATTAATAAAGGTGATACCTAACATTGTAACAGGGCCAAGAGTTACATTAAAAACAAAATCGTTTGTAAAATCTGGTTTTTTCTTAATATAGGGGCCGAGAGGAAAAAGATTACACTTCTCATAATTAACTGTAAGACCTGAAGAAACTTTGAAAACATGTAAAATCCTAAGCACTTCATCTAATGAATCTTTATTCCCATCTACAATGAACGTAGTGTCATCTGCATACTGAATAAGCCTAGTTTCTTTGCCATCAATAACAAAACCTTTCAAATTCCTACTGTTGTTTGTGTATAAGTTTAGAATTTCCACACAAAGTAAAAACAAGTAGGGGCTCAAAGGGCAGCCTTGTCGCACGCCTCTTTGAACATGAAAGAAACCTGTAGAAAAGCCATTGTTGCAAACGCAAGCCATACTATTCGAGTACAATGTATGAATCCAGTTTATAAAACTGGAACCAAAGTTGAAAAAATCAAGTGTTCTATGAAGGAAACTCCATTCTAATTTATCGAAGGCTTTTTCGAAATCGACTAATAACATAAAGCCCGAAATATTATTGGAAATGGAGTAATCAATCAAATCTAAGACGTATCTAACATTTTCCCCAATAAATCTACCTTGAAGAAAACCTGTTTGATTACTACAAATTAAATCAGGAATCACTCTTTTTAATCTGGCTGCGATGGCCTTAGAACCAATTTTATAATCCGTGTTAAGGAGGGTAATAGGGCGGTAATTTTTTAGCAAAGTACTATCTTTATCAGGTTTAAGGATAAGGGATATAACGCCTCTGGATTGCTCAGGGGAAAGATGAAGATGGTTTGTATAAGAGTAATTTAAAGCATCAGCAACAAGACTGCCAATGAGGTGCCAAAAATTTTTGTAAAAATTGGTGGAAAGACCATCACTGCCAGGGCTCTTATCAATATTTAAAGACCGTAATGCATTAGTGCATTCGTCCAGAGTTAAAATACCATCACAACTGAGAGAATCATCCATACTTAAACATTTACGAGGTAAATCGGTGAAAATGTCATTTGGTGAGCAATACTCAGATCTATACAATTTTTCATAAAAACATTTTATTTCATTCAATATATTTTTACTATAAACGTAATCATTCCCTTCGCTGCCTTTAATTTTATAAAAAGTATTGTTTGATTTATTGCGTTTCTCTAAGTTCAGGAAATAACTAGTGTTCTTTTCACCTTGTTCAACCCAACGTGCTCTTGATCTTATAATTGTACCTTGCAACTTTTGGTCATAATAAAGTAGTAATTCATTTCGTGCTTCAAGCAGCTGAGCCCTAGTTTCAGGAGATTCCAAATTAAATAAATTCCTCTCAAGAATTGCAATCTTTTCAATTAAAGCATTTTCTCTGGAACGTCTTTCTCTAGCTTTACATTTAAAATAATTGATACTTACTTTACGAATCTTAAATTTTAAAAACTCCCAAAGTGAGGAAGGGTCCTCACCATTCTGATTCTCAGAAGTCTCTACAATAAGTTTGGTAATCAAGTCGATGTAGTTACTATCATTCAAAAGAGAATTATTTAATTTCCAATACCCTGGTCCCCTCTTTTCAGATGACATTTCACATGAAATAAAGATCATGGAATGGTCCGACTGAATCGCCGGTGACTGAGACAGATTATTAACGACATGGGAGAGGTGATGAGAAATGAGAAAGAAATCTAACCTACAATGAAGTCCTAGTAAAATATTAGAACTCCATGTAAAACTCTTAGTCATAGGGTGGCGTTCCCTCCAAATATCAACCAGATTGTAGGTAGCCATAAGGCGTAAACAACCACTACGAGCTCTGAAATTAGTTCTTTGTTGCCCACCCATTTTATCCAGATTCAAGTCAAACACAAAATTGAAATCTCCACACATTATTATATTATTACATGTAAAATGCTGCATATTTTCAGCCACCTCACTAAAAAAATTGGGGTTATCAGAATTTGGGCCATAAACACCCACTAATGTGATACACTGGCCTGCAACCAAAATATAAAAATGTATATGTAAAATGTATCTACCTAAGTTGTGAGGTTTTGATTTGACTACATCAAAATTTAATGAGGGTTTAAATAGTATACATACACCACAG